>CM022768.1:22227764-22317764 GCA_012411365.1 Ameiurus melas | reverse complement strand
TGACCACGTAAACCAAAATAATATATTCGTATGTGGATACGTCACTAGATTTTGCAGTGTGGGTTCAATGGCTTTTTCCAAAACTACACACATGCTACACACATGATTCCGATCTGAACCCTCAACCCCAGAGGTGCGAGGCAAACCTGCTACCCAAATCAGTCCCAGTGTTTTTCAGGAAATGCATGTGCCCAGTTATTTGCTAGAAACATCCCCAGTTTTACAGGATCTGCCACAACAAATTCATAAGATGGAAAAGTACATTTTAGCTGTGATCATAACAGTATGCTATTTTATTTTTAGTGTTAGCAGTTTTAATTTTGATTTGCATTCCTGTCTTATCTGTATCTGTGCATCACCATGGTGACCAGAAGTTTTTCCTCTTCTGGTGGCACAAGTGATCTATGCGGCATTGCCATGGTTACCTGGTGTCCTGCATAGCAACATGGGGGATGAGTATAGGACTGGCAGGGCGAATTCTCATAACCTCACACAACACGCTCTCCAGAAATGGCAGACTGGTCCTGTCACTCAAAGAAGGGTGTCGGTCCCTGCCCACACACTCGTCCAGCTCAGCGTGAAGACGTTCTTGCACCTTCAGCAGGGCAGTAACAATGCAGTGTCCTTAGAATAAACATTTAGACATAGTCCTTATAAACTGTGTAAGTGTGCGTTTTATACTTCTGGATAGTGTAGTAAGAAAGCTATAGTCCAGAGTAAAGTGGTGGATGTCGTCTCTACTCCAGCTCCAAATGCTTCAGCTGCTGTCATCAAAATGTGATCATCTGTGACACCGCTCTCACCACCTGACCCACCCAGGAGGGCGTCTAGGAGGTCTCGTGGTTCCCCAGGTGTAAGGGTCAACTGCCAGGATTAATACAGTTGAATTTAATATATACTAATTAAATATCGTTTGTGCTTGGATAACAGAAAAAGAAAAATTTCTAATAAAATCTTTAAACAATATAGCCACAAGCAAGCAGCGATCTGTGGGGTCCAGGCATCCTTTTCAAATGGCACCCTCAATGGCCAAGTTACATATAGAAATCTATAGAAAGAACAGAGGAACTTTCTGTTGAATATGCTGTTCTTGTTTCCTGATGGTATCTCAATGCTAATCCTGTAAAAAAATGTTTTAATGCTTTAAGGAAGTAAATAAATTGTAGCTAACAAAACATCTATTTGTGCCCCACATTGTAGAGTTCGGAAATTAAATAATTCCAAATTCTAATTTCCTTTTCCCCAGTTAAGTCAAGCACAGCGCTAGTAATCATTAGAAATCCAGTTACAGATTGGCGTAATGATGCAGTACACCAAATTTCAGCTCAATTTGATTTGCAGTTTCTGAGAAACAGCTGTTTAATGGATGACCACACCCCAAACTTGGTAGACTTCTTCAGAATCTTGTCCTGAAAATAGCTTTCAAGACTCATGCAAACTCATCAGTTACAGCTGCTTGAATTAAGTAGGATCGTAGGAGGAAATGTATAATAGTCTTGAAAGAAAGGTTGCTGAATTGTGCAGGTGACAATTTGTGCTTTACCTTGTGCTCTTCCAGTTTCGTGGTCAGTAATTTGTCTCTGACATACACACACTCTCTCAGACTGGCCAAGTCCTTATTGGGAAAAATCTGTGGAAATATGTACAAAATGTCAATTTTGACATGACTTCAATAGATACAATATATACAAAAGATGTCACTGGCAAAAAAACAAAAAAACAACAATTACATAAAAATCCAACAGTATATAAAAAGTCCTGACTTTTATTCAAAAGTAATCTGTTGAAAGCATCACAAATGTACCCACAAATCTCTAAGTTACAGTGAGTTAAAAGTAACTACTATACAGTAGGTGTGTAATGGGATGACAGTTTTAGTTCCAAACCTGTAACCAAGGAAAGATATCCACCAGGCTTCCACGTGCAATGGTCTGGACAATACCGTCGTTATAGTCTATAACCTCCTGGAGCTCGGGGTCATGGGGTTCATAGGTCGACCCGAAAACCAGCCTGCACACCACATTGGTGACAGCTCGCATGATGATTGGACCCACATCTACAGACTGCCCCCTGCAGGCCTGCAGGTCGGAACAAAGGTTATCTGCAGCATCTAATACTGCAAACACAAAAACATGACATATAAAACTGATGTATATGTATCTTAATGGTTAATTATGTTGTTTTTTGGTTGTTATTTTTTTTCTTTTATTGAATCTTTTATCTTTTATTGAATTTTAAATATATTACCTTTTTGACATGATACATTTTTTTTAAATTAAAGAACAGTACGAAAACAAGTGCACACCAGAGACAGGGTTGAACACGATGTTCATGATAATGATGTTCTTACCAATGGTTCTGAGGTAGCTAGTTAGTTTTATAATTAAAGCTAGCTAATATTAGGTTTGTTTTTTGGATGTAACAAAACCTTTTTACCTTGTACTATCCTTGGGCAGTACACAGACTACTTCATATTAGTCTGCTAGCTAGATATTTACTTATTTGGTTTACTAGCTAACGTCTTTTAAAGTTAAGCTGTTTTTTAAGCTCTTTTCATAATGTGTCCCACAAATTCCAACAGGCGAAATTTGTAACCTTATTATTGCTTGGTTGCATGGATTCTTAGCTGGACACCTTTAGCTGGCTAGTTGTTAGCTCAGTATGTATATGTTTTAGCATAAAGCCCACTTGAAAATTTCCAATAATCACATATACAAAGCTTTGCTGTAAATCTTTACTAAATCATTGTTGATTACTCAGTTCTGATTGGTCAGAAGTTGTTGATGACATAACAGCAGCTCTGACAGCAGTTTGACTGCAAGTCACAGGTTTATATTAAAGCACTTGTTCTAATATGTCATTGTTTTTGTAGTAATGCAGGGATTTGTGGGATAGATGTGCCACAGAAACTGGTTAAAAATCATGTGTAATTGTTGATATGTTGTTAATATGGTGAAGTTTTACAAATACGTGCAAATCTATCTATCTATCTATCTATCTATCTATCTATCTATCTATCTATCTATCTATCTATCTATCTATCTATCTATCTATCTATCTATCTATCTATCTATCTATCTATCTATCTATTTTCTTGAGGAGGTTATTTAGTAGGATTATGTAGTATGTTCAGAAGGAGTCTCCAGTGTCAGCATTTTGTGACAGTCAGACGTAAAGTTGTAACTTTACGTTTTCCGATAAAGCAAACTGTTCAGGACAGAGGAGGTTGTGCTGTGCCGTTTCTCAGTAACATGACAAGCTTTTTTTTTTTGTCTTATTAGCTTTAAAAGACAGAAAAAAAATGAGAGGCTGATGTGTCATATAAAAAAAGACTCTTTATAGCTGCTATATTGTCAGTCATAATATGAACTAACTTGTCTTGGGGTCATTTCACAACATTAAATGTAACAATAAATGGATAAAACAAGTCAGAATGTTCTGTTGATTATTCTCCTATAACAGTATGGCGCATCATGTTTTATTCCTTACATAATACTATCAATTAAATTTTTTATAATTTTTTTTTTACAAGTGATGAGAAATGCATGTTGTATGTATGTGAACTTATCCTTCACTTTCTGGATGTGTGTTTATACCAATGGTCTGGAGCTTGCTGGAGCCCTCCCCAAACAGTGCAAAGGAGGACTGCACTAGTCTGCGATGACTCCTCCACAGCGTGTTGTAGTCGGCAAACGCAATGTCTTTCCCTCCACGAGTCAACACGTCTGTGGTAACCTTGACACATGAGAGAGGACAAGGTTCCACAAGCTGATCCAGCTGTGTGTTTGTGTTGGTGTGTGTGTTGGCGATGGTATATTTTTGTAGGGAGGAGGGCAGTGTTTATTTGGTGGTGAAAAATGCAGAACTAGGGTCAGAACTCGTTATATTTCACATCGGAAAAGTGTTGAAGCAAGAAGGCGAAGTCGAGTCATTGAACGTATTCAGACTGGCACACAACTGGTCAGTGTCTATGTCATCTGAACAAGAGATCTGGTTTACCTAAAGTTGACTGCTGTACTGAATTGAAAACAAATAGAAATTGTATTTTCAAATAACACTTTCAGTAATGCATACTTCATGACCTACGGTATGTTCCATATTGCTTTCTCTACTGTAAAGATTTCTGTGTATCTAAAATACATTCTCGTCTCAGGCTTGTACTGTATACTTGTATACATTATTTATTTATTTTTTAATCCTTTTTGTGCTTACACTGAAGCAGCAAATAGCTAAAGAAAAAATTGTTATAAAATGAGATGACATAAGACGTTTGTGATTAAACAAAAAGTCGTGATTGCTGTAATGAGCACAGCTGTATATTCGTCTCACAACTGCTTCCCTGAGTCTTTTATCTATAGGCTTGATGTTTCCAACCTCAACGTGTACTATTTGTATAGTGCTTTCAACTACAGACATTGTCACAAAGCTGCTTTACAGAAATTTAGATGTAGATCCCTAATAAACAAGCAAGAGATGATAATGGCAAGAAAAAGAAAACCTGCTCAAAAAGGAACCCGTGGTCTTCTAGTGGAATAGTGGGATTATAAATCATTACAGCATACAGGTTTTGAGTAAAGATAAGCACTACTAAGTGTGTTCAGTATAAGCAGGTCCTGGGATGAGCACAGGACAATGTTTATGATCACAGCAGTGTATTATTCCTGAGTACTAATTTACAGTATACAGGTGAGATTATTAACTGGAACAAGAGAGACATCGGACATAAACTTTACAGTATGTTAAATCCTTAGCATATTTATGTGGAACCATCCACAGCAGCAGAAGGTGAGGTACAAGTGTAGGAAACGTCAAACTTTAAGAAAAGCTTCTTTAGTATCTTATTAGGATCTGAGAGAGACCATTGTTCTATTTTATTTTTTAATAAAATTATGGTATATGGTATACTATCGCAAAAATTCTATTGTGCCAACACAAAGACAGCCCTGATAAAGCCAGCAATGGGTGATATCCAAGCAGAAATAGTATGTGCTCACCATCTTGGGCCGTCCAGCGAAGTCTTTGCCCCTGTGCAAAAGCACCTCTCTGGCCAGCGTCACTTCACTTACCACCAGCGTGTAGTGTGGCCCCATGTACAGGCTGAAGAGTGGCCCATATCTGCTGGCCAGCTTGGAAAAGAGCAGATGTGGAGGAAGTGGTGAGCGCAGGTGCAATAGGCTGCCTAGGACAGGCACGCTCGGCAAACACGGCAGTGCTTTGACACCTCTGGAGGACTGGCGCCGTCCCAGAGTGCATTTCAACACAAACAGAAGCAATACAGCAACAATGCAGTAGAGTGTTAGAGTCTCAGGAGAGATGATTAAAGTGCTATCCATGATGAATTTGTGTATGTAGATGGAAGTACAGCTGATCAAGTCTCTGCGTGAAATGTGTAGTGAATGTGTGTATAGACGTGCGGGAATGGAGAAACCAAGGCTCCAGCTCAGAGAATTTAAAGTGCAGAAGGAGGCGTAAACAAAGCCTTCGTCAGGGGTTAACGGTCATGGAGACCCTGAGGGTCATGGAACTGATAATAAACCAGCTGATGTGGTCATCATCTGCATCTATCTCTATCTATTTAGAAAAATCCATGAACTAATCAGTGTAAAAATGTTCTTAAATTCACACATAAATACTGTGAGTGTAAAAACTTGTGTAAATGGGTCAAAGACAAAGAAAGCAACAAAAATATGCCAATTTGTGTTTTAAGCATTGTAATGCCTTTATACTGAGTGACAATTTCTGCACTTTAGAACTATATTTTTTCCTTAATAATTTTTTTGTCTATTTAAGCACATCAAAAAAAAAAAGGGGGACAGTGGAATTGATTGCTATTTCATGCATAATCCATAATTCTATTCTGTAATGCCACTATCATGGAAAAAAAAACTTAATTAGTTTTAGAAAAATATCTTTATTGCACAACAAAAATAAATAATATTGATGCATATTACATAAGTATTGATTAATTATTTATTTATTTTTAATCCACAATCTGATTGTATGTATTTACTCTATCAATTTTAATCACAGTCTGATTCTGACTCTGATCCACGTTATAGATAAAAAAGGTATGCGGTGCATATAAATCATACCAATGTGTGTACACAAACACTTTATACATATTAAACTGATTATAAAGCGTTATACAATCCATAGAGTGGATTCTTCCTTTCAATTGTTTTGTTATTTATTATAACTTATTACACAGCCTTGAGTTTTCTCAAGGCTCTGTTAAAGGTCTTTTTTTCTTTTTCTTTTTTCTTTTTTTATTTAGCATATAAATGTGTCCATATGTTATTTCTCTTCATATACACATGCGCTCATATTGGAAGGGAATAGAAAGGTATAGAATAGTCTATATTTAATCAATGATTTCTGCTTAATGAGTTTCATCATTTTGAAATCTCTTTTTTTCTTTTTTTCTTTCTGTCACCTGTTCCTCCATCTGCTTCATATGAGAAGCTCTTCAGTCTCTGGTGTGTGAGCAGTGTGGACTTTTGACGCTTGTTCTTATATAAATGCATTTGTGCCAGACTCGCTTTTTTAGTCAAGGCCATGTACATCTCTTAGCCAAGGACAAACACACACACACACACACACACACACACACACACACACACACAGCGGACAGAGAGAGAAACAGATCTGTAAGATGAATGTTGCAGATCTATATATAACCAAGTGTGTCAGAGAGTCTCAGATGTTCACATGGAGGAGGATAGACGTACAGTATCTCTATGTGCACTCACATTCTTCTAACAGCATGAGACTGAGCCACGATCTGCTCTCTGTTGCTCTAAAACCTGTCCATTAATGACTAATTTCAGATATAAAATTAAAGAAGCTGCATACACATTCTAACAATAGCCGGAATATAACAAATAACCCAATATGGGTCATTTTAGAAATCCAATAAGTTTTTGACACAACTTATGGGTAAAAATGATTACATTGCTGGCCTGTACATAAGTCCTAGCCAATAATCAAGTTAATGTTTTAGAGGTCATTTTTGACTAGAAGTAACGTTACCATAGGCATATTATTTAGCAGCCCAAAATTATATTGACTATAAATATAATTCTATAAGAACCAAATCTAAGCTTTAAAAGTTTTAAAAAGCTTTTTAGATTGCACATGTCCCACACATGATTTGCCATCATTGCCATAACACTTTATATCCCTAAACACAACAATCTTTTATGTGGTTTATCAGCTAGAATTAGTATCTTCTGGTGTATTTTACATTATTTATTTATTAATTAATTTATTTTTTATTTTATTAATTTATTTAATTTTTTTTACAGCTTAGACGCTGGGTTGAGCTTGTTGGGTAGTGGGGTTCATGTGACTCAAGTTGGATTGATAATGGGTAACTCTACATGCTGGATTGTGAATGTGGACCTGAAAGGGAACGGGCACGTTGTTGCATCAAGATTCATTTTCTGGAATTTTCCACTGCACCTGTCAAGCTGCAAAGAGGCAACCAGAAGTAAGTCTGAAGTGAAAGAAATCAGCTCCAAGCAATGACAGTTTTTGTCCATGTTTAATTTATAAATTAGCTGAGTTTTAATATTATATATATATATATATATATATATATATATATATATATATATATATATATATATATATATATATATATATAATATATATATATATATATATATATATATATATAATATTATATATATATTATATATATTTATATAATATATATATTTTATATATTAAACCTCAGATAATTTATAAATTAAACATGGACATAAACTCTCATTGCTTGGAGCTGATTTCTTTCACTGATTTCTTTCATATATATATATGCAGTGAGGGAAAAAAGTATTTGATCCCCTGCTGATTTTGTACATTTGCCCACTAACAAAGAAATGATCAGTCTATAATTTTAATGGCAGGTTTATTTGAACAGTGAGAGACAGAAAAACAACAAAAAAAATCCAGAAAAACGCATGTCAAAAATGTTATAAATCGACTTGCATTTTAATGAGGGAAATATGTATTTGACCCCTCTGCAAAACATGACTTAGTACTTGGTAATGACTTAGTAATTACTTTTAATTTTCAATGCCCTGGCTGAGGGAAGGAGGTTCTCACCCAAGATTTGACGGTACATGGCCCCGTCCATCGTCCCTTTGATGCGGTGAAGTTGTCCTGTCCCCTTAGCAGAAAAACACCCCCAAAGCATAATGTTTCCACCTCCATGTTTGACGGTGAGGATGGTGTTCTTGGGGTCATAGGCAGCATTCCTCCTCCTCCAAACACGGCGAGTTGAGTTGATGCCAAAGAGCTCCATTTTGGTCTCATCTGACCACAACACTTTCACCCAGTTGTCCTCTGGTGGTCAGATGAGACCAAAATGGAGCTCTTTAAAAAAAAATTGTAACGTAAAAAAATCGACCTAGGACATCCTAAACCAATGTTGGATTAGTCCATATTGAATCCAGAGGTGGATTTCTAAAATTGATCCAACACGTGCTTATTTTAGAGTATATAAATCACATTCTCTAGGTGGTGTTTCAGTGTTGTGTGCATGGCATAAATACACTTGCCCTTTTCTTTACCAGTTTTGTCACCTATTTTGCATATTAATTCGACTGAAAGACAACAACCAAAGTCTAATCATAGTCGTGTTCCTCCTTACATTGTTTGGAATGACTAATACATGCACAACGTGTCTATTTTATTTATTTTTTGCCCTGAGAAAGACAACACGCCTGCTGTGTGCTAGCCATTCTCGCTAGCTGGCTACTGCAGAGGCGAGTTCATTTCATAAACTGCCATTACCGCCTCTGGAGGAGCTGGCAGGAAGACAGGCAGGCAGGCGCGCGCTCTGTGGGCGGGACTATTTTGGGAAGGGAGGCGCGGAAAAGCCGCCTTGTGCTGACAGCTCGCGCTGTGTGTAAACGGGAGCGGGTGGCCCCGGTGATCTCCCACGCGCGGGGACGCACACGAGGGAAATATCCTAAACAAAAACGTCTGGAAACACGGACTTCTGTATTTATGTAGGGTACAGTACCGTTTATGGTCTACATATCCGGAAACAGATATCTATATATTTAAATAGGCCTAGTTTCAAACCCACAGTGTGTATATACATAGGTGCATCTAAAACTAATTACAATATCGTGGAAAAGTTCATTTCCCCCCGTAATTCAATTCAAAAAGTGGAGCTTTCATATATTCTAGATTCATTGCACATAAAGTGAAATATTTCAAGTCTTCTTTTGTTTTAATCTTGATGATTACGGCTTACCGCTCACGGAAATCAAAAATCCACTGTCTCAAAATATTAGAAATAATTTGTAATGCAGAAATGTCGACCTGAGAAGAGCTCTGATCAGATCATTAACTCAAAACACTTGCAAAGGTTTCCTGAAGCCTTTAATCTCTCAGTCTGGTTCAGTAAACAACCACAATCATGGAGAAGATGAAAGTAAATTTTGCATTTCATTTGGAAATCAAGGTCCCAGAGTCTGGAGGAAGAGTGCATAAATTAACATACTTTTCATCAGGGCAACATTTCTGTATAATAAATTCTTTATCCTAATATTTCGAGACACTGTATTTTTGATTTGATCCATTAGCTGTAAGCCGTAATCATCAAGATTAAAATAAAAAAAGTTTTGAAATATTTATCTTTATGAGTAATGAATGTAGAATATAAGAAAATTCCACTTAATAAAAACATAATAATGATAATAATAATAAATATGTCACACTTACAAACCTTTAAGACTTAAGTACAATTATATTTATGTTATTAATATTTATGTTATTATATTTATATTATTAATAATGTCTACATTATACATTAACTAAACTTCACTAACATCATTGTTAAAGTCTACATTTTAACCAAATGTAATAAATTTGGTTCTATAGTTAATATAATAATATTGTAGTATGATAAATAATAATAATATTATGGCTTGTGTTTGCCTAATGAGCCTAATATTACAGTAAATATTACATTCAAAATATCTTTTTTTTTCTTCCCAAAAGCCTTGAGGGCACCCGAACATACGAATTCACAGCTACAGAATAAATTATAAGTGTATCCACACCAGAAATAAAAATTGTAGTGGATATAGAGTACATCAGAAAAATATTTAAGCTACATGATTGATCCATATCAATCCTAAGGTCAGGTTCCTGTCTGTACGCAGTTTTGCACGCCCTCCACTACTCTTCATGGGTTTCCTCCGTGTTATTTGGTTTCCTCACTACCTCGTAAAGACTTGGGCTACTTGTAGAGGGCTTGACTTCGAGAAACCGTCATAGGTGTGAAGAAGTGTGAGAATTTGTGTGCGCATGGTGCTCTGTGATGGAATGGAACCCCACCTCACACATCCCAGGATCCACCGATAGCTTTAAAAGTACACTGCATGAAACATGATGAAGATGGTGGTGATGATGATGATTATTATTATTATTATTATTATTATTATTATTATTATTATTATTATTATTATTATTATTATTATTATTATTATTATTATTATTATTATTAATGTAGGTATTCCAGAGTTATGAATGACAAGAGACCTCATATAATCCTACAAAGTGCCGTTCTACTTGCACGTGTTCTCAAAAGTGAGATGTTTATTGTTATATTGCAGATGTTACAGCAAAAGCAGTTTGTCAGCATTATTAGTGTGATATATCATGGATGGACAGAGGTTTCTCTCTCTTTTTTTGTAAGACTAGATCTACATATTCTTTTAAAGAAACGCTGACAATGTGACCGTGTGTCAGGTCTGAAACTATAAGCTCACACGGCTGCGTGGTTGAATATGGAATAAGTACCCTGGGGAACAGCTGTATAACGCATTTCTTGCAGCCTGCCATGAACCTGGATGGTGTAGAAAGCTGTTATACTGTTACACCGATGTCTGCTTGATTCCTCAAGGTGTAAAATCGTGCGTTACATAACAGGCATTAAAACGGCGCCATACTCCACTAATCTGATTTAATGCACGCAGGTATACGCATGGCTGCAGTAGAGATTTCACCACCTGCTAAACACACGATTTTCAAGAATTATGCTCTTCAGCAGGAATGTGGTTTAGCCTTAATTTAGAATAGTTTTGACCTAAATCTGAGAGGGTGGTTAGGGATGAAAGATGAGAGCGCGGATGTCGGATGCTGCAGCCGCAGTGTTGTGGTCGCTGTCCGCGGTGCTGAAAGCTGCACACAGCCCCAAGCCTCTACTGCGAACGAGTGCAACTTGTGGATCTCAGCCTGTTGTCTTTTGCATTAACACTGATTTGTAGTAAATACATGCATACAATTTTTGTTTATGTACAAGCACGCCCAGTAACGCAAAAAAAACACAAACACGAGCTATTAAACATCTATGCAGACAGAAAAAAAAAACAGTAAGCTACTACATTACACAGTCCTGGCAAGGTTTATTGGGTTTATTGGTCATGTTGGGTTTATAAAATCACTCTAGACGCACATTCAGCAATGGAGATGTTGCATCAAGCTTAACGGCGGATTGATATTAGGAGAAGATTAGCTGCTTGGTTGCTCCAGAAGACGATATTTCCCATAAACACTAGTTATTTAGTATTAGTGTTTAACAGCAATCCATGTAGAAACAGCCCAGTCTCCTGTTCAGACTGTTTTACCGCATCGGTCTTCAGGACAATCGCCTCTGCGTCACATTCCCTCTTGCCCATTTTCGGAGGGGGAAACCCCGTCACATCCTCTGCCCATATTTGGGCAGCAGCGGACCGAAGTCGGTACACGGCGGGGAATCCTCGAGCCGACGTAGATGAGCGAGAGGCGGAGTCCCGGTTAAGACGACCGGTATAAAAGAGGGACGAGGGATTCCGGTAAACGTAGCGACGGCGAAGAGCAACCGAAGACCCACCGAACGATCTGCGCCTAACAAGAACGCACAGGGAATCCCGAAAACCCCAAACCCAGAGATTGATTACTTCTCACGCACACGCTGGCGGAATTGATCATTTGATCCGTTACTTGTGGATGTGCACAGCACTTTGGATTTTCGCGACGGGATTTCATCACCAAAGGAAGCATTATGATCAGTACAGTAGACTTCAGCGCGCTGGACTTTCTCTGCGCAGCGAC
Source organism: Ameiurus melas (assembly GCA_012411365.1). Classification (NCBI taxonomy): domain Eukaryota; kingdom Metazoa; phylum Chordata; class Actinopteri; order Siluriformes; family Ictaluridae; genus Ameiurus; species Ameiurus melas. Next base: position 22,305,650 of record CM022768.1, on the reverse strand, counting down.
GGAAAACGGCGCTCAGACCGAGCGTGATGCCGGTAAGTCTGTGGCATGCATTCCACCAAGCTTTGCAAGAACGCACATTTAACCCAAATTACAATTTTGCCAACGGCATTTCTTGAGTTTTGTTTAAAAATAAATAAATAAATAATAATATTAAAACTGTAAATCGATGCATGTCTGTATCTATTGATCTAATTGATGCAGTGATTTTTATTAGACCCAAAGCAGTGAGTCATATAGTCTATGTATCAGTAGGTGCAAGCTTATGTAATGACACCTCTCTCTCTCTCTCTCTCTCCCTCCCTTCCTTCCTCCGTTACTCCCACCCTCGCAGACTTTGAGGGGCTTTTGAAGCCTAAAGTTGAGCAGCCGGATCCTGCTTTCTTCCCAGACCTGAGTGAGAGCTCGGCTGACGGGCTGCCTCCTTCCCCGCTGACATACACCGGCACCTTCCACACCGAGACAGCAGCGTGCAGCGCGGACGCTCTCCTAAACATGATCACGGAGATCGTGGGCATCTGCACAAATCCCATGTATGACAGCCACCGCGATGACTTCTCGCAGTCGGTGGCGAGCGCGAGCTCCCCCGGCGGCGCGCTCTACAGACAGGGCTCGGTGGGCTCCACGGCCAGCTCCACGCCCTCGCTGGGATCCCCTGAGCCCCTCTGCAACGATCCTTCAGACGACTTCATGGATATGGCGAGCCTGCAGCAGCTGTTCCCGGTGACTGTTAAAAAGGAGCGCGAAGACGACTGCCGAGGGTGCGACTTCTTTGAAGAGTTGAGTGTGTCAGACACCCGTTTCTCAGATCAGGACGCAGACCTGGACGACATCATCGACCTGCTTTCCCCACTCTGCCCTGAGACGGACTCTCTGGACACTTCTGCTTTGGACACTTGGATAAAACAGGAGCCATTTTGCGTCGAGCAGTGCTCACACAGCGCTCCTCTAAGCGCCACATCAAACCAAGCTTCCGCCACCACTCCATCCACTCTTACCGGAAACGCTTTCTACAGGGCAGCCTTCCCCAACGGCCAGGTGTTCGATCTGAACTGCTCCTCGGTGCTGGACTCTCTGCTCTTCTCTAACTCTTCAACCACCAGAAGCCGAGGCCAATCGACTAAAACGAGCACCAGGAAGGGCGCCCCGCGTGAAAAGCCCTTTTCCTGCCCGGTGGAAAACTGCGATCGTCGCTTCTCGCGCTCCGACGAGCTGAACCGCCATGTGCGCATCCACACCGGCCACAAGCCGTTCCAGTGCCGGGTGTGCATGCGGTGCTTCAGCCGCAGCGACCACCTGACAACGCACATGCGCACGCACACCGGTGAGAAGCCCTTCTCGTGCGACGTGTGCGGTCGCCGCTTCGCCCGGAGCGACGAAAGAAAGAGGCACTGGCGGGTGCACCTCAAGCAGAGGGAGAGGATGCAACAGAAGGCCGAGCTCCTGGCAGCACGCGCTTTCGCCTTACCGGGCCTCGTGTGAGCGCGCGCTGTTGAGAACTAACCCTTTGTGTTTACCCGCTCTGAAAGAAAGCCTCTGGTTAAAGTAAAGCCCAGTTCACTTGCGCGAGCCGGTGCATGGATGGAAGTAGCGCGAAGCTGAAAGTTGCAATCCCGCAGCACTCTGGGGACTGGTTAAAGATAAAAGTGGCGCTATTTTTGCATCACTTCCGGTGGATTTCCGGCGCGCAGGCGCGGCGCTGTTATCGCTTTGACGAGGTCATGATCAAGACTGCACATAACTTGGACTCTCCATCGAGTGTCGTTTTTTTCTTTTTTGCCTTTAACGAAAATGCATGTTTTATTCAAAATGTTATTAATACATAAAGTTTGGCACTGCTAGGCCATGTCAGCATGCACATGATCCAACTTTCTATGGTCTCCGTGTTGTGTTTTGATACTTCATTGTGTATAAATCCGAAAACTAAAGAAGCCTATATTTGTATATTTTGGATGGTTATTTTTCTACAGAACACAAACGAGAGAAGAATATCTTCTTATAGATTTTATCAGATTGTTGTATTCAACTTTTTGACACTGGAGCGCGCTTGACTGGTTCCCTGCGAACCAAATGCAGATGAAGACATCAACATAGTAGTTGAGTTTCAGTAGCACACTTAGTTGTGCAGATATCTTTTTTTTCTGTCTATTTGCTTTTAAAAAAAATCAAATGAAATGTTGTGAAATGCCACGCTGTTTAAAGCCTAATGGATATTCCAAATAATTTATGAATGAAATAAAATGAACTATTTATTGATTGCATTTGTTACATTTGATTTATTCACACACACACACACACACACACACACACACACACACACACACACACACACACACACACACACACACACACACACACACACACACACTTTATTTTTAGTTTTATAGTTTAGAAGTTCACTTCAAATTCTCCACAGCGTCCTCTGCTGTTAAACAACTAGAATTCGAAATTCTTTTCATTCCCAGAGATGAAGGTGTGTGTGTGCGTGCGTGCGTGCGTGAGCGCGCGCCGCCCTTTTCCAGAAACATCTGTTCCATTCCTAATTTAATGACATGCAGCATCTATAGACAATGTTTGTCTTTGTGATAATTAGGCCTAACAAGCCTGATCCTGATCACTGTCGCACCACGGTCATTTTTTTTTGGTCCATTTCTAGTAACAGATTTCAATTTCCAAAACAGACTCTTATGGATAATCCATTATTAGTGATAAGGCATTGTTTACTATCATCTTCTATGTCTAATATATTACAATATGTTACTATTTTAGATTTTTCGGTGTAACATTCCCTGCCCATAACCATTCCGCATTCCGCACTCCACACATGCGCGCTCCCGTCCAACGTGACGTCACGTGACGTCAGAAGCGGCCCTGAGAGATGAGAGCGTGCTCTCTTTAAGCGTTCCGTGGGGCTCACTCTTCACCTGTTCTTGAAGTAAATAAGAAATATAGATATAGATATAGATACGAAGATGGGTAACGGAAGGATGTGTAAAAGCTTTGGGAACCATTACTGCTTCAGCTGATGCGCTCGGGTGCGTGAGTGTGTGTGCGTGAGAGAGAGAGAGAGAGAGGCGCAATGTGCGGGAGAGGCACGCAAGGAAACTGAGTAAGTAGCCCACCGGATCTTTTTGTCCATTTTAAGACTGGATGTTGAAGCAATCATCACCACACATCTCTGCAGAAATAGTCTGTGTTTGTGTTTTAATGAAGTAAAGCAGAAGATCAGAAGAAGGCTGGGTCGCATTGCTCTGTACTGGCGTCATTAATATATTTATTCCAGATGTGTCAGGATTATTGCTCAATTCTACTGACTAAATCATCCATACTGTAGGTTATTCACTGTGTCATATTTAGACTAATCGCTACAGTCACATTAGAAATGTGATCGGTGAACAAATAGGCGCCGTGCCCATTCAAACACGAGCCTTATATGTGATATTTAATAGCAATGAATTGTAAATGAATTCAAATGATATGTAAAAATGCAATTGCAGTAACGTGCTGTAATAGACAGATGATGTATTTTGATCAGAAAACGCAAAAAAAAACACACAAAAAAAAAAACAATGGCAAATCCTTATCTCTAATCTAGAATTTGTAAATCCTACACTTTCTTTAATAATTTGCTCTAATAAAGGTGTCAAAAGTTACGAAGGTTATGTTAGGTTGCCTCCAGGGTTGGGGCTACAAATCCCACCTCCGCCCTGTGTGCATGGAGTTTGCATGTTCTCCATGTACTTTGGTGGTTTCCTCCAGGTACTCAGGTTTCCTCCCCCAGTCCAAAGACAAGTGTTGTAGGCTGATTGTCATCTCTAAGCGGTCTGTAGTGTGTTAATGTGTGTTCGGTTCGGTTGTGTCCCCGTCCAGGGTGTCACCCACATTATGCCTCGAGTTCCCTGATAGGCTCCAGGCTCCCAAGTGACCATATGTATGAAAAGTGGTATGGAAAATGGATGGATGGATGAATATATGCAGCTTAGTATCTGTGTCACCCACATTCCAACAGATAACCAGAAAATCTTTCTCTCTCTCTTTCTCTTTCTCTCTCTCTCTCTCTCTCTCTCTCTCTCTCTCTCTCTCTCTCTCAAACACACACACACACACACACACACACCACGAGACTCATGGGGATGCCACCAAGACATGAATAGCTAAGATGGATGGTGTATGTACAAGATGGATGGTGTTTTGTAAAGAGTGCATGTGTCCAAATCAGTCAAGCATGAGTAGGCAAGAAAGGCAAGAAAAGTCAAAAATAGGATAGAGAGCTCAAAAGTCGCCGGACGTCTTCATCAAATAATTCGCATTTTTTTGTTCTATCATCATGATATTTTGCATATTGAAACATGTTCCCTGAAGAAGGAAGACATCACATTGCCAGACAGTCACTAATGTCTACAAAAGGGTGTTTTTGAAATAAAGTCACTCATATCACAATTATAGCGAGTTTATATAGTTGCAACACTGACCCCATTTGAGTAAAAGTAAAAGAATACCCTTCTTGGCTAGTAAAATGACTCTTTCAAAATAAACCTAGGTGTAACTAAGCGAAGATTAGCTAGTTAATAGATACTAGAATTCTAAATCAGATTTGTACAGTGAGGGAAAGAAGTATTTGATCCCCTGCTGATTTTGTACGTTTGCCCACTGACAAAGAAATGATCAGTCTATAATTTTAATGGTAGATTTATTTGAACAGTGAGAGACAGAATAACAACAAAAAAAATACAGAAAAACACATGTCAAAAATGTTATAAATCGATTTGCATTTTAATGAGGGAAATAAGTATTTGACCCCCTCTCAATCCGAAAGATTTCTGGCTCCCAGGTGTCTTTTATACAGGTAACGAGCTGAGATTAGTAGCACACTCTTAAAGGGAGTGCTCCTAATCTCATCTTGTTACCTGTATAAAAGACACCTGTCCACAGAAGCAATCAATCAATCAGATTCCAAACTCTCCACCATGGCCAAGACCAAAGAGCTCTCCAAGGATGTCAGGGACAAGATTGTAGACCTACACAAGTCTGGAATGGGCTACAAGACCATTGCCAAGCAGCTTGGTGAAAAGGCGACAACAGTTGGTGCGATTATTCGCAAATGGGGCAGCTGTGGCGCAGTTGGTAGAGCGGGTTGTCCACTAATCGTAGGGTTCGGTTCGGTTCCTGGCCGGGTGACTCCACATGCCGAAGTGTCCTTGGGCAAGACACTGAACCCCAAGTTGCTCCCGATGGCAAGCTATGGATAAAAGCGCTTTATAAGTGCACATTTACCATTTAACCAAATTAAAAAAACACAAAAGAACTGTCAATGCAAGATCTCACCTCGTGGAGTTGCAATGATCATGAGAACAGTGAGGAATCAGCCCAGAACTACATGGGAGGATCTTGTCAATGATCTCAAGGCAGCTGGGACCATAATTACCAAGAAAACAATTGGTAACACACTACACCGTGAAGGACTGAAATCCCCCTGCTCAAGAAAGCACATATACATGCCCGTCTGAAATTTGCCAATGAACATCTGAATGATTCAGAGGACAACTGGGTGAAAGTGTTGTGGTCAGATGAGACATCAACTCAACTCGCCATGTTTGGAGGAGGAGGAATGCTGCCTATGATTTATATACTCTAAAATAAGCACGTGTTGGATCAATTTTAGAAATCCACCTCTGGATTCAATATGGACTAATCCAACATTGGGTTAGGATGTTGTCCTAGGTTGATTTTTTTACGTTACAATTTTTTCATAGGCAGCATTCCTCCTCCTCCGAGTTGAGTTGATGCCAAAGAGCTCCATTTTGGTCTCATCTGACCACCAGAGGACAACTGGGTGAAAATGTTGTGGTCAGATGAGACCAAAATGGAGCTCTTTGGCATCAACTCAACTCGCCGTGTTTGGAGGAGGAGGAATGCTGCCTATGACCCCAAGAACACCATCCCCACCATCAAACATGCAGGTGGAAACATTATGCTTTGTGTTTTTCTGCTAAGGGGACAGGACAACTTCACCGCGTGAAAGGGACGATGGACGGGGCCATGTAACGTCAAATCTTGGGTGAGAACCTCCTTCCCTCAGACAGGGCACTGAAAATGGGTCGTGGATGGGTATTCCAGCATGACAATGACCCAAAACACACAGCCAAGGCAACAAAGGAGAGGCTCAAGAAGAAGCACATTAAGGTCCTGGAGTGGCCTAGCCAGTCTCCAGACCTTAATCCCATAGAAAATCTGTGGAGGGAGCTGAAGGTTCGAGTTGCCAAACGTCAGCCTCGAAACCTTAATGACTTGGAGAAGATCTGCAAAGAGGAGTGGGAAAAAATCCCTCCTCAAATACTTATTTCACTCATTAAAATGCAAATCAATTCATAACATTTTTGACATGCGTTTTTCTGGATTTTCTTGTTGTTATTCTGTCTCTCACTGTTCAAATAAATCTACCATTAAAATTATAGACTGATCATTTCTTTGTCAGTGGGCAAACGTACAAAATCAGCAGGGGATCAAATACTTTTTTGATTCACTGTAACTACTAATATGTTATGGCCCAGCATTGAGTTTGGTCTTGGGCTTACATAATATGGCAAAGGAGAGGTCATGCAGGGAATTAATGCTGCAAAAATTGCAAGTCCTGGCCTAGATATTTCAGTGAGGTATTGATCAGCTCAGATCAACATCTGCAGAAGCAGTAGAACAGGTAACATGCTTGGACGGCGTACATCTGGGCGAAGAGCTCCATCTGTTGCGACATGATACAAACATCCTATAAGTGTGGCCAAAAGCGTTTGCTCTGTCATGGGTAGAAGGATCTGGCTAGATGGATAGTGTTTTCCTCCGTGTCATGCTGCCAAGAATTCTGCTTTGAAATGTGCTCAGAGGTTTCTGCCTAAATTTAACACTCCGTGGCCCGCGCATCATAATTGCAACATCTGCTCTGCCTCCTTTCTACCTAATAAGCAATTTTCAAGGCATACATAGGTTTACCAGAGGGGACAGGGTTGTTCGGGTGAAACGTGAGAGCTTGTCAGTGTTTTGCAATTGTGATAAACCTTGCAGGCATACAAGGATGTCAACTGCTGCGGAGCAACCAAAGCATTGCCCTGACTGTGGAGAGCTATGCGGTTTTGGAGATATCCCGAGGAACCACGCATGCCAAATGATCTGTCTGACTCCAAGACGGAAGTCCGAAGGGGCTCTGATGGCTCTTCCTGCGCAGATCGAGAGCTCTTCCTCCCTGGGGAACAGTGAGCTCAGCCAGCCCTTACACCTGGAGCTCATGGATGCACTGAGCCTGGCTCCTTCAGCCACCTCTCCTCTTGCTCAGCTGCTTGTGAACCAGTGCACTCCCTCTCCCTTGTCCTCCTCTGCCTCTCCCTCACACTCTTCGTTCTCCAGGCCTGACCGAGCACTAGCCCAGATGAGCACACAATGGCTAGCCAGATTAGCCATGGAGGCTGGGTTCCAGCAGCTTAACTTGGGGGTTCAGGACCATGTGTCCATGCGGCTGGGGTCCTTGCAGGATGAGGTGAAGATGAGGAGTGTGGAGATGCACAGGGCTCGGAGGGAAAGTGAGAGAATGGAGAAGGAAAAGCAGGACACAGAGGAGAAGGTAACTGAGCTGGAGCACCAGGTGGAGGTTTCTGTGGAGATGCTAGCCAGCTTGAGGCAAGAGCTGATGGAGCGGGAAGAGGAGCTCAACCTCAAACAACAGTAAGTGTATTAGAGATGGAAAGGTATAAAATGTTATGGTATGATAACCATAACTCTTAATATCAATATGTTAAAACCTTTTAGATTTTTGATATTTGAAAGATAATATTAAGTGAATTTTATGACCAATTCCTGACCATGCTATGATATCTCTTTAACTTACTCATTAAGGGTGTTTCCAGAGGAATGGGGGAAGATTTTTCATTGTGTTTGCAATTGCTCTAAAAATGAACATTGACGTATTTTGGATAAATACAATTGAGGTAAAATCCAGTCCTATAGTCGAGCAGGTTGGGGATATAGATCTTTCTCAAGGGCCTAATACCAGCTCTCTGTCGGTCCACGGCATCTAACACAATTCCCCCAAGACCATCACAGAACCGTAACCACCAATCTGCCTCTTTACTACTCTATTATCCACTTTTCACCTGACAATAACATTGGCTAATAAAGGTTGATAGCATCACCAGAATTGCTCTGAAAGTCTTGGTAACCAGTAAGGGAAAGGAAGGTGTCCAAAACATTTAGACCATCCAGTGCTAAAGGGAGAGAAAAGAAAGAACGACGGCAAGCGTAAAGCAGGAGGTGTATTGGTGTTGAATGTGTTAAGATTGAGATGGCTTTGTGAGACTCCTGATTATTTCTGGTTCATTGTTCCTCGCTGTTTTCTCAGCATATGTCTGAAACAGCACAGACCGCCCCCTCTGCTGCCTGTAAAATTGCATGGTGCTGGAATTAACATCTTGTTGCCATGGCAACTTTTCTCATGGCTTTACTTGCTTTTTGTGGGCGTCCGCCTCGGTGCCTTTAGAAATGCAGTCTGACGGGGCAGATGGGCAGAACCGCAGGGCGCCGAGTGGCATGACTCGACACACTCTGCATGTGTGTCCGTGCAAATAGGTCACCGAGTTCACAGTCTCTGTTCTTTTTATGGAAATGGCTTGATAATTGATCGACACGGAGAGCCCTATAGTTGTTGTAGATAGTATGTGAATGTGATGAACCTGTTCCAGTAATCGGTCATGTGTAATGAATATGACAAGGCAGGAATTTGAAGATAGTTGGAAAATAGTTGCTGTTACCACCATGTGGATTATTTTCAATAGCACATCCCCAGTGTTTGAATCTTCGCATACCAGAGCAATTTGTACAGTATTGAGAGTATTTTTTTATTTTATTTTACTTTCTAACATAACATGAGGAAAAAAAACCTTTGATACACCATGTACTGAAATTGCTATTTAAGTTTATGTGTGTCTATGTGTGTGTGTGTGTGTGTGTGTGTGTTTCAGAGAGGTTTGTGATTTGGACAGGTTTGTCCAAGAGACCGCTCTGAAGGAAGCGAACGCTAAGATTCGCCTGCAGAGCTTCATCGAGAATCTGCTGGAGAGAGCAGAGAGAGCAGAGCGACAGCTGCAGGAGCTGCAGGAGCTGCACACACCCTCACACACACACACATACACCGACACATCCTTCACGTCACCCGATGGATCCTTCAGAGCTGCCCGAGGAGCGTTACACCGAGTAAGACATCTCACATTCAGCTTATTTGAGTTAATAAAAAAGCATTGAGTTGACCAAAGTGCAGGATATCAGGCTTAAAGGACAGCGCCGGTAGCGCTATGATACGTTTTGTCAAGCACTGGGTTGGGAAAGCAATCCAGAATTTTTTTTAGACAGTGGTACGTTTATCTTCTGCGCCACGAATATCATCATGTGAAAATTTACTATCATTCCAAAGCTACACTCAGTTTGTGGAGTGCAGATTTGTTCTTCCTTTTGATCTTGACTATGTCTTACTTGTCCTAATTGCCAGAAGTATAACCTATTGTACCTTTATATTAATGTCCCCTCTTCTAGAGGAGCTACAGTGAATCAGGGATTTCCAGGTACTGCTATTCACGCTTTGATCACACAGGAAGTCCGGTTCACAGGTAAGAATAGCATGCAGGGCGTGCATGCATCTTTCTGGGTAAATTTTGTGTGTGTGAGTGTGTGTGTGTGTGTGTGTGTGTGTGTGTTACACTGTTGTGTTTGAATGCCCTGATCAGGTCGGGGCGGTGTGAGGTGCTTTGTGAGGCACAGTGTTACCAGAGGAACCCGTCAGACATGGAGGCTGATTCAGACAGCTGGTCTGTCTATAGCACGGAGTCACAGCAGCACTATAGAACATACAACAGGATAGGTAACACTAATACACACACACACACACACACACACACACACACACACAAACACACACTTACTATTAGGGGTGTAATATTCAAGCTTCCCATGATACGTTTTGATGTTGATTCATAAGGCAACAATGCAATATTTGATAATACCACTGAATCTGTTACGATCCATTATGATTCTAATTCATGAGGCGATGTTTAGATATTCGACGAATCTGCTAAAGATACAATCTAATTTTGGGCGGCTGTGGCTCAGGTGGTAGAGCCCACTAATCGTAGAGTTGGCGGTTCGATTCCTGGCCCACATAACGCCACGTCCTGAAGTGTCCTTGGGAAAGACACTGACGCACAAAATCCTGTTCGGGTGACTAAGTGGAACATGTAATGTCTGTTACAAAACACTGACACTGGAGACTCCTTCCATAAATGTTCAATTACACCAAAACATCACTGTTTTATCAGTGAGATGTTTTATCTGCCTGTGTTATTGGATGTGCACAGATAACTCCGCTTTCCACTGCCACACCCTCTGTCATGGCAACAGGCCTGACCGATCAGTAATGTGTTCAAAGCGAATGAAGAGGAGGGCGTGGCTTTTCTGCGTCTTTCCGTACCTGGACACACGCTCGCTCCTCATTGCTGCACAGGTGTGTGTTGTAACTTTACACTTTTATATGAATCCTAAAGACATTGGTGGTTAGGGGATGTGTTTTATGTCTTTTAAGAAAGGTGTGTGTGTGTGTGTGTGTGTGTGTGTGTGTGTGTGTGTGTGTGTGTGTGTGTGTGTGTATTGTAGGTGTGTAAGGACTGGTGGAGTGTTGCCCGTCACCCTGCAGTGTGGACCAGAGTAACGCTAGAAAATGATCGTATTTCATCAAAGGTATGACAATCCACACTCCGTATAAACACACACACACTCACACGCACACACACAGTAAATGTAAGTTCTGTCGACACTGTTTTACCTTCTGTATATTGTTATATTGTTGTGTGTGTGTGTGTGTAGTTTATGGTGACTATGGCTCAGTGGTGTAGTCAGACACACACGCTCATTCTACGTCACCTAAAACCTCGCTCTAGTGCCAAGAAAGAGAGTAAAGAAGAATATCTGAAAAACACAAGGTATATACACACGTGCATGGCCGGACACACACACACACACACACACAAATATTTTTTTACGACAAGGCACATGAACATCCACAGCATGCACAGACACACATATTGTTTCTCCTTATCCTCCTTTTTTTTTTATAGAGGATGTATGGAGGAGGGGCTAGAGGCGGTGCTAAGATCAGCAGGGCGGAGTCTGGTTTCTTTGACCATCTCACATTGCCCCAACATTTTGACGGACAGGACACTGTGGCTTGTAAGCTGCCACTGCAGAGCTTTGCAAACACTTACTTACAGGTGAGTATCAAACACACACACACACACACACACACACACACACACATGGATACGCACGTACATACTTGCATATCAGACACACAATATCAGATTTGTATTTGTGCTTTTAGGAGCTCATCAGATCCCGTGGGTCAAGAGGTGATCTGGGCTTTAGGGGCAGGATGCAGAGACATCGCCAGCCTGAACATCGCACCACTACAGCCATGGTGAGTGTTGTTCATCATGATCATCATCATCATAACCAACATGAACATAGAATTACTAATGCCATAATGAGTGTTCATCATCATCATCATCACCCTCATCATTACTAACCTGAACATAGAACCACTACAGCCATGGTGTGTTCTTCATCATCATCATCATCATCATCACCATCATCATAACCAACCTGAACATAGTTTTACTACTGCCATGGTGAGTGTTCTTCAGCATCATCATGATCATCATCACCATCATCATTATCATCATCATCGTCATCATCATCATCATCATCATCATTGTCATCGTCATGATCATCATCACCATTATCATTATCATCACCAGCGTGGCCATAGAATCACTAAAATGTGGATGGATATAGATATAATCTATGGATACAAGCTTTGCTGTGTTTCTTCTCTCAGCCAGCAGCCCAGTCGCTTTAGTAACCGCTGCTTGCAGACGATTGGCCGATGTTGGCCTCACCTGCATCAGGTGGGAGTGGGTGGAGCTGGTTGTGGTCTTCAGGGATTAGCCTCTTTGGGTGAGTGGATGTGAAAGGTTACATTTGGATGCTCAGAAGCTAAATAAATATTTAAAGGCACGTTTTTTCCCCTTTCGCTGTTACTCATATTCCCTCTCACTCCTGGGTCGTCAGTGAGGAACTGCTCCAGTGTGCGTGTGTTGGAGTTGGACCACATGAGTAAGATGAGCCAGCAGGGGGCAGCAGAGCTGTGCAAGGAAGGACTACAGCAATTACACACCCTCATCTTCAAATACACACCTGTTACTGCCAAAGCCATCCTGCACTTTCATAGTGAGTAGCGTACACACACACACACACACACACACACACACACACGTACGTTATATTTCTCAGCTGGATTTTCCCCACCACTCTATTTCCAGGTGTGTGTTTGAGGCTGAAGTGTATCATCGTTCTCATGAGTTCTGCAGATTACTTTGATGACCCTGAGAGTGAAGAAACGAAGAGAATTTTTAATGAGATGCTCAGCAGCCTGAAGGTCATACAGATGTCCCCCCCCCACCCCAACCCCCCAACCCCCCTGGATGTTTTGCATTGTGGATTAATCAAAGATTTTTTTCTGACTGATTCTTTTCCGCTTCCTCTTTAGGCTCTGAAGAAGAAACCTGGCTTGTCAGACGTCCTTCAGGTCAGAGTGGACCAGTGTGACATTCTATCTGGCTCTTAAAGAAACCAAACACACACACACACACACACACACACACACACACAAAATATTACTGCACTTACCCCTCGCGTTACACTCATACACCTACACACAAAAAAAACACACACACACACACACACACAAAAAAAAAAAACACACACAGCACATTTTAGCCCTTATTCTTCCCACACTGATACACTCCTACACCTTTGCACATATACAAACACACATACACAAACAAACATCTATGCACCCACACATAAACACAAAACATAAACAAACACACACACACTTACTGCACTTTATTTTCCACACTTATATACACACCTACACCTATGCGCTCACACACACACACACACACACACACACAAACACACACACACTTACTGCACTTTTCCCCCCACACTCAGTTATACTCCTAGTGGTTCTAGATCTGTTTTATTTGCTGTAAGGTGTTATGTTCTGAGTCAATTTGACAATCAGCCTCCTGGTATGAAACGTTTTGAGTGCTTCCAAACGACTACTGACTCTTTAACGAATAGCTAACAAAAATCAAGCAAAGTTAATACTTTTTGTGAATTTAATTTTATTTATAATGTCTTCTGACGAGCACAATTAATCGAAAAAGAAAGTGAAAAAGAATATGCTGTATGCTGATCTGTATTCAGATGTTATAACGATCTACGGTGTACCTGTTACACGTGAGCGTGAAACATTTGTATCTGAAGTGCTTTATGTAAAGAATAAAACACTCAGGGCCATACTGATAAATGAAAATAATCAACGACATGACGGTGCGATGAAGCGCAGGTACCGTTACCACCTCAAAGTTGATTTGTTATTTTATAATAACGGTACATCCTGAAGTGTTTTATTCTTCTCATACCACAGCAGTTTTCCAACAATTGAAAAATTGCAATTTTTCTATTAATTGCAGAACAACACGTCATCATTTTTATCCATTTATAGTCACGTTTAATGTATTGGAGCGTCTACAGAACAAGTTAACTCCTGTTCTCACTGACATTATAGCAACTATATTAACAGTCACTCCCTCACCAACCCCCTGTTTTTTTCCCTCTTAAAGGTAATAAGACCAAAAAAAAAAACCCCCACACTGTCACGTTACCATGAAACAACAAAGCACAACATGCTCTGTCCTGTAGACGTGTCCGAAAACGTTACGTTACAGGATGTTACACAAAAACTGACACTGGAGACTTCCTTCCGTAAACCCACAAACATATCAAATATTCACCCTAGCAATGATTAGACATGTTTTCAAATCAGTTTATATGAAGCTTCCCCCATACAGTCCCTTTGTTAGTTGTTACTATAGAAATGATAATGTATAAGAACGAATGCAACTCCTAAAAATTAGATTTGAGAATTCAACGGTGCTGTGCTATACAACGTTACAGTGCACCACAATGTCAGACACAGTTGTTGTCCAGGTTCTATTCAAATTGTATATGATGCCAAATAACGTATGATTTTTCATGCTTTCTGAGTATTGTTGTGAGACAAAGAAATAAACGTCAACCGTTTTCTGAATTGTTCCAAGTCAGTTTTCCCTTAAGTCTAGTTTGTCGGCCATGACAAAAACAACCTCGCAGTATAACAACCTTCAAGTTTGAATACTGGCGACGCCATAACCATCAATAGCTGGGAGTCAAGATTGCCTGTGCTGTCTGGGTGGGAGGGGCATACTCTCACCTCTGTCAATCAAAGGCACGTGGGCCAATCGTGAGCGCTTGTGAGCTCATGTATGTGGAAGGACAGCACTTTCCTCTGAGTATATTATGAGCAGCAGTGTGAAAAATGGTACATTTGGCTGGCTTCATTATTGGTTTTATGAGTGTGTAAAATAAACATTATTCAATTATTCAAACTTTATGCTACAACATGAGAAACAACATTACCTTTTCTCTAATGGAAACTCTTCTTATTATATTATATTATATTATATATACAATAGAAATAACAGAAATAATAGAAACAATAAAGCATATCTGTGTGTGTATATATGCTAGAGTTCTATTCTATCGCTTTGATAGAGTTCTATCGCTTTGCTTATTTGTAAGTCGCTTTGGATAAAAGCGTCTGCCAAGTGAATAAATGTAAATGTAAATGTATTCGTATATTTACATGTTCAATAATTTGATACATGTCCAAGATCTGTGAAATGGCAAATAATTGTAGAGTGTGTGTTTCTGTAAGACTCAATTAGTGGGGTAGGAGGTACTGGGTATGATTGCATTGAGGAGTCTGATGGTACGAAAGGCTGATGGTATTAAATTGCCCCTCAGATGTTTTGAGGCACGTGGCTGGATGCATCTGTGGCTGAAGGTGCTCCTGAACCTCTTCAGCACAGCATAGACAGGACAAGAAGGATTGTCCATGATAGCTTTCAGCTTCCCTCTCATCCTCTTCTTAGTCACTTCCTCTACCCTGTCCAGTTCCATCCATACCACAGAGCTTGCCTTCCTCACCAGCTTGTAAGGCTTGTTGGCACCACAAGTCCCAATGCCATCTCCCCAGCACACCACGGCAAAGAAGATAATGCTGGAAACCACAGATCGGTAAAATATTAAAGGACCTGAGCCTCCTCAGGAAGAACATCCTGCTCTGTAATTTCTTATAGAGGGCCTCGGTGTTGTCTAACCAGTCCGGTTTGTTATGGAGTTGCACCACTACGAACTTGTAGGTGTCCACTATCTCCACTCCATCCCACCTTATGGTGACAGTGGTGGAGGAGCCGCTCGCTGCATCGGAAGTCCACCACCAGCTCCTTGGTTTTCCCGATGTTGAGCTGGAGGTGGTCCTGATCTTAAGTACCTTCTTCAGCCTGAGGGAGAGGTTAAGAAGATGCCGGAACACTTCTGCCAGCTGCGTTGCACACTTGGTGAAAATTTGGCAGGAAACGGACGCATCGTAACGCACTACAGTGACACATAAATATACACAAGCTTAGTACACACTTTATGCTCACTGCATAGTTTATACACGAACAAAGCTCAAATCAACTCTGTTGGGTTTATGAAATATGGCGCTAATTAAACATTTGATGAGGAAGCTCAGATGTTGGATGTATGAAGTGCAAATGACTACAATGGCGTCCCCTGTTGATGGAGTCCTAGCTAGCTGCCTATATTCCTTCTGCATTGAGTAGACAAGGCTTTCAGTTGTATATTCTTCTGATAGCATTTACAGAGCAAAATCGAAGTGTGTTAACTAAACGGAAAGTCAATTGAATGGTATGCAGTGCATATATGAATTCTATGTGTTCATGACAAAATATATATCATATATATTATATAATACGTACAACTATATACAACACAATATATACAACTTAAGAGCTGTTTGTAAAAAATAATTGTGTGTGTGTGTGTGTGTGTGTGTGTGCGAGGTGGTTTCCTCCGGGTACTCCGGTTTCCTTCCCCAGTCCAAAGACATGCACGGCAGGCATATTGGCATTTCTAAAGTGTCCGTGATGTATGAATGGGTTTATGAATCACTGCGCCTGGTCGCCATCTTCAGTCGCCTTGACTCAGTCTTGCCACTGGATCATGGTGGTCATCCGGGAAGTGAGATTAGAAATGTCTTTACTTTGAAGAAAAAAAAAGAAATAACAAGAAAAAAAAGGTTTAGTGTGGAACAGACAATGAAGCTCTATTGTTTAAAAAAATGGCATTAGGAGGGGTATTTATGCGTTGGAGACTTCCGGTTGGGTTTCAGAGCAAGACAATACTTAGGCTATAAGGCTTTAATGTGTCTGGATAGTGATGGTTAACACACACACACACACACACACACACACACACACTCACTCTGAAACACCTCGTGGGGCACTAAGACCCAGCGGACACCGGTCTCTAGGCAGAAGCTGATGCGCGCTCCCTCCCGGCCGCTCACCTGCTGCGAGGCGCGTGCCCGCATGAGAGGATCTGCGCGCTCTCGTCAGCGGCCATGCTGCCCCGGTCACAGCGCGGCGCGCCCAGCACCTGCACGGAGCGAGCATCCATCCTCCACCAGGACTTACAAAGGCAGTCTGATGAAGCATGGTCGTCGCGTTCTTGAATTTTAACTTTCTTTTAAGCGCGGTGCCGGATTTTGGATTTTTATGACACAATCCTCTGACTGAAATCGATTGCAATGAATCTGGATTATTCCCGGTGATAGCGGCGGCGCTTACCGGATGACTGCACGAATGTCTTTTATCGTAGTGTGACCTGTTCATGGAGTAATCAGTTAGAGGAAGAAGAACAGGTGTAGGTATTACGCGTTTGTGCCGAGTGTAAGTAAATCATGCTCGCGTGCCGCACGACGACCCTCTTTCAGAGAGGGTCACCCCGCCGTCTGAGCGCAACCCGGCAGGCGTGAGCAGGGATCAGCGCGTCGTGTAGACCCGGGAGCCGGTGACCAGAAAAAAAGCGCATCGTGCTCTCACTTGCAAGACATAAATAACCAAAAGGCATCATCTAAAGGGTAAAAATGGCTCTGAACAGAAGCATCGAGCTGGAGCACTTTGACGAACGGGACAAGGTTCGGCGCTCGACGCGCGCCACCGGCTCCGGTTCTCAGTCCGGGTCCCGGGCGAGCAGCCTGGTGCCCAGCCCCGCTCAGAGCGCCAACTGCAGCTTCTACCGGACCCGCACTCTCCGCGCGCTCAGCTCCGAGAAGCGGGCGCGCAAGGTACGCTTTTACCGCAACGGGGACCGCTACTTCAAGGGGCTCGTCTACGCCGTGTCCAACGACCGCTTCCGGTCTCTGGACGCGCTTCTGGCGGAGCTCACGCGCTCGCTCACTGACAACCTGCACCTGCCGCAGGGCGTCCGCACCATCTACACGGCGGACGGCAGCAAGAGGGTGACGAGCTTAGACGAGCTGGTGGAAGGTAAGACAAAGGAGCACCTGCAGGAACGTCGGATAGACCTGCTGGATCGATCTGGAAACAAGAAATGGAATTTCATGTATTAATGTTAATACATTAATATTATTAATAAGAATAGAAATTGTATAGATCACATCATATTAAACATTATAGCCTATTCTTACAACTTAACTAAAACATATGTGCCATTCACTCGGTACACCGCCATAACTACACTACATTCATTCCACACTCAATAATAATAATAATAATAATAATAATAATAATAATAATAATAATAATACAAATTATTATTTCTGGCATGCTGCATGGGTGGCACCCTAGAAAAAAATCATGTCACCCCAATTGCCATCCCAAATACAATTCCTATTGCAATTTACTGAATCATATCAAGCTCATGCTTATTTAAGTCATAATAATAATAATAATAATAATAATAATAATAATAATCATCATCCCTGCACTCTGTGTAACCTAAACAGTACTGTCATTATTTAGCCATTCATTCTGTAAAGGTGCTGTAACCTCTTAAGTCTAAAATCCTGAGCACGTACAGTACTATGCAGTTTTGGAAGTAGCCAATCAGGTCCTCGGAATGGTCACCATGGTAACCCAGTGAATTCCGGCCAATAGAGAGGGAATCCAAATTTCATTCTGACAGCACAAGGTTTAACTGAGGGCAGAGCAAATGTAAAACCGAGATTAGTGGGGACACACAAAACCTCCCCCCTCCCCACGCAACCCACCCCCAACCCCACCTCCGGACAATTTGCTGACAGCAGCATGTCTGCATAGTGCTCTAGTGCTCTAAACACAGAAGCATGAGTGATGCTAATGGTCACATTGATTCGAATCATATAAATTGATTGGTCATGTCCGGAGCAGATATTACTTTTAACAGGCCTCCAGTCTACTAGCTTGCAGCCATTTTGCGAGGCTTGCTGTTATGCGTGATAGCATCCTGTATATTAAACACAAGTGGAGAGAAAAGATTTGGTGTCCTTCCTTCATACACTGCTCCCGGAGCCTCCTTCAGCTTCCTCTAATAAAAGCTGTCACATTTTATTAATGCCATTCGTTTAATTTTACTGAGCACGTTACAAAACTACAACCACCATTAACCCCATTCATTTCACATTACAACACACTCCATTAACATTTCACATTGTCTCCTCGCTCATTTCCGCTTCTGTGTGTTCCTCGGTCTCCTTGCTGCACTTTCATTTTCCCTAATCCTGTATATGCTTAGAGTTGCAGAATTCAAAAATTTGACATTGCCCTTCCTTTCTTTCTGTCTCGCTATCTGTTTCTCTCTCTAGTGCAGGACAAAATCCTGACCCCACATATACCCTGTGGACAGGGTGGGGGTTGGCTGTTTTCTACCTCTGTTTTGTACTTTGATTTCCCTATTGTCTCTATGGAATATGGAGAAGGCTAGGACTAGATGATCTTGAGACACGATTTGGAACAGTTTTTCATATAGCCAGAGACATATAAAGGTGCTGTATCATTAGGAGTAAATAGAAGGGTAATAACATTTCATAATCAATGGAAATTTCAAGGACATTTCAAGGTTTTAACGGGTTCCACCAATGTTTATGTCTATGGTAGTCAGCTGCACGCCAGGAAGATCCATAGAGCACAAACCCAAAGTGATTGATTTTGGCAGTTTAATGCCTCAAATAGCACTCAGATCAATACTGGGGAATCTATTTATGTAGGTGGAGGAGTTTCCTGTTTGACAAAGGAAACCAATCCATACAAAATAAACTAACCACCGTGGCACTCATATAAAATCAGTTAAACATTAAGCTTAAATATTTTGGAAAGTCGTTGGTCTTTCATTGGACTTTCATTCAAGTTCCATTTGGCATTCAATGGACTTTCATGTGACTTCCATTCAACTTCTAATAAATGAAGTGTACCATGGATACTTCCATCCACCCATCCATTCATCTTCTATACCACTTATCCTTCAGGGTCATGGGAAACTGGAGACTATCCCAGGGATCATGGGGTACACCCTGGACAGGGTGCTAATCCACCATAGGGCACACTCGCATACACACCTTCACACACCCATTCATACACTATGGACACCTACCATGCATGTCTTTGGCCTGGTGGAGGAATCCGGAGTGCCCAGAGGAAACCCCCGCAGGAATCGAACCCCCGACCCTGGAGGTGTGAAGCGAACGTGCTAACCACCATGCACCCCACCATGGATTCTTAAACATTTTCACCCAAACGTACCTTAATTTTTTTTTTAAGTTATGGCCTCCATGATGGTTGCGCATTTTGAAAGAGTATGTGAAGAGTTTTTATTAAAGAATTGTTAAAAATGTTTTTGAACAGTTAATTAAATGGTATGTAAAGGAGCTCATCAGAAATGTAATATGATATTATTAGGTATAACAATTTTTTAACTTTCTCGCCTGCAGGTGAGAGCTACGTTTGTGCATCTAACGAGCCCTACAGGAAAGTGGACTACACTAAGAACGTGAACCCTAACTGGGGCTCTCGGCTTGCGGGGACAGGAGCAGTGGCCGGGGCGGGCCACCAGGGTTCGGGCGGGGGCCAGCGGGCACTGGGCGAGGGAAAAGAGAGCAAAGACTTTATCAAACCTAAGCTGGTGACGGTGATCCGGAGCGGTGTGAAGCCACGCAAGGCTGTCAGAGTCCTGCTGAATAAAAAGACGGCTCACTCTTTCGAGCAGGTGCTGGCTGACATCACAGAGGCCATCAAGCTTGACTCTGGAGCCGTGAAGAAGCTGTACACTCTAGACGGGAAGCAGGTGGGTAGCATTTTACATCCTTCCAGGTGATATTTCTGAGTGTGTGCAGAATAGGAATCAACGATGCGTAACCACTCGGGCAATGTGTCAACGTTCTGCTCTTGTCAGAAGGGCCGTGTTGCAACCGGTAGCTTCTATGCTATTAACATTCCACACTTGTGTGTGGAACATAAACCTGCCATTTTATTTACATAGTGACCTGCAGTATTATTGTATTTATAATGCCCAACATAAGAGGTTTACCATTTTTGACACCTACAGAATAATAACTTTAACAAACCAGCAGCTTCAGATAGAAATGTCGAAATGAGCTAAAACAGTGACAGGATCATTGAATCAGAGTTGATCTCGAGAATCGAATCGGTTCTATTCGTGAACGAATCATTCAGACCGGTTTTATCAACGGGATTCTCAAATTCATCGATATGAACCGACTCAAACGAACGATTCACTCCCGAATCGGATATCATTACAACGCTTCTCTAATGAACGTACTCAGGAAAATGAAAGCAGATTTATATGATTACATTAAATTTCGCTCGAGTCCTCACAGAAAGCTGTCGCAAGGCTTTGGAAAGCTGGAAAATATACAGTACAACACTGGACTGCTTTTACGTCTTTTATGAAGCTCGATGCTCCATTGGTATTGCTCGATTGCATGGGAAAACATACACTCTTGGAAAGCTTGTGTTCCAACTTCCGAGGATGAACATCAGGGGCGTAACTGATAGAATTTCTATTTGATGTTAATTATAACAGCTTCATATGGGCTAGCTTCAGAACCATAGCACAAGACTGGGAACCTTGTTTTTTGAAAAACTGGGTGACTAGCCGTCTTCCCCGTCTAGCGCTCTCCTCTTTTTAATGTTTTTCTTTCCTCTTTTGCTATCCCGATCTCTTGCCATCTACCTGATGCATGTAACGACTCACAACTAAATGTCTTAAGGACACACATGCATTGGGCACAGAGGGAAAACATTATAACCTGCTTTTTAATAGATTATTGTGCAAAGAGGCCACTTAAATACCAAAATCATACAGGAAAGTATGGGGTTCTGCTGGGCCTCCCCTGTCTGACCAGGGCCCTTAGAAATGTCCTAATCTGACCCCACTGGAATTAATAATTCAAGTCTTAAAAAAACCCCCACACACAGGTGGATTCAACCTCAGCAGTCTGCATTGTGATTAATGGAATTGTGGGAATTAAAAAATGACAATATCAGACAGCAGTCTAATGGTTCTAGTTCTAGTAAAGCAGAAGTATATAGATTGTAGTGTAGCTACAGTTGTTTACTTTAGCATGCTCAGATTGCATAATGAAGTGGAAGATATAAAATGCGAGGAATGTTGAAAATCCAGAGTAACAGCTTTTAAGAGAAGAACCCATTTTTATGAGCTTGACATTTACCATATTTAATATACACTCATCATCATCAATAGTGTAATAACATAAGCTTACTAAGCAGTGTGTGTGTGTGTGTGTGTGTGTGTGTGTGTTGGGGGTGGGAAGGGAGGTGAACGTGGGGGGGTTGATGGGCGGTGTAGGAGAAGCCCAGTTCAGCTCTGGCTGCAGGCCAGTTGCTATGGTAACCATTCTCCGCTCCTCTTGGGTGAACTCCCTGAATGGCTCAGCAGAGACAGGAACTACACAAGTTGGTGTGTGTGTGTGTGTGTGTGTGTGTGTGTGAGATCAGAGCTCATTTGTATGCCACACATTTTTCTACTGCAGGGAAGAAGGGGAATCCTTGAAAGACTTATTTGTTCTTTGGCGAGACGGAAGTGTGTGTGTATATACCCTCCTGTACCTTATAAGCAAAACTGCTGGTTTCTCATTGCAACTGAACCTGCCAGTAGGTCTTTCTTAAAAAAAAAAATGTTTCTGCCTCACTGTCATCTCATTATCGAACAATACACCGTGTAGGAAAAAACCTTCAGAGGAACTGGACTGAAGAAGGTGATTTACAAGAGTGGAAGCCATTTTGTATCAGGATGGCGTTGAAATGTCAGAAGTATCCGTGCGATCGATCTTAAAGAGGATCTTTTGTGCGTGTGTGTCCTTCATTCACTCCTGCTAGTAGAACATGAGAAGGTCAAGAGGATTTGAATGGTCCAAAATGTATAATAATACAGCAGAATTCAAACCGAGTTTCTCTTCCTGTGTCTTTGTAGCTGACGAGCCTGCAGGACTTTTTCGGTGACGATGACGTGTTTATTGCATGCGGTCTTGAGAAGTTCCGCTACGCTCAGGACGACGCTGCGATCGGACATGCGGGGAAAGCCTCGGCCGCTGCCTTCGTTAATGGTCAGACATCGAAATGCGCACAAACACAATGCCTTACATTCAAAAACAACAACTGGCCCAAATGGAAATGGGAGAACTAAGGAGCAGTGACTGGTTGATCGATCGATTGGCGTCATCAAAGTGGATGGTGTACTTCCTCCATTAGTAGCTCTAACACGCAAGAAGTGCTTGAGTTCATTTCGTGTTGTCATTTGACAGCTCCAGTTGCTATCCACAGTTCTCTGGAATGTGAGGGGAGAAAAAATTCAGCTTTCTATTTGGGTGTATATAGTGCCACACTATAATAATCAATTAGATTGATGTCACACAAGGTTTGTGTAAACAATCAGTAAGATACAGTACTGCTAGCCCCACCCCCGAGTTTATACCAACTCCCATACAACTAGAACCTTTGGTACAGAACTAATGGCTAGTTGGAAGAAAAAAAGTCTTTAAAAAGGCATTCTTGGGTTTCTTCCTCATAGATCTTTGTGTATTTGTTGATAACCGTGCAAGGTGGACAGTCCTGTTTTTTGTTCACTCTGTCTCCGTCTCTGTCTCAGAGTGTAAGATGAAATCATCAAAGTCGTCAGCTCCTGTTAAGGTCGCTGTCCCAAGAAGCTCTGGCATTTTCAGGTCAAAATCACCCCTGTCAGGTAATCATGAAACTTTCACACTGTCAGAGGAGGAACGTTGGACATTAAGAAACTTTACTACATGTGGCATTTTCGTGACAGTTGACTGGCGTGTCTGCTTTCTCCCTTACAGCCAATGAGGCACCGAGAAGTCAGAGCCCGACTGCGAGGTCATCCAAGTCCCCATCAAGCCCAGCAAGTCCACGCAGCCAGAAGGTAAAATTGTGTCAGAGATCCCGCTATACACTCCTGAAGTCTTGTTTAGGCAACGTTCTGAAGCGTTCGGAAAATCTGAATTGTTCGATTTATCGTTTACTCTTAAATGAGTAACAGGATTAAGATTTGGGTTTTTTATTTTAAGTACATGAAATGTGTTAACACTTATCCATGCTAATGGCATGATTTACTTAAATGATTTAATTAAAATAATTTTATTACTCTGTGTCACCTTGCTCAAATGAGGTGACGCTAAAAATCATTTTATTTCATAACGTGCTTTTACTCACTCGGACTACTTCCTGTTTACTGCCACGCCCCTGTCTAGTGTGGACAGCCTGGACAGTTCTGAAACACCATTTATTACTTCAGGCTATGAGATCACTTCTAACCAAGCATGAACCAAGCCTATCCAATTTGTTTACAGGTTTGCATTGTGTGTGTGTGTGTGTGTGTGTGTGTGTGTGTGTGTGTGTGTGTGTGTGTGTGTGGTGTATCTTATTCTTTCCCTGTCTGGGCTCTGCAGATCTCTTCCCGTCATGTGTCTCCCTCCCCTCCCCCCTCTGAAGAACTGAATGGAGAAGAGGACTTGAGCCCAGAAGGTAAATCTCTGTGTGTGTGTGTGTGTGTGTGTGTGAATGAGTGTGTGGGTGTGTGTGAGAGAGAGAATTAATGTGTGCAGTGTAAGTGAGTGATGCCGAGCAAATGAATATGTAATATGAGAGCATGTGTGTTGGGGTGTGAAAGGCATGCTGGCTGAGATTATGAGGTGATATTATAGACAAATTAGCATCACAAAATAGAATCTCACAACCTTCCTAAAAGGAAAAATCCACCCTGAACAGTGAGATTTACAATGAACACGATCTTCAGCGGTGTCCAATTACATCCTGAATCGAGTCTTCTAGTATAAACGACTTTCATCAACATGGTCTTTTTTTTTTTTTTTCCTTTCCACAGTGCCATTCGACTACCAGCTGATAGTGCTGCCAGTGTTGTAGTGTTTTGAGGTGGATGTTTCCTTTAAATCCTGAACAGTAAAGGCACTGAATAGTCAAAAACAACATAGTCTTATTATATATATTTCTTCCCCTACATTTCTCCTCCTTCCTATTCATTCCACTTATTTGTCAATATCACCCCCTCTCCCCCCCCTCTCTCCACGTCTTACTGTGGTGTCTCAGTAAATGGAAATAAGCCGCAGTCGTCCATCATCAGCGATAAATACGAAGTGGGGAAAGTCATCGGAGACGGAAACTTTGCAGTGGTCAAAGAGTGTGTGGAGCGGTACGGAACTAAAACACATACATTACTTGTGTTCTGAAACTAGATATTTAACCACAAGGGCTCATTTTATATATATTTATATTTGTGTGTCTGTGTGTGTGTAGGGCCACTGGGCAGGAGTATGCTCTGAAGATCATAGACAAGGCCAAATGCAGCGGGAAGGTGAGAAGACTTGTATATTGAGAAAATGTCTGGGATTCGGCTGTAGTTTCATTATGATGTGCTTATGGTGTAATACTGCATCATGTGTGCGCATATTTGCATTGCTCTAACCCCTCTCTGTAATTCCCGTCTTCTCGCACACCAATTGGTCAATTCTAAAAGGCTTGCAGCAACTACTACTTGGCCCTTTCCCCCCCACACACCAGGGATGATTTTATGCATTGCAGAGCTGGCACATGATTGGAAAATTGCATTAATGAGAAGGCGTACAGATGCTCCTAATTAAGTGGTTGGTGGGAGTATATTTAGTTAGTTCTAGTATATATTTTGCTAAAGCCTCTGATTGGTGCTCTGCCACTTACAGGAGCATCTGATAGCAAATGAGGTGGCGATATTACGCCGGGTTCGGCACCCCAGCATCATCCATTTAATTGAGGAGGTGGACACGCCTGCAGAGCTCTACCTGGTAATGGAGCTCGTTAAGGTAATTTGCATCCTCAGAGACATGTGAAGCTGCCAGTTTTCTACTTGCGGATTGTATGTTGGGTAAAACCACTTGGAGGAGGATGCTGTCGTATTCAGTATAGAATAGATTGGCACTTGGCTAGAGTCATTCGGATTGACTGGCATGACACAAAGCTTGTCCTTCTCACTCAAAGAGCAGGACGATGATCCTTTCCTGGACTCCTGGCATCATCGAAGTTGGACCTACACTCAATAGACCAAGGCAGATAAATGTTTTATATTTATTGATTCAATTAGATTGATGGTAGATAGAGCAGGTTGCATTGCTGCCTCATAGCTCCATGTTCTTGAATTCAGTCCTGACTTGAGGTTAAGTATACATTTTGTTGTGCATTGTCTCTGTGTTTGAATTAACTGCCTAATCAGTGGCCAGTAGCAGGGAATTTACTACTTTAACCAGCGCTGTTTAAGTATTTGTGATGAGGTAATGGATCTAGTACACAAGCTGACAAGTTGAGAAGGAAATTGTTAAAATTGATTTAGTTTGTTGGATTTTTGTGAAGGATTCTTATAGTTCTACTGAAGAGGTTAGATTGGACTCTACAGCAGGTACCTTAACAGCGCTCAACATAGAACACAAAGAACATACAGTCTGTATCATATATAAACTAGGTCCAGTTTCCCCCTAGGTGTATTTATGTGTGTGCTTGAAGCCCTGCAATAAATTGGTGTCCAGTCCAGGATGTGTTCCCAAACCGTGTCTAGTATTCCTGGGATAGGTTTTGAATCCACCACAACCTGACCAGGATAAAGTGTTTAATGAACATGAATGAAAAGGGAAAATTAGGCGGATGGTTTAGGTATTCCAAAATGTAAAAAAAAAAAAAAAGGAAAAAACAACCTGTACTAAACCTTTGTCCTCTTTATGCACAGAGAATTTGTGAGAATGGATCTGTTTGTGTGCATTTCACAGGGAGGAGATTTGTTCGATGCCATCACCTCGTCCACAAAGTACACCGAGAGAGACGCCAGTGCCATGGTGTACAACCTGACCGGAGCTCTCAAATACCTGCACCGCATGAGCATAGTGCACAGAGACATTAAACCTGAGAATCTACTGGTACACATGCGCACACACACACGTGCACACACACACACACACACACAGTGCTAATCTACTGTAACACCAAACTCACACATTGCTGTCTGGCTGTGTGTGTAGGTTTGTGAATATCCTGATGGGACCAAGTCTCTGAAGTTGGGGGATTTTGGGCTGGCCACTGTAGTGGAGGGGCCGCTTTATACCGTGTGTGGAACACCCACCTACGTCGCACCTGAGATTATTGCAGAAACAGGGTACAACTCTGTGTGTGTGTGTAACTAATGTTAAACAACAAATAATATCTGGAGACTGAATTTATAGAATTGAACATGTGTATGTATATATTATATAGTTGTAAGGTACTGTACATGGATTACAGATATGACACACACTTTGCGTGTGTGTGTGTGCGCGCGTGACAGGTATGGTTTAAAGGTGGATATCTGGGCAGCTGGTGTGATCATGTACATCCTCCTGTGTGGTTTTCCTCCTTTCCGGAGTGAGAGGAACCAGCAGGAGGAGCTGTTTGAGCAGATCTTACGGGGCCGACTGGACTTTCCCTCCCCTTACTGGGACAATATCAGTGCCAGCGCCAAGGTCTGCAACTACAACACACTGATACACGGCAACACGAAACACTAACTCTACACCAACACAAACATTACACTAATACACTAAAGAAACACTATCTCTATACAAAACCAACACACTACCTCTACACCAAAACAGAAACACTATACTAACACACAAACCCAAAGAAACACTAACTCTACACCAACAGATTAACCCAAACAAACTCTAACTCTACAAACATACCAACAAACTACACACAAACACACTAATTCTACACCAACACACTAATCCAAACTCTAACTCTACACAACCACACTAGTACAAACCAACACACTAACCCACACTAACTCTACACCATCACAGTAACCCAAACACACACTATTCTACACCAAAACAGTAATCCAAACCCTAACTGTACACAAGCACACCAATTCACAGTAACAGACTAACCTTACACTAACTCTACACCAGCACACTAACCCAAACACTAACTCTTACACCAACAGACAAATACACACCAGCATACTAACTCCACACCAATAATACACTAACCCAAATAAACACCAACACATTAACACACAAACAAACTAAAACACACCAACACACTAACTCTAAACAAACACAATAACTAAAACTCACACAATAGCCACGAAGACACTACCCCACACGGACACTAATTCTACACTAATACACTAACCCACAACAACATACTGAAACACACCAGCACAGTAAGCAAACACGCACACTAACTCTGTACGAACACACTCGTACACATTAACCCACTCAAACACTAACACACACCAGTACACAACTCTACACCAACACAGTAATGCTACTCTAATACACTAAACCACACCAACACAACAGTTAATAGATGAGAATTTAAAAAAAAATTATGAATTCTATCCACGTTTCTTCACAGGATCTGATTGGAAAGATGCTGCAGGTAAACGTGAGTGCACGCTACACAGCAGAGGAGGTTTTGTCTCACCCATGGGTCCTGGTAAGAGACGCACACATGCTCACAAATGAACATACCTTTTGGTTCTAGCCCTAATTTCAGAAGGAAGAAGGCAGTCCCTCAGCTTCACACTAACTATGATGTTTGCATGCGTATGCTCAGGATGATGCAATGCTGGAGAACAATATGATGTGTGAGACATCGGATCCAGTCAAAAGTGTACATGCGCCTGACAGCACTGCGACAGAAACACAAGTGAGACAAGCAACATAATTAAAAATCTACCATAGCTAAACACAATACATCTCAATAACATCTTCCATTTTTACTTTGTTTCAGTTGGAGGAGCTGCAAGGTAATGGTAAGAGCTAATGTTGTCCTCAGAATCTATTACATCGCAAAAGTTTATGCCGCTTTTAATGGTACTTTTTTTCGTATGTGTTTTATTGTAGAGCAAAGCCTAAGGTAGACAACAAGAGGACCAGCGGAAGAGATCTGCTCGCTCGAAAAAACGCAAACGAATACTTTACCCAAAAATGCTAACATGGCCGTGAGGATGCGTATTCAGAGTCGAGTTAAACACGTGCAGTACCTTTATACGGAAATTGCACGTCTCAGACGTAACCACAGACTTAACCGCTACTCAGACGGTCTCATATCTCACTTCATATATCTTTGTATTGGTCCTTCGTTCTCATTCTGTTACATCATATTACAGTCAACAGCAAAAAAAAAAAAAAAAAAAAGAAAGACACTATTTCCTTCGCTCCTTCCAATCCTTCTTTTCTAGCCCATTTTTCAGGGGTTTGTGTTTAAAGGAGAAGTAGTCTAGACACTGTTGAATATCCCCATCTCTGATGTTTCTACTCCACCAGAGGTGTGAACTACATGCATTATAAGAGTTTAATAATCACAATGAGCTGTCTTTAAAGTATGTGCTTAACCCAACTCTGAATACAAGCAACTTTCCCTCTCGCTCACTCTGAATATGGCCCAATGTGAGCATTTCTGGGTGAAGTACACCTTTAAAGCTTGATACTCGAAATCCACTGAGCTGTGATTAATTACACCTGACCAGCAAGACCTCGCTCTCTTGTTCTCCTTTCTCACGTTCTTCTGACCTTGTCTCATTTTGGTCTGTCGAATCATTATCCTCAGCTGAACAAATGCCTTCTCACCCACCATTTACCTTATTATTATTATTATTATTATTATTATTATTATTTTTGTGGAAGAATTGAATCATAAGAGGACTGCAACAAATTGCACAACAACAATATGGCAAAGACCAACACAAGACCAGAACCTGTATTGTCCAATCTCATGCCTGTGATGGCACCTGGTGCGCGACAGCACGCAGATTCTCCAAACAAACCAGCAACCTCATTTATATTCTGTGCCATTCTTTGCCTATCTCTCTTTTTCTGTATATACGTACAGTGTCTGGATGTGAAAAACCATTGATCCGAGTCAGTAGATTAATCCATTGCAGTATACTTAGAATTAGGGATGGGCAACATGACGATATATCGATATCGTGGAAAATTATCATCATACACCTTTCTGAAATATCCCAAGGATCATTTTTTTTTTAAATAACATTTATAATTTGTAAAATTATTTATTTATTCATTTATATTTATATATATATATATATATATATTTTTATTTTTTTATATATTTTATATATATATATATATATATATATATATATAAAATATGTAAAAAATAAAATTTACATTGTAAGATGATTTAAATTTAAAATTTGCTCCTGAAACTTTAAAATTGTAATATTTTATTTAAATTTATTTGTATAAATAATGTTTTCATTACTTTAAATCATTTCAACATCAAACTAGTCGCCCCCCGCTAAATTTTTCCCCTATATTGTGCTACATATGGTGCATCACAGAAATGTCTTCAAATATCATGATCCGATATTATCGTTGTATAGCCCACCCCTACTTAGAACTTTCAGCCATTCCTTCGGCATGTAATAGACATATCAGTTCTTACATAAAATTCATCCGTTTATGTGTGCATTATGGAAGGATGCATCTAATAATATGTGTCCTTTGGCAACCTGAAATCAGGAAGTGTTACATTTTACTTTATGCCAAAATATGGCCGGCATCTGAAATGAAGTATCGTTGGTGTGCGTGTCCATGAATTGGCGCCTTGTAGTCTTCATTAAACGTAGTGATCCATTTTTTCATCTAAAAAAAAAAGAAGAAAAAATGGGAACGCGAATGACATGGAATGATTGTCATAAAGTGTAATAGTGTTAACTTTTGTACCATGACCAAGCGCATTTAGGCCAAGTGTTTCATGTCTACGCTGTAGGATTTTACTTTGTACTGCAACAATACATTGTTAGTAGCTGGAAAAGAGTTGGTGTATTTATTGACTGCATAGAACTTTTTAAAATAGGACTGATAAAAACACCTGACATTATGATCTGACTGTGTAAAAAGACACCAGAAACTCAACTAGCTCAATGTGTAATTTCAAGCTTCTCGATCTCGGTTTCTCCTTTGTGGATCATAAAAAAGGGGGGACTAAATATACCACAGTTATTCTCCATTCTGATAGATCAAAATGTCTTGATTAATCAGGTTACTATCCTTCTTAAGATTACAGGCCACCATAAAAGTAGCCGTTACTATAGAAACGGTAATGTATCGGAATGTCGCATTAATATGGTCTGAATTACAGGCGAAACTATGAACAGAGCTGCTCTTATAGAAAAATGAAATTCAATTCAATTCAATGTTATTTGTATAGATCTTTTAACAATGGTCATAGTGTCAAAGCAGCTTTACAGAAACATGTAAACACCAGATAGAGATTTTAAATGTGTGTATTTATCCCTATTGAGCGATCTTGGGGTGAGGAAAAACTTGCCTAAGGTGAAATGAGGAACAAACCTTGAGAGGAACGAGACTCAGAAGGGAACCCGTCCTCATCTGGGTACCAACAGATAGTGTGACAGTAAAGGAAAGTTCATTATGGTTATTACATGAAGTTTTTGTTGAACTAGTCAACTGTTCACTAAAGGAGACCTGAGTGCAAAATTGTATGTGGAGATTGCAGTCCCAACCGTAGCAACCACAGCGAGAATGTCCATGTGGAATTGAGGTCCAAAACTATTTCATGGTACTTCAAGCGGTACCATCCTCAGCGATCTCCAGGTTGTTGCCTCCAGTTGATGAGAGCTCCATCCAGAGGTAAATGAACATCTTCTGACTGAACAAAAATTCAACAGCGCTGTGGTATGAATGTAGCTGGTCTTTTGTGAGTGTGAGGAATCAGCACCATCCACCTACATGCTTACCTCAGTGGTGTGGCCACTCAGCTGCTTAATCCTCAGCTGCTGACTACACGGAGCGGACTCATAACCGTGAACTCAGCATCTGGTGACAGACGAGAACCTGACCCTGATGTGCCAGCACATTGCAAACCAGCCATTCACTGCACAAGGATACACAGTTCACACTTAAGACTAACATTCTTTTCATCTGTATACTTGCAGAATCAGCAGTAGCCACCAGTAGTTCTCAAGTTTCTGATGATCCCGCGTCCAGGGTGTCCTCCACTTTGCACTCCTGGTCACAGGAGGTGAAAAATAAACTGTGATTGATTCCACCTGTATCAGTGGATCAAATTGATTATTTTCCCCTTTTTTGACAGTTTTGTAGCTGAAAAGGTGGCTTCCACAAGATCTGACAACGTCATGGTGGCCATAAATGAAGCCTGTGGAACATGTTGATGAACAAAGAAACAGTGGAAAACCTGGCATTACAAAACGTGTTAAAACACTTGCAAAACTTATTTGTCCAGCCAGTCCTACAGAAGCTCGATCGGATTGAGATATAGAGATATATCTATATATAATAATATAATTCTACCTTTGAGGGTACAAGTGTATCAGTATAATGCCCATGTGTTGTATGTTCTCAATTTAAACAATCCTTAATCTAACCCTAGCAGATATACTGGGAAAACAAATCAGTGTAGTGTATGGAATGTTTATTTAAAAAAAATCAACCAAATATATTAAAAAAACAGCCACTGGATGTCAAACAAGCCTAAAAATTATGGGAAGGAAAAAAATAAAATAAAAATCAGCGTTTTTCTGCCGACAACCTTTTGATACCTAAACATTAAGAAATCAAAAATATTTCCTCAAAACGTCATGACATTTTTAATCATGCCTAGAGTAAATTCCTGCAAAGATCATGCTGTATAAGGAGACAGTTTAACAAAACCATATTTTAAAACTTTATGAGTGAGATGTGTGAAAAAACATTTCAATTCAGGGAAGTTTTTAAAACCATAAACAGCACAAACAAAAACAAACAAACAAACAAAAAAGTCACAATTTGACCATGTGAAATTGTGGTCATTTCAGCCACAAAACATACAATGATGGATAATATGTGGGTGTGAACTTAATATTTTGCTCAGACAAAGACGAATGAACTCGTGTCTCTGTTATTAAATATTCAATTTACACAAACCATCTTTATAATAATTAATCTGGATTTATTTTAGGTTAAGGCTCCTTGACGTCCCAGACGATAAAGGCGTTTCAGTGGGAGATCGCTGTTCACAGTGTCATTCAGTACAGTATACATAACCTACAGTAGACATAACTTAAATTAACTCCGAGACAACACTACAGTATCATCGTTTGGCTTTGGGATGACAGTGAATGGATAAGCAGCGCAGGACAGAACAGGTCTAGAGGATGAAAACATATTAAAAGACAAACCAGTGAGTGCGTGAGTGATGTTTACTACAGAGGTACATTTGATTGTGTTGGAGTTTGTTTAAGTAGCAGGAGATCGAGGCCATCGAATACACATGAATCACGATGCTTTTGACTTTCCGTGTGTAAACAAAACACTTTTCTCTGTATCCATCCTGACCGTGTTTCAGAGCACCTGGATGTAAGTTTTCGGGAAGATGCCACGTCGGCTGGCGATTTCCCCCACAAACCATTCCTCATCCAACTCCTCCAGGGAGGACACCACGTCCCCAACCTGCACGTGCACACAGACAAAAAATAAATAAATAAAAATACCCCGTTTAAACCCCAAACCTTCACTAATGTACCAGAGTAATGACACCTGTGAAGCACTCTGGATGTCATTACAGGCTATATATCGATTGATGTTGGAAACAGGCTGTGAATTAAACCTTGTCTTCATATAAACACATACACACACAATAAATATATAAAAAAATAAAGTGTTTTTTTCCAATTAAACTCCCTATAGATTTCTTATAGACTTCCTAAAAACCTGTTCTACCCTAAGTAGTGAGCACATACAGTATAGTGAATAGGAAGCCAATTGGTATTCTGACTAAGAAGGGGGGGATTATCCTAATGATGTGTCAGATGGATATACAGTGCCTTGCGAAAGTATTCGGCCCCCTTGAACTTTTCAACCTTTTGCCACATTTCAGGCTTCAAACATAAAGATATAAAATTTTAATTTTTTGTGAAGAATCACCAACAAGTGGGACACAATTGTGAAGTGGAACGAAATCTATTGGATATTGGATAAGAAAGCCATTTCTCAACATTTGGTGTGACGTTTGGTGTGTCTCCCAGGTGGCTTGTGGCAAACTTTAGACGAGACTTTTTATGGAGATCTTTGAGAAATGGCTTTCTTCTTGCCACTCTTGCATAAAGGCCAGATTTGTGCAGTGTACAACTGATTGTTGTCCTATGGACAGACTCTCCCACCTCAGCTGTAGTTCTCTGCACATCATCCAGAGTGATCATGGGCCTCTTGGCTGCATCTCTGATCAGTCTTCTCCTTGTCTGAGCTGAAAGTTTAGAGGGACGGCCAGGTCTTGGTAGATTTGCAGTGGTCTGATACTCCTTCCATTTCAAAATGATCGCTTGCACAGTGCTCCTTGGGATGTTTAAAGCTTGGGAAAAGCTTGTATCCAAATCCGGCTTTAAACTTCTCCACAACAGTATTACGGACCTGCCTGGTGTGTTCCTTGGTCTTCATGATGCTCTCTGCGCTTTCAACAGAACCCTGAGACTATCACAGAGCAGGTGCATTTATACAGAGACTTGATTACACACAGGTGGATTCTATTTATCACCATCAGTCATTTAGGACAACATTGGATCATTCAGAGATCCTCGCTGAATAATAAAGGGGCTGAATAATTTTGCACGCACCACTTTTAAATTTTTTATTTGCTAAAAAAGTTTAAAATATCCAATAGATTTCGTTCCACTTCACAATTGTGTCCCACTTCTTGGTGATTCTTCACAAAAATTTAAATTTTATATCTTTATGTTTGAAGCCTGAAATGTGGCAAAAGGTTGAAAAGTTCAAGGGGGCCGAATACTTTCGCAAGGCACTGTACAAGTGTGAAAACTGAAGAAAGCAAGATTTTTCCAAACATAGCTGGAAAAAAAATGTAAAAATCAAAGTATATATCCAGAATTAAGTGTTTCCATATAAAATTTAAAAAAAAACAAAAAACTTTGTTTTAAAACTTACTTATAATGAAGATTATATTTAAGATACGATGGCATTTACGGTTTATGAGAATGGGTTTCATGGAAAATGTAAGCACAAAAATATTACTGGGATAAATAAATGCAAATACTGTAAACATTAAAAATAACAACATTATGATAAATGTAAGACCTCCTCCTCCTTCTTTGCTTGAGAGAGTGACATTTCTCACGTCCTTTACTTTACATGATATAAATACATACGTGATTTCACGTAATTTAACAATGCTATCCTGTCCATCTATGTACACAGAGGGATTCTTTAAACCTTTTACTGGCAAAGATTACGTTTAGTCTTGGACTGCATTACGCAGCCCATAAGGATGATTCATGTAATGATATCATGTAGAAGCCGTAATCAGGTCTAGAAGGAGTCTGGAAAACACAGACAACACACACACACACACACACCTTGAGAAGGAGTTCATCCTCAGACTCCGGAGTGAAATCATACAGAACTCGGCCTGTCTGCCCTTCTCCTACGCACAGCGCAGATGCTACAGAAAGACAGATGACAAAAGAAGAAGAGAACACAACAGCCAATGAAAGGATCCTCCTTGTAAAATAACAGCATTTTAATACAACAACAACATATGACCAATCAAGATTTGAGAATTTGTGAGCTTGGAGAGAAAACACAATTATGTACCAGGTGACTCGGGTGTCGGATTCCTTGCTGGACTTTCCTGAACAAGCTGGACAAAACTCAAAGGGAAGAGCCCCGTGCGTCCATTAAAGCTGCCGCGCCCCCACTCGTCGTTGACGTATTCTGTTAATGTGATGACATCACCGTCATGGAACGTCAGCTCTGCGTCCTCGCCGTCGAACGCAAAGCGGGCTTTATACCTGAGGAAACACGGAAGAACAGACAATAAAGCGATGGAGGTGAAGGAGAGACCGAGAAGGAATGTTTATCATCGAGAACGTCTGAAATAGAAGAACCTGACACTGGTGTTTGTCTCCGGCTGCTGCTCCTCTGTCAGCTCCAGACTCTTCAGAGAGATGGCTTCTTCTGACACCAAGTCCGGACATTGACCTTTTACACCTCCTGGAAAGCCTGGTGTGTCTGTTGGATCCGTAGTGTCGTCAAGAACAACGACAAGCTTCTCTTTCTGTATGAGGCATGAGAACAGACTTTCACGCGGCTGATATTTACAACCAGTACGTGTATTAGTGCGTGTCTGAGGCAATTACCTGAAGGTAGGATTCTTCAGGATCACTGCTAGGGGGCTTTACTTTAGCGTTTCCTTGAGGGATTTTGCTCTGTAACACACATAAGACCTGAAATAAACTTGATAATCCCCCATTTTGAAGAAAAATCATCACATTATAGGAGTCTCAAATCACTTGAAAATAAATTCTGAACAGCAGCACTGCCTTTTACAGCTTTTTTTTCTTAAGCAGGCCTTACTGTGTACTCTCTATAGAGAGGATGCCCAGGCTTTGGTCTTGGTGGCAGAGGTGGTCCTTTTCTGTCTCCCCTGTTACCCGAGTGCTGATTGGTTGTAGCAGGAGTCAAGGAGGAACTCGCTGATTTGCTCGACTTGACTGGAGGAGGGCGCAGAGGACGCAGCCTACCCTGACTGGCTCTACAAAAATAAAGAATATAAGAATTTATAATGGCAAAAAGGACAGGAGTGCAAGAGGCAAAATATAAACAGAGCTGCTTACTAATAGTTACTTACTAATAACTGTCAGTACATACAAATATGATTATGTATGAAAATGTATGGGGGCGGGGGGGTGTAAAAAGTGTTCGCCAGACTTACTGATGCGGTTGTGATGGGCCAGATTTGCTAACGCTTACAGCACTGATAGCATCCTAAAAACACACACACACACACAGAAACCACCATTTTATTATACATACAGATTGCTAATGACCAAGTATATGTTGCAGAGCAGCACTCATGTCATCTTAACGGATGGTTAGCCTTACAAATACAATGATGGATGGATGGATTGAAGGATCAATAAATAAACAAGTACTCCATCATAAAACCATAGCTAAAGTTCACCAATTAACTAACTTTAGCTACTCTAACCAATATTACACAATTATTTAAGGATTAAAATACTTTGGGGTGTGCATTTATAGAAAAATGATCAAAACCAACGATCGGGTTGTGTGATTTGGCCCAACGTTAAGTGGAGTTAAATGGTATCACCCCAAATTTGATTCAGTTCCAATAACAGTGTTTTATTCCCCTTATACCACAGCAATTCCAATTTTTTCCATTTATTATAGAACCGTACATAGCTACATTTAAATGTTGTTGAACGTCCACAAAACAAGTTTGAGTATGCCAAAAATCGAGACGCATTACCAATATTCAATCACTCTGAAAACAAAACCGAAGAACTGAAATGGACCAGAAAAATATATATACTGTCAGACATGCACGGTCATTATTTACCTGTGCAGGAGTGCGTGTAGGAGTGGGTTTTCCGGGCGGAGGCCTCCTCGGGAATGGGGGCTTAGCTGGACCAGAGCACATTAAATGCACGGATCAGGATTTTGTTAATCAAATTCAGTGCAAAGTAAAATTGCCTAGCCTGAAGCCCTAGAACCTTTTAGACAAACCACTGGGACTCATTAATGCCTTGTGATGAAATTCAAGGATGCAAGACAACATACTTTCTTCATACGATCCTAGCTTTAAAAGGAATAAACCAATATCTATCCATTTTCCTTACCACTTAACCTACACAGGGCTGTGCGGTGCCTGGAGCTTATCCCAGGGAACTCTGGGCACAACTCGGGGGACACCCTGGATGGAGTGCCAACCCATCACAAGGCACAATCACATACAACATTCACACCCCTATTCACACACTACGGACAATTTGCAAATGGCAATCAGCCTCCAGTGCATGTCTTTTGGACTGAGGAAACCGGAGTACAAAGAGGAAACCCCTTGAAGCACAGGGATTACATGCAAACCCCGAGCACACAGGGTGGAGGCGAGATTCGTGCAAGGCAAATGTGTTAACCACTAAGTCCCAACAATACACTTATTCCCATTACAAGGAAATGGGTCAGAAATACTAATTCAACGTTCCTTTCATCTAATTGAGTGCCATGTTAGCAGGATAACCAAAAGAAAGAAACAAAAGAAGCACATTCTTACACTTTCCCCTGCCTCTGCTGGAGGATGTGACTGCTACAGGCTTCCCAGCTGTAGTTGAGTCCTGATCTTCAGAAGTTCTCTTTCCAGAGGGGTCAAAGGGCACTTCTGCAGGCTGAGCTCCACCTTCCTGGGTGGGAGCTCCAGACTTACGTGCAGCCAATGGAGGTCTGGGGGGTGGACAGAGTCGACAGAGCTCAGTTTTCTTCTCTGAGGAAACCTGCAGCTGGGGCATGGATGATTTTTTCACCAGGGGTCTGGGAGCAGGAACTGGATGAACCAATGTCTTATTTTGTTCTTCTGAAGAAACTTTGCTCTCCTCCACAGTCTGTGTTGCGTCACATAGTTTCGCGGCGATGGCTGCTTTGGGATTCTGGGTACGTGGACGTGGTTCTGGTCTCGTTATGGTTTCCAAAGGTCCAGATGAGATGGTGGAAACCAAGCAGCTTTTAAAAAAGACACTTTCCTCTTCGTCGCTCTTCTCACTTTGGTCACAGTCATCACTTTGGCCGCTTTGGAGGTCTTGTTTCTCACAACCGAAGACGTCTAACAGGTCCTGGAGATACTTATTGGATGCAATGTCTAAAGGAGTATCAGTAAAGCTGGCAAAAACACTCTCGGTGCCATTGTCTTTAAGGCGCACCAAGGTCTGAACTTTGACCTCTGTTCTTATTGGTTGATCCTGAGGCTCCTCTTTAATCACGGGCTGCAGTAAAGCTTTGGAGCGAGGGCGTGGCCTGGGGCGTGCAGAAACCTCCTGTTTATCTGGGTCCTGTGACTGAGAATTATGGGTAATGTAGGAGGAGTCTGAAGAGATGGGAGTCAAGGGTTTCAGTGCATGAGTGAAGTCAGTCTGAACTCCACACTGCTCGCCACTAGGAGGGTGTGTTGGAGTGTGTGTGGAAGAGGGTGGATCAGGCTCATCCAGTTCAATCAAAGAGTGCGTGTGTGCGAGTACTGGCTCGGCAGGTTTAGGAGTGAGTGAGAAGGGCGGACGAGGTGGTTTTGGGGGCCGGCGCACTGGGAAAATAACAAAAAACACACAACACAGGAACATGTTAGGTTAGAGGAAGGATTCAGCCAAAAATAAATAAATTTGTCCTTTACAACATATAATACGAATATTTTTGTTGTGTTAAGCTTGTTTCTTTCATTTTGTACTTCGGCTTTGTGGCTAATGTTGCTAACAATTATAGGAAGTTTTATGGGCACCAGTTTAGCATTGTGTAGCCTGTACATATCTATTCAGATTGACTTCCTTTTGTGCAGTTTCTGACATGCTAGTGTAAGGGTGACTCCATCAGCATCAACCTTATATAGGTGTGTCCCAAAAGATTCTAATCTGCAGCTATTTTAGAAAAACAAGTACCAAAGAGCGGTTCTGTGCCAAATAATCTTTTAAAAATAATAATAATAATAATTTTTTTTTTTTAAAAGTGTGTGATGAGTCAGAATTCCCTTACTCCAGTACAAAATCTTCCATGTATTCCATGTTTCGACATTACTCCAGGTTTTGTGATGGCAGGGAAAGCATTTTTATGGTTATTGATGTGTTAAACCAGACTTTTATAACACTGTGTGCACTGTAATGAGTTCACCTTCGTGGTGCGAGCATCGTGAAAAATGCACAAGTAATGCCATCATGTAACCGCTTCCTGCACAGTGACATGCCATGCATAAAAAAAAAAAAAGTGTCGTTCTTTGTGGCGAAGTGTGTAATACATTTTGCAAACACGTGTGCATAAAAGTGGCGTATGGAACTGTGCAACTGTGAAGTATTGTTCGATGAGAACGCAAAGATGCGATTATGAGCCCCTCCCCCAAACAAGCTCAGAATCAGCCCTCAGCCTCAAGTATAAAAACTACACAACATTTAATCAATTATTTCATTAATAACATGTCTTCTGATGGCAACTAATTTAATTGTTACACAGCAAGAGGGGTAAAAACTTATGCAATCACAACTTCATGTATCTTACTGGTAAATTTCATTGACCCGACCCCAGCCAGATCGACCCCTCCCCTCTTTTCCATATTAATTTCCAAATAAACCCATATCAGTTCCAGGTTGTTGCACTACAAAATGTGGAAAACTTCAAGGAGGGTAATAACTTATGTAAACCACTGTATAAACTGTACAATCTTTTTTTTTTTTGAAAGGGAAAGGAACTTGCATCAGATTCTGATGCTCTCTGGGTAAGGTCTGCTTCTGAAGTCTACAATTCAGTGGATCTACTAAACTTCACTTGAGCCGATACAGTAACTGAAACAGGACTCAAAAAAGGCATCTTGATAGTGTTCCCAAGAGGAAATGGTGAGGGAACGGTGACAAGTCTGTGTACCGAACTGAGGCAACGGTCAGCTGTAGGTTAGTTTTTGAAAATCTTTCTTCGGACCAAGCTTTAATAAATTCTTAACTATGGGTCACGCACACTTGTTATAGTCTAGGACTTACTCGAGGGTCTGGTACAGCTCTGTGGCTCAGAAGCCTCTGGATCGGTCTGCGTGGCGATGGTGGAAGTATGACGAGGAACAGAAGATGAAGAGGATGATGATGATGATGATGATAATGAGGAGGAGGGTGATGAAGAGGAGACCGGGGAAGCCTGGGTATTCTGCTCCCGACTTTTTTCCCTAATGACCTGTTCGTAAGAAGGTGGAGGAAGCTGGGGAAAGAAAATCAGTCAAGTTGAATCGACATTGAATGCATCCAAGCCACGATAGTGTTTAGTCAGAGTTTTTACTGTTTAGTCATGATTTCTTCAACCGTGTACCACAGGAAAAAAAAAAAAAAAAAAAAAAAAAAAAAAGAGACCAGTATTATTTTGTTTTCCTTACATGTACCACAACAGAACCAGTCCAAGATGGCTGAGCAGGGGGTGGTGCAGGGGGAAATGACCCAGATGCCCCGGGGAACCAGGGGTTTGTAGCCAGGGGTTCAGCTGCAACGATGGTGATCTCTGGACGCCTGCAGCATGAAAATGGCCAATTAAAAGACCAGACAGATTACCAGATATTTAACATCGGATCGCTTTATACCACAGTGCTGTTGAGAGCTCGGTTCTGATTGGTCAAAAAGTGTTGCGTACAGCTCAGACAGGAGGCTCTACAGTACATTAACAGATTTTTTTTTTAAACATCTGTAATCATTAATAAATCATGAGATTATCATATGATAATTTTTTTTTGTGAGGAAAGGTTTATTTATTTATCATTTTTGGAAGGAGTCTCCAGTGTCAGTGCTTTGCAACCCTCAGGGGTACAGCAGTGCGTAAGATTTGCGACACGAGAAAGTCCGGACGGAGGGATTTCTGTTTTCTCTGTGCAAAAAGCGAAGGGAGAAATATATGAAAAATAACATGCGTCTTTCTTTTAACCGTTGGCAAGCTGATGGAGTAGAAGAGCACTTCAGGAGGTGCTGTTGGAGGAAAAGAATTCACTTTTGGGGTGACACCAGAGGGGCCAAATGACACCATCACTGATTATTTCTCTACAGCAGCATACTCTTACAGTGTTCAATGTAACTGGTCTCATAATTGGATTTGACATATTGGTTACGTAGTTTTCAAGATGAACGTTACAACAACATGTGAGATACAAACAAAACTAATAACTTAAAAATGACTGAAATGAATACAACACAATCCTTTCTTTCACCCGAAATACAGACAGAAAAAGTATTTCCTCACTCACCGCCTCTCGCGGTTTTGGTCGGTCGGACCAGCTGTTCTGGTGGACGCTGAAAATAGTCAGAGTGGGGGGGATAAAATAAATAAATAAACACAGCAGAACAAAATCAAGTCACATCATGAACACTAAAAACCGAGGCGTACTCACTCCTTTTTATCACCGCCCGGATCGACGAGAGCGCGCCTTGAGTGCTAAAACAGAAAGAAATAGTTATGAACAACCTCTTTTTTCCTAATCCTGTTTCATACTTTACTTTAACCGAAATAACTCTTTCTCTGCGTCCAGCTGTGGCTCAATTCCTCACTCAGAACTTGTTTCCTAGCAGCGACGTGGGGCTTATGCTGAGTAATGGGAAAACCATCAACCAACCACGCCAACATTCCCCATCCAACACCGACATTCTACCGTCGCCTGCCGGAGTCTCTTGCTCCGAATAATAAACTAAATGGTCAAAGGAGTCTCACTTCTGATTGGTAAGAAGGGGGGGTAAGAGGGAGGATGTTGTCGGAATGGCTGTTTACAGCCAATATAACATGAGTGAGTTATCTAACAGGATCTAACTTGCTTCATGCCTGATCAGTAAATGTAACTACAAATGGATAAAACAAGGGGGATGACATGTTTTCATTTGGGAAATAAGAAATTATAATCAG
Organism: Ameiurus melas; assembly: GCA_012411365.1. Classification (NCBI taxonomy): domain Eukaryota; kingdom Metazoa; phylum Chordata; class Actinopteri; order Siluriformes; family Ictaluridae; genus Ameiurus; species Ameiurus melas. The sequence continues at coordinate 22,263,568 of CM022768.1, read as the reverse complement.
CAATTATCAAGCATAGATAAGAAGTTGTACCAACTCTGCCTGCTTCGTTCACATCATGGTGCAAAGCAAATGAAGTAAACGTTAGATAGCAAGAATGTCTTGGCTGATCGAGATTTTATTTAAATATTTCTATGTACTGCCATTTTAGCTCTCGTCATTAAGGGTAGAAGACTCCCCTTCTTCATGAAGCCTAGAAGCCCCTTCCAAGCCCCTGCACCAACAATCTTTATGCATTATGTAATGCAACACGTAAGTGCTTTTCTCAGACAAATTACACTTCTTTCCCAGTCGGCGTGGTTACATACCATGGCTCAACAAGGTCATAATGCCAGATGTGAGCACAAACATGACGGGAAACTTCAATTATCCCTTGGCAATAAACAAAAACAACCGATACCTTGTTTTTCTTGCCCCGAGTCAACAAGTATTTCCAGCAGAGGAGGTCAAACAAAGACGTTCTACTGTTTCAGGCTAAACGTTCCCTTTCTAGATTCCAAATAAGAGCCAGTGACTCAAACTAGGAGCTTTTTGAGGCAACAAGTGTTGGACTTTAGATTAGGGAGGGGGAGGGGAGGAGAAAAAAAATAATAAAACCAACAGGCTGACACACATACTTTCAAGTAAGCAGCAAGTTTCGGGAAAACAGTTCTCTTTTTTCCTCTTACCTGGACTGGCGGTGTTCAGGCTTGTTCCTATCTGCTCGATCTGAAACACACGCACACACACGTCAATCCTGCGATCCACCTCAGAGATCATGCTCTTGCCAAGAGCTCAGGAACACTACGGAAAACTAGAGTAATCATGACATAACAGCAGAAGGATACACACAGATTACGACGTACATTAAATAAAAGATTCAAAAGGAACCTGGAAATAACCAACACGATGACAAAAACATTCACATACCCTGCACATACTTAAGCCCAAGTACCTTATTACTTTTCTGTTATTTACACTTCTTTGTAACCATGACTCAACTCTCATTAGACAGATTTAATTAAGTGTATTGGACGTTCAACAAAACATGAATAAAAACCTGCTGATTGAGTCTGGAAGAGTAATGTATTCTCTTTCCCAGAAAGCGAGAGAAAGAACCGTACACACCCTTTGCCTGTAATTTACAACATAATGTGTGTGGGTGTCCCAGAATCTGGGCATGTAACTGACACTATTCAACCAGCAGTTCACGTAAATTTACGTCTTGGTTTCTCAACTAAGAAAATTACTAAACACTATCAGTGCACGACTGTTTAATTAGTTACACCACAATTCAACTGAATTCAATTCAGGCCACCTCAGTGCAAAACAGCTGGCTACACCCCCTGGCCATCAACAGTACATCTTGCATGCCTTTCGTACGTATTGATTTCCTAGGGAAGTGCACGGAGTGTACAGTTTATTAGATTTTAGAGTAAAGCTTTAAAAAGGTGCATCGTAATGCACCTAAAAAGACGTACCTACGATATTCAAGTTTCCACAGTGCTGTAGGAACCGAGTCTGATCTCGAGACATTTTGTATTGAATTGGAATTGTCTCTGGCATTTTTAACTTGGGCATTGGTCTGGCTCAATATGGTCTTGTTGACTTTTTATTTTCACATGAACAAAGTTTGACAAGAAGCAATACCATATTCTAGAAAACACAGCCTAATAATTATGGGTGCAAGATGGTTTTCGGTCTTGAGACCAGACCAATTTTGATTTAACCTTGACCCCCCTAAAGCAGCGGTCACCAACCCTCTTCCTAGAGATCTACCTTCCTGCAGTATCCATCGCCGACAAAATCGAACATGCCTCTTTTTTATTAGTTGATGCAGACGTTTTGAAGGCAATTATTAGAAGGTCAGGTGGAGCTATGGATTATGTTTGGAGCTAAAGTCTTCAGGAAGGTAGATCTCCACGAACATGCTTGGTGACCACTGCCCTAAAGACACGGTCTTGACTTGAACTTGGCGAGTCCTTGCCTTGGACTTGACTACAGTCCAACGCTTCCCAGCAAGACACTCGAACAAAAGATGTACCGTGATCAAAGCAATTCAAGTCAGGTGGTTTTTATTGTCAATCCTCCGTATAGATTGTATACGTTGGAATGAAACGTTGTTTCCGCAGGACCATGGTGCAACCATAACAATACAGTGGCAGAGATGAAGTGCACGTACACGACAGACTGAGACGAGTGCTGAGAATACAAAACAAAATACACAGCGAAACAGAACAGTGAACAAATTGGGGCAACAACTACTCACTGTAGAAGCAGCAGAAGTAAAAGAGTCATAAAAGTGAAGTGAGGGTCATAATAAAATAATAAACAAACGTGTGTTGGATAGCAGTGATAATTTCGGTGGTTCCAGACCAATGCCAACGAATGCTGCAGGTGCCTTTATTTCTGAAAGTGTACATAAAATAAGTAAACACGGATTATATGGGTCACATCAGACAGTGCTATTGGTGATCACGTGACTGGTGGCTTTGGTCATATGACCCTGCAGCGTTCATGTCTCGGCACTGCATTGGATTATTATAGTCTACTGTAATATAAGAATTATTATTGTCTAGAAAGGCTCACCACCATTCCCGGCATTCCACACAGCAGAGAAATCATCCTACCTCATAAAATGGCCATAATTACCTGGTGATTATTTATGCATACTAATTAAACAAGCCAAAGTTATTTAAAAACAATTGGACGCGTTTATTTTGTATTATGACAGTATAAACAGCTTTGGTAATGAACTGTTCACCTTTTCTCCCCCGCACAAACACCTAACACACACACACACACACACACACACACACACACACACACAAGTAGATTAATATGAGGAGGAAAAGGTAAACGCTCGCGTGCCATCAAAACACTTCACCTGAAGCCGCGGTGGGCGCTCGCGGGTTTCTCATCGCGCCGCCGGCCTCTCGCGACTCTCTCAAACTTTCCTCTTCATCCTCCACTCTCGCTTCAGCCATATCCACAATGCAGATACTCTCTTCTTTCGACACACACACAACAACAGTTTAGCTTACAAAAAAAGCATTTCTTCTGTCCGGCGTACAATATAATCCTGTGGAAACGGCCGGATAGAAGAACGCGCGAGAGAAAATAGGGCTCTCTGTCTTTGAACTTTTATTCCTATTACAAAGCAGTTCAGCCGCGAATCCAACCTTTTAATGGCTTTATGGAGAGCAAAGGCCAGGAGAAAGCTCCGATCCGAATAAAACAATGTAGTTCATTATCTGAAACTACAACAGGCTCCAATATAAATATCGCTCGAGCGTTTCGGTACGCTCCCACGTCATGACGTAAACAGGAAGTTCTTGTGTGTGTGAATGTCCAACCAACTAGGGAGGCGCCAGACCACAACTGACAGTTTCTCATGTCATTCGGCTAATAAAATGACAATCGAGTTTAGAATTAAACGGACACAAATGGCGCCTATATCGGTCGTTTGTTTTTAACAACAAGAATTACCATGCAAACAACGTTTGATAAGAGCTCATTTAAACAAGCTTCTCAGTGTCCACATTGTGAAATAGTCTGCAAATATCCCTTTGAACACATTTCAATAAAAGCTCTAATAGGATTATTAGATCCTTACAGAATTGACTTTTTTTTAAAAAGTTCACAGATGATACCACGTTTGTGGGGCTCACCAGCAACAATGATGACACAGCATTCAGTACAGGAACGTGCTTTAAACCATCTCATAGCCTGGGGTGATTCCAACAATCCCTCCCTGAATGTCAACAAGACAAAGGAGATGATTGTTGACGTCAGACGCACCGACGCTCCTCATCAGCCATTATTCATCAGCGGCACAGAAACGACGCAGAACCTCACATCTCCATCGACCTGACATGGTCACTAAACACCTCCTCTTTAGTAAAGAAGGCCCAACAGTACCTGTATTTTCTAAGAATGTTGAAGAGAGCTGGCATGTCCCCCACCCACCCCCTCCATCGTCACTGGTACAGATGTGCCATTGAGAGTGTACAGTACTCACCAGCAGTATCACCGTCTGGTACGGAAACTGCTCAGCATCTGACAGGAAAGCCCTGCAGTGGGCAGTGAAGATGGCACAGCACATCACTGGTGCTAATCTTCCTGCCATTGAGAACATTTACATCACAAGGAGTGTGAGGAAGGCAAACTCCTTCAGGAAGGACCCCTCTCACCCATCCTACAACTGGTTTAAGGGTCAAGAGTTCAAACCCCAGCACTGCGAGCTGCCAGTGTTGGGTGCATGAGTGCCATATCATGGCTGACCCTGTAATGTACAATGATTGTGCCCTGCGATGGATTGGCACCCTGTCCAGGGTGTACCCCGACTTGTGCCCGATGCTCCCTGGGATATGCTCCGGGTTCCCTGTGACCCTCTAGGATAAGTGGTATAGAAAGTGGATGGATGGATATGACTGCTTTCTGTTTTACTTAAGTATATTATAAACTCCCAACGTACAGACCTCTGATCCAAAATTGACCCCAGTTGTGTAGGAAAACAGAGAACCTGTCTCTGTTTCACACTGAGCAACAACTGTCTCATTAACGCTAGGTGTGTTTGTTAGCTATTGACCACAAGATGGCAGTGTAAACATGATTATAAGACCTAGGCTTTATTTACTTATTTCTTTCCTGTTTCTCTTGAAACTTTGTGTACTACAATTACTCTTTTTTTTTACTAACAGTTTCTTTATCTGTTTTTACTGACAACAATCTGTTCATTTATAACGTACTTAACATAAAGTTTTAACGTAGCTAGGCTGTGTAGGCTACATTTCCTACTAACTGTCAACGACGCAGATCTGAAGCATAGATGGCGTCCTTACAAGACACATAGTGCACTACTTGGTGGTGTGAAACTCATTATGTCACGCCCTACATCGTGCACTCCTGTAGGGAGAAGGGAGGGATTTGGGAACCAGTCGGTCTGTCTCTATTTGCATATGTAAATGAGTGGGCTGGGTTTATCGGGAATCCGGAGCACCTTGTGTGACCGGCGGGATTATTCTGATCCTGAGCTGTCCGACATAAACACCAGGATTTTCCATGAACATAAACCAGTTATTTTTATTTATTTATCTATTTTTTTTTTTTTACATTTTTTATTTTTTATCTTTAACCATCTCTTTCGTTTCGGAAATCATGCGAAATTTACTCAGTGGATGGGAATCTACAAGAGTTTGATGGATTTTCCTGTTCAGAAAACAGAACAACATTCCTTCAGTGCAGAATATAACGGGTGAGATTTCTACCGGATTAATTTCTGCTTCAACAAGTGTGACCTCAAAACGTGTTTATTATAGTCTTTTTATTATATGTTGATGTTTTGTATTTAAAGGGATTGGGTAAACCAAATTAGTGAATGAAATGAACTCAAACAAACAAACAAAGAAACAAACAAATCCTAAAGGAATAGTAAACTAATAAACAGTAATAATAGACAGTTAGTACTGTGTGTATGTACATTGTTTAATTTAAACAAGTACATGATTAAACCTGGTTTTAAGGATGGTTTTTACATTTAGACATGTGATATAATAAATACTACCGCTTAAAACCTTTTGAAGAATTATTTTTATTATTATTATATTTATTTATTTATTTATTTGTTTGTTTGTTTATTTTGAATTTTGGTTTAAATTACCTAATTATAAAATATATCAGACTGCCGTGGTATGAGAGGGATAAAACACTTTAGGACAATACTGATTTAGGGAAATAACGAACTTCAGGATAACAGTAACATCACAAAAGTACGTCGTTGATTATTTTCCTATAACAGCACGTCCCCATACGTTTATTTCTTATGAAATGTTGAGAGGTCTCAGTATTATGAGACCTTTAATATTATCCAGTGTTATTGTATTTCCTTGTAGGTTTTATATCAGTTTTGTGGGATCGTGGATAATATTATACATCTAATAACATCGAGACCTCATAACGTACGTAAAGAAGAAAAGATTAAACACTTTCGGGTGTGCTGTTGTAAGAAAATAATCAGCAACCATTGCAAAGTGGAATTACTGTTCACACACTGAAGTTGATTATTTTTCAGTATGCCTTGAAGTGATTTATTAGATTGTGATTGAGAGTACCACAGCGTATACCACAGCAATTTGCCAATGAACAATTTGACAACCTTCAATTTTTTTTTATCCATTTCTAGTTACGTTTAATGTTTTGGAACGTTTGCAGAGCAGGTTAGTTCGTGTTATTGCTAACGTTTTAGCAGTGATAAACATTCTTTCCTTAATGCATCTTGTCACGTTACCAAAAAAAGCAATAAATAACTGGTGTGCCCTAGGTCCTGAAGAATTTCCTTGCTGGAAAACCTAATGTTAAAGCTTTACTATATAAACATGACCGTTAGAGCACTGAAACTGGAGACTCCTTCAGTAAATGCTAAATAACCACCCCCACACAGAAATAGTCACCATATCAATGATTATGCTCATTTAAAAAATATGCCATACGAGTCCTTGTGTAAGTCCTTACTATAGAAACAATAACATGCTAGACAGAGTATGTTAATATAAACCCATGAGCTGTCAGAGCTGCAGTTGTAGAAAATTTTATATATATATATATATATATATATATATATATATATATATATATATATATATATATATTTTATATATTTTTATTTATATATTTTTTTTATATATATATATATAAAATATATATATATATATATATATATATATTTCACCAACATTCGCATTCAGCTTGGTAAAATGCCTTACAAGTTTTATAATAAATTGTATAGAACTCATTTAGTATTTGATTGAAAAGCAGAGCTTAAAAGGCTGTGTTCTCGTACCTCATCTTACCCCCTGGAGATTTAATAAAAAATTTCAAAACACCATTTCAACATCTGGCAACTCACCGAGTCCCTGAGGCGATCTAGATATTATTAGTTCCCTTTGTTTACAGTCAGGACTCCTGATCTCTTCGTCCCTCCCACACAGATGTTTCCCTAAAGGACTTCATTTCACACAGTTTAATGGATAATGTTTCTGTTTGTTTACTCTCTCTCTCTCTCTCTCTCTCTCTCTTCTCATCTGTCACATCCCGGAACTCTACTCGCAGACGTGGCCGTGCTGAGGTAAGAATTTTGGGGAATAGTGTGGAATGCTGGGAATGTTAGATCAGGGCCTCCACCCTATAGGGACGAGCTAAGGCCTGCTGCAAATGAACATGAACTTCCAGCCACTTCCAGTCTAACAATTCAACTATAAAAGCACATTTACTGAAATCTGATAAAAGTATGACTTTTAATACGTTTTAATCAGAAATAAGTGTTCAAGCCGCATAGAAGAGAAGATTATGAGTCTTAAACATCCCATATGTTGGTTCTGAAGTTTACAGCATAGTGCTTTTGAATTTTCCATTTGGAATCTGCATTCCTTGACTTATTAATGTCAAGAGGGTTAGGGTTAGGGAGTAGTTCAACAGACTGAATTAAATGAATAAATAACTGTTGACGTTGGCAAATTGCTGTGGTGAAAGGGGAATGAAACACTACAAAGTGTCCTTCAACGTTCAAAGTGTTTTATTGCTTACTTATCATATTATTATGTCTGAGGTAGACTAGTTCAATGTAAGAATGTTATGGAACAGATTAAAATGCGTTCTCGGGTTTAATGTAAAGCTGCAAGTCTATCTTTTATACCGCGGTTGGGCCTGGTGCATTAAAACGTTGATATCTGTCTACTTGGCTGTATAAATACTTATAAATGATACGCAATTTATGTGGCCAAGATGCATGTGTTTTAAGATGTAAAATATTTTGTGTTTAATTTAGTCAAATAGTGATTAGGCCATCCATTTTCCAAGCCGCGTATCCTACCCAGGGTCATGTGGAGCCTGGAGCCTATAAAAGGTAGCTAAGGGCTCTGGGTGGGGGACACCCTGGGTTAGGTGCCAAGCCATCGCAGGGAACAATCTCACACACATTCACACACACTTTGGAAACACCAATCAGCCAACATGTATGTCTTTGGACTGGGGGAGTAAACTGGGGTAACTGGAGGAAACCCTTCGAAGCACGGGTAGAGCATGCAATCTACACGCACACGTTGTGGAGGTGGGATTCGAGCCCCCAACCCTGGAGGGGTTGTGTTAACCGCTAAGCCGCTGTGCCCCCCCTCCCAATTATCATGTAGCTGTAATATGGGCAACCTAAATACATGATGTCTTTTGACTTATCTTTGACCTCTTTTGTACTTAACCAGTAGGAGCATGCTTCCTCTGTATCTGGTCTTGCTACTGTCATTTGGCCGTCATGGAAAAGATCCAGATGTCGACTGCAGTATGGTTTAACTCCTCCTACTCACTGGCGCGATGATGGCGTCTGTGGTCGCCAGTGGTACCAGGGGGCAGACCCTAAATCTTAAGGGTGTAGATCCTGAAACATGCATGATTGTCTTCAAAAACCACTGGGCACAGGTAATGCAAGATCAGATAGTTAGCTCAGTCTGACATAAAAACAGGTATTTTACAAAAGCAAAGAAGTCAATCGTCTAACACACCACCATATTGTTAGGTTTTGCGGATCCTGGAAAAGCACGAGCCGACCCGCAACGGAGGCCGTCTCTGTTCAGGCCCAATCTCTGGAGACGACGCGAGCGCTGTGCAAAACTATGTGGAGCACATGCTGTTCCTCCTGACAGAGGAGGAGTGTGGTGTCGGCGGAGCCATTGGCCCCATTCTGGAGTTTGTGCTGCTGGAGAATGTGATGGAGCGCCTATTCGTTTGGAGCCTGCGACGTGACTTTACAGAAGCGGCGAAGCTGGAGCAGCTATGTATGTACGAAATGCTGGTGGCACGGGCACGGCAGCCCCTGCTGCACCACAAGCCCATCCTGCGTCCTTTCGCCATGCTGCTTTCTTCCTGTGGCTCCAGCTCCAGCTCAGCGCAGGTGGAGGCCGAGTTGGTACGACTGCTGCATCGGCTGTCTTGCAATCTGGCACGTGACGACTCCGCCCTCCAGCTCTTCCTCTTCCACAGTGGGCAGGATCAGGGTGCTGCCAACTTCCTGCTCTTTTCACTGCTGTTGCCTTTCGTGCACCGTGACGGACCGGTGGGCGCACAGGCCCGCGATGCTCTCGCCCTCATTGTGGCGTTGTCAGCTCGTGACATCACTGTGGCCAATCACATCACCCAGAACACCTACTTCTGCCCGGTGAGTGGTGTCGGCGTAGTCATAGTATCTATTTCTTACTGTCATGCTTACTAATGTTGGGCTTTTTGTTTGTCGAACTGAATATCAACAAATTTTATCCTAAATCATCGGCAGGAGCATTCGCATAATAAATGTGGTAATAAGACACAAATCCATAAGTTAAGACTGATAAGCCTATTAAGTTAGGGCAGAAATAATGGCACCCCATTAAAAGACGACGAGCCATTGTCTGCGTTACTGGAAGATTTAGCACACACGGAACTTAGGAGGCGATAAATGTTTATCCAATTAGTTATCGATTTGTCTTTTCACCTCTGTGTGAGTTTTGTGTGCTTTCATAGGATTAATCATAGGGTTAACGGAAACCTCTCATGAACGCCCTTCATAATTTATAAGCATATGGACATGAAGGAAATCAGTGTTACCAGAACAAATGTGGTGGGAATTTTACGTACGAAAACATTCAACTTTACGTACAAATTCACGGAATAATCGATAAATGAAGCCCGTTAAATATGACTTTTTTTTCTAGATTCTTTTCTATATACGACACACGACTTTACAATGACCTGATGCCTAGACTAAACTCGCCGCATTCATCTCACATCTACCTTGTTATGAACCCCATTTTAATTTCATCTCATGTTTGTGGGTTTCTGAATCTTGTAGACCGACTGGGTGGAATAGTTTTTTATTTTCTGCGTACCAGTAAAAACGTCATGACGTACGTTTATTGGGAGTGCAGCGCCAGGCACATACACATACACATACACACACACACACACACACACACACACACACACACACACACACACACACACCTTATATAACAGCGTTACTGTAGAGTAATTACAGGAAAGAGGAAAGGGAGGGGAGGCTTAGTGTGACGGCTAGCTGTTCTTCCAGAGAGGACAAGAGAGAATAGTTGAATGCTTCTCACCCCAACAACTTAGACAGTCTGTTGGATCGGACCATGTTGAGTTCAAACTCGGTGATCTGGGAAAAACAACGATATAGCCTTCTTGAGAAATGGCGACTGTTAAGTCCATGTCTTTAGTATTTATTAGATGCATGTTTGTTTATGGGAATAACTAGTGATGTCTGTCGAATTTGAACTGGTCCTGTGAAATATTATGATGCTATGGGGAAAAATTAAAAGAGAGAGAGAGAGAAAGAGACACAGAGAGAGAGAGACAGAGAGACATGTTGAGCTGGCTTTACAATAATCGCTGGCTCAAAGCCACAGCTCCATTCAGTACTGTACACACACACACACACACACACACGCTAGTGATTTCATTCCAAAGACTTCACCACATGCCAGCATGTTCCCACCCCCCTTTTTAATCCATGTTGGATGTTAATCCCATGTACAAATCTCTGCATTTGGTAAATGTAGTGGGGTTTTTTTGTGTTTTTTTTGTTTTTTTACTGGATTATTTTGGAGTTTATGCCCTTGACCTGTCCTACCTGTCCTACAAGCAGACAGAGAGGACCACAGCACTTTTGACTTCTCAAATCTGATTACTCAGGGGGTGTTGATTAATTTTCTATAACAGCAGCACTGACAGTAGTTCATATTAATGCACTGTGAATAATACGTTATAGTTTATTCTGGTGCATGTAGTCATAAGACCCGTTCGTTCAGTGGTGAGAAATAAATGGAAAATGGAAAGGAAAAAGGTAAACAATTCAGGGTTGCTTCAGGGACCCAGACTAAGATCTCCGTGGCTCATGCAATATCTAACTGTCCACTTGTTTTGGTCCACACCAAGTGGGAAAACATTGCATATGTAAAAGCACCATTATATTCTTGACCACAGAAAAGTCTTCAAGAAAGAGGATTTGGCACGTTCTCATTTCTCAGCAACTTGGCAAGCTACATTTCAAACTTCAACTTCAAAAGACAGAGAGAAAAAAATCTGTCTATAGCCGCTAAAATGTAAGTTGTCTCATGTGATAATCCACAACATCCATCCATCCATCTTCTACCACTTACTCCTTCTTCAGGGCCGCGGGGAAACCTGGAGCCTATCCCAGGGAGCATCGGGCACAAGGTGGGGTACACCCTGGACAAGGTGCCAGTCCATCACAGGGCACAATCACACATACTCACCCATTCATACACTACGGACACTTTGGACACGCCAATCAGCCTACCATGCATGTCTTTGGACTGGGGGAGGTTACCGGAGTACCCGGAGGAAACCCCCGCAGCACGGGGAGAACATGTGAACTCTGCACACACATTAACTTGGATGTTTCGGGGGTTTTGCTGGTGGTGGTTGTGTCACACCCCCGTTATGGACTTGGATTCTGATTCTGATTTTATGATACTGGGTTTATGCACATGATTCCTGCATCTCACCACACATTTACATCTATAATCTTCCTATATTTCTGTTTGTGTGTATGTGTGTAGGTCTTGGCCACAGGGTTGAGTGGTCTGTATTCTTGGCTTCCAGCTAAGCTCGAGGTGTACAGTGAAGGATGGCACTGCTTGGAGGAAGCAGATTGGATGAAGGTTCCAGCACTCGTACAGTTCCTCAACTCTCTACACTTCTGTAGCACCGTGTGTAAGGTGAGGCCCATGTCAGAAACGTGCATCCCAAACGGCGAGACTGTGAAAATCGTGGAGAAAAAAAAAATGAAAGTGAAAAAATTAAAGTTGCGCCTTTTGAAGGCACTGTAGCGCAATTGTTTACATCTTGGCCTATATCGTAACCACCCTAAATTGTTCTTTGTTCCTCTTTTTGCTTGGCTTATGTCAAATCCATCTAGGCCCCACCCATTAATTTCCACCATGATGGATTTTTTAAAGACTAAATTGCATAATATTTTAAACCTTTAATATTTTAAATGACAAGTACAGTAATCCTAGGAATTGGTAAAATGTGAAAAGTTGGTTCAGGAAAAGTTTAGGGGCGTGGTCATTACTAAGGGGTGGAGTCAAGTTCCAATAACTCTTTCAGTCGAGTTCTATTGTATCCCAGGAATCAAGTCAAGTCGAGTTGAATTTTGGTATGCTGTATCTGTGTGGTATGAGTGAGTGAGTGTGTATGTGTGTGATTTGTTGTTTTTGTTTGTTTGTTTACAGGTGGCCCATCACTCTGTCAGAGATCAGCTGCTTGGGTACATCTATAACGGTTTCCTTGTGCCAGTCATGGCTCCTGCGTTACACAAGGTGATTAGTGCTTGTTTACTTGTCCTTATTTATGTTGCCCTGTGCACTCTTATTGGTCTAAGCCTCTTCTGCTCTGTGTGTTAACTGATCAGTCGACTTTGGAGGAAGTGATGACAACAACAGCTTATCTGGAGCTCTTTTTGCGGCATATCTCCAACCCCGTCCTCCTCCAGACCTTCCTAATTTTCATCCTTGAGCATCGTCATGACAACGTCAACATTCTCGATACGCTCGTCAGCAGAATCAACACTCCTTTTCAGGTTTGCGTGTGATTCGCTCCATTCGCCGATATTAAATATGATGATCAGCAACAGACGATGCCGCTATCTCCGCCCCCAGTCACCTCCTTTACACTTCAAACTACTTTCTATTTTTTTCTCGGTGTTGTAGTTGGGAACGGTATCTCTGGCTCTGTTTCGCACACTGATTGGTCTGTACTGCGAGGATGTCATGCTGCAGCTCATTCTCAGGTAAACACTAAGACTTCCTGTTTCTCCTATCTTCTTCCTGTTGAGTTTGATGAGAATGCAGTAACATATGATAGATTTAGTTCTATTCTTTTCCCAAATGTGCTGAATCATATCGTGGTGTTTTTTATCCTCCTCTGTGTCTTACTTCTTCTTCTCCTCCTCCTTCAGGTATCTGATTCCGTGCTCTCACCTGAAGTGCAACGGGCGGCATAGACTCAGGGAGCGAGACTGCTACTCTTCTAGCGCTGCTGCTCTTATCTCTCTTACTCCCTCGTTCCTCATAGCCAGACCCTGCACCTCCCCAACACTGCCCCCTAAACCAGACTACATCCTTTGGTCAAAGGTCACAGAAGGGCTACTAATGGGGAACATGGGTAATGACAAAACAGTTGATTGGGTGTTGAAACTACTATAAACGTGCTATAAACGTACAGGTGTGCATTTCATTGCAGGGTTTGAAGACCTTTTCCTGGGTGTGGATGGTTTGGGAAACTCCTGCTGGATGAACTCTGAGCCGATGATGTACAAAAACTACCTCCAGTACCTGACTGACGCACGCAGCATCATCAGCACCGGCGTGCAGGCGTGTCAGGTATGGTCTGCCCCTTATGACGGACTCAATCCCTCACCCGATGACTACTACCAAGCAGAGGAGGAGTTCGAGGCGCAGGAGGTTAGGGAGAGAGATGAGGATGAGCATCCGACTCTCACCACTCCTCCACTCCATTCCCCAGCCCCACACCACACTAGTTTGAGTCGGATACCAGAGCTAGAGTGGGACGATAGTTATGACGCCGCCCCGGATGAAGAGGAAAAGGGGAATCTCCTCTTTGTAGAGCATCCTCAACCTCCAAAACACATTCAGGAGATGTGTAAAAGTGCCACCATGATGATTCCCGGGTCTTACGTAGAAGAGTCGGAGTTCCAGGATGATGTATTGGTTTATAATCTCATTGCGCAGAGGGACGCACAAGATGAGCGGATGGCGTCCTTAACAAACCTTCGTGGGAGACAAAATGGCCGGACGATGCAACCTGAAACCAACCACAATACACAGCTTTACACCAACAGTAGTACAAAGAACGACATAAACGATGAGGTACAAAAACAGGACTCAGAAGAAGCTTCACTTATATTAAATGGACATACCGATGAGAAGAAAATGGACCAATCGAACGATAACTCAGCTGATGACCACCAGAACAAGACCACGGTTTTAGAAGGGCAACATCAGGATACATCCAAGGCCTTGTCCGTGCAGCATACTGGAGAGGACTTTGTTTCCCAGTGCCTCCAGCTTATTGACTGGGATAAAGAGAGCATGATGGGAGATAATGTTTATTTCCAGAGGCTGACTGCACTCTTGTATGGCGAAGAGACAGAAATAGACTTTAATTCGATTTGCACTGATTATGAAGATGACGAGAAGAACGAAGGAGCTGAGCAGAGAGACTGTGATGTGAAGAAACGTGTCCAGTTTACAGGTCAGGAGACAGGAGAAAAGGGTTCTTAACTAGCTCGAACCAGGGTCGCAATTTACTGATTTTTATTCCATCCTGTAGGCCCTTTCGTCAGCGTGCTGCTGTCTCGCCTGGAGAACATGTTGGAGAATTCCATGGAGGTGAACCTGCTGGTGACAGGAATCCTGGCTCAGCTGGCATCGTATCCACAGCCATTGCTGCGCTGCTTCCTGCTCAATACCCAAGCTGTGTTCCAGCCGAGCGTCCGCTCTCTCTACCAGGTCTGATTTCTGTTCAGCAATACATCCCTCATGTAGCCTGCAGATTGGACTCTGTTGCAGATATGACGCATACGTGTTTGTATCGCAGGTGCTGGTTTCTGTGGGTTGCCAGATTGAACAGCACGCAGCCTCCAGGCCCGAGTATGCTCAGATGGTACAAGATGCCGCTCAGTATCTACTATTCAGAGATGAAGTCTTAAAGGATAGAGGTGAAAAGGATTTTTTTGTCTGTGTGCGTGTTTTGGTAAGGGCTCTATGAATAAATGTGTTCAGAGTATGTGTGCAAAAACTGATTTTGAAATGATAATGATGTATGACAAAATACAAAACGTGGCCAGATTGTAACAAATTTTCTTTATATATATATATATATATATATATATATATATATATATATATATATATATATATATATATATATATATATGTATGTACTTTATATATATATAAAAAGTCTGCATTCATGGTAACACTGTTTTGAGCTGTTTTTTTGTTTTTTTTACTTTCTGTAGGCATGCCAGTGCAACACATTGTTTGTGTGTAGAGATTCAATGGTTGTATGCTTCATCTTATAAAATCTTTTATAGCAATGGGTGTGGCTACAATGGGTGTGGCTGAAGTGGGTATGGCCAAACCCAAAAATCAGAAGGGGAGTCTGCTAAATTTGGACATGTAGTGTATTCTACATTGGGTTAAATGTATTCATGCCACAAGAACAACCTTCCACTCACACTTTATTTATGGTGTGTGCCAAATTGAGCTAAAATGAGTAATAGACATAAAACAGTTTCCTTCATTTGTCTGCCCTTTTCCCCCTGCCTGTCCCTCACTGTCTCTCAGAGCGGGATTTCCTGCCGGAAAACGGGCACGTCTCCAGGCGGCTGCCGAAATCTCTTCCTCCATGTCCCAAGATCCCTCCTCAGTCCAGGAACAGTGTGTTTTCCACATTCCTTTACACTGAGTTCCTGAAAGAGCTGGCAGCCATTGCGCAGGAACACTCCATACGCCCTGACTGACTCATGGAGGAGTAGAAAAAAAAATACAAAAACCTCAGTGTAATCTACGTCCAATAACAAGCAAGCGTACAGAATGTGTCGTTAAATGCATAGTTCCTAAATTTTTCAGTTTCTGGGACAAAATCTTGCTTGGGATGATTTGTACTTCTTCAGTTCACTTTATTTCTTTAAAAAAAATTTTTCCTGACATTATAGGTTTCCTAAATCATTTGGGAATCATCGGATACTCAGATTGTAGCTCTTATAGTCAACAGTGATCTAGATCCTACCTGCAGATTAAAGGTGCAATTTGTCATTTTTAAAAAGTGTTTATATACATATACTAATTACAAAATTTCACAGATAAAGATACTTTAGAAAGAATGTTTTTCGCAATGTTACCCTGCAGTGAAGTTTTTATTCATTTTTTTTAAATTGTAGGTTCCTCTTTAAATTTTTTCCCCAGCCCAGACATTAGCTCGACCCCAAATGAAACACAGCTACTCAGCTTTTTTCTAAAAGGGCATTATAAATGTATAGTTTAGGGAAAGAGAAAGGCTTGTTAGTGTTTTCCTTGCAATATTAATTCAACCTCAGAGGGCTCCAAAAATACAAACTGCCCCTTTAATGGCCTTATTAGTGTACATTGCTGTGGGTTGATGATGCTCAAGATATTTGCTTTGTTTTGTGTGTTGTGTGTGTTTACAAATGCACTTACAGTAGTTATTGTGTGTATAGAGTATGTATTACATTTGTACTTTTGTTTTATTATGTTCTGTGTATTTTGGCCAGTAAAACCTATTTTCTCATTGTTGATAATTTTTGAAAATGTGTGTGTGTGTGTGTGTGTTAATTAAATGTAGTAACTAAAGTTTAATATACGATTGGTCGGAATTCACACAATTTCATTTACACAATTTGCCAAATCAGTTAGCTGAGGCATGTTTGGAATCTGATATTTAGGTACTGGTACTACAAAGCGAATAATCCTGCTGAAAAAGTACAGGTCAAGTTAGTAAAACTAGACATGGCAAATATCCATCCATCCATCCATCCATCCATCTTCAACCGCTTATTCCTGCTTCAGGGTCGCATATATAACAAATATAATCCTAACAAAACTCCAGTAGGGTCTCACTATATATTTAAATATTTACATTAAAAAAATCTTTTACAAATTCAATTCCATATATTCTATATATTCTATATTCCATATAGATTAGATTATGGTTTTTTTTTCTCCAATATCCGATCCACATTTTCGTTTGGGGGGTTCCTGCAATATAGCCATTTCTAGAATTAATTCTAGTACATATTATTTACAGCTCATTTATTTTGGTTAATAAAATAAAATGAAATTCAATACCTGCCAAAAAATAGTGTGTTGATTATTTAGGTTTAAGTAAAAAAATTCGGGTCCAAAAGTACCTGTTAATAAAAAGAATACTGTGTATGCTAACTCAACTAGCTGAATAAATTAATTAAAGCTCACACACTAATACACACACTAATACACACACTATACAGGGTCGAAATGTTATAATACATTTTTATTAAAGCTTTGCTCATAAATACAAACCGCAACCCTGTCATTTCATTTCAGAGATAATAACACTGTCAGTGCATTTAAGTTAAACATCAACTTTGACAAAACAAACCATATTAAACACCACTGCACTACAGCGCACACACTTACAAACCCAGATGTTCGAACGTAGGAAAGCCACGATATCATTTCAAAAACACTCAAGATTGCGATACGACCTTTAAAAGAACAGCTTGCTTTCATCTCGTAGCCATTAGGATATGTTTTAGTGTGTGCTTTACTGATTGTGTTTACAGCTTGTAAATACGCTAAGCATCTGCTCTGTGTGTGTGTGTGTGTATGTGTGTTGTGTGTTTGCTGATGTGTGTTCTATCTATACACTACTACTAACTATGACTTAACTCCTGTGTTCTGAGTGGTAGTTGCAGAAACTGAGCAACTGTTGCTCCTCCAGGAGGAGGGGTTAAAGCCGGTGGGGGCGGAGCGAGAGCGAGGTGTGTCTGTTTGGCCGAGGCCCTGGTACTGCCCCTTCGGGGAAGCAGGGACAGAAAGGGGGTCGACACCCAGTCGCTCATGAGACGCCCCTGAGAGGAGACCAGTGTGCTCGCCCTGCACGATGTCCACTTCAGAGCCGAAAAACAGCTTACGGGGACGTCCGAGCACTGTGCGACCTGCAGCGTGCACACACAGACACGATATATAGATAGAAAATGATAGAGAGAGAAGGAAAGGGAGATGGACAGAGAGACTGTGACAGAAAGACAGTGAAAAGGAGACAAGATAGTGGCAGAGAGGGAGCGAGAGAGAGTAGGAGAAGTATACATCACACATTGCAGAAAGAGAAAGCGATACAGACAGAAAGAGCTTGAGAGGCAGACTGAGAGACAGACAGACAAAGACAGACAGAGATGAGGAGGAGGAGGAGGAGAAGTGGAAGTAGAGGAAGACAAAGGCTACATAGCCATGTTGTGGAGAGAGTAAGAAAGACAAAGAAAGAGAGCGAGATGGAAGGAGAGAGACATACGGACAGTCTGACAAACACAGAGAGAAAGACAGGCAGACAGACAAAGAGACAGGTAGCGAGAGTCTGACAGTGAGAGATAGGAAGGAGGCAGATGGAGAGACTCAGAGAGAAAGAGAAAAGAGACAGAAGCAGAAAGGCAGATAGAGAGACTGATAGATAGAGAAAAGATGAGAGACAGACAGACAGAGAGGAAAAACAGATAGAATGTAAAAGAAGACGGATACATACCCACGTTGCGGACTTGCTCTGAAATATCAGCTTGTATATCGGAAAAGTCCAGCATGGCGAGGAAGGAGTCGAAGCAGGAGCCTTCATCATCCTCACACACATACGGACGGTAACTGAAGCTGTAGTGATGCGCAATGGCAGCCACAAACATTTCTATACAAATTACAAAGTCCTAGACACACAAACACACATGCACAGAGTCATTCATTACACACCTACATGTTGAAGGCAACACTACATATGTAATAATTATAACCCGGGCTGTGTACCTGTAACCCTGTAGCTACAGCCTCCACACTCTCCCACTCCCATGTGCGCTTCTGAGAGATCACTCCAACCTTCACCAGAAACGCGATGAGCACAGCCTGCCTGCAGGGGGCGACAGACACCAGAGAATCAACCGCAGCAGCAAACATGGCGATCTCAAACTGCACAAGCTTAGTTTCTGAAGCACTTTGGATGTCCCAAACCGTGTGTTTGAAAAATAATTTTTATTAGAATTAAGGAATGACGTAAGCACAATCATGAAAACATGTCATAAGCAAAAAAATAAAAAATAAATAACAGTTTCAAATAAAGATACCTTTTTATAGAAGTGACTGAAATCAACCATAGATTAAAACACAATCTAATGCCTGTCATTAGGCTGAGGACTGAGATAATACATCACTAGCATCAATACACAGTCATCTATGCAAGTGGAATTGTTTTATTTATATTTATTTTGATATTTTATATATTTATTGTTTGATGTATACTTCTGCATTGAGACACATTAGCATATCTGAATCGCAATACAGAGAGATAGAGATATAAGGAAAGTTCAAATATAAAAAGTGAGTATTGGTCACGTGGAGAACCTGTACATCATCAAAACAGGAATCATCTGCACTTGTGAAGTGCCTGATAGCTTCATATCGCCAGAGCTTTCCATTAGCTTTCAAATGACACCAGCCCCATGCCTGTGCGTGAATGTTGTCCAAGACGTCTGGCATTTTAGCTGACTTTGGAGCTCCAACTCCAGTTAAAATGGCACTTCAGGCGCTCATTTCGATCAGCTCAAAAATTTAGCTTATTCAATCGATCACATTTTTTTTTTTTTGTTCTTGCCCCTTTTCCCCAGCCTCACTGTAAACAAATGCTTGTGGACCAGTACTCAGCAATAGCTGCTATAACAGCTAGAATAGACAATAGTGTCTATTCTACACGTTACAGTTTGCCATTTTGAGGGGGCATATTGGTAACACCATGACAGCGCCAACAGTATAAAACACAACTGCACAAGTGCTCTCTGTGTATGTTTTAACTCTATGGTCGAGGTGCACAGACAGCCCGACATGCTGTCATGAGATGATATATAAGTGCACATTTACCATTTACCATTTACCACACCTCCAAAATCCAACAGCATACTGCATGTATGATATATTGTGCCAAACAAGTGATGATTGGTTGAAAGGTCTCAACCCTTAAAATCATCCATCATACATCATCATCATAGAGTAGCTGAACACAGTTGGAAGGAGAACACTAATATACTCTTCTACACAGCTAATAGGCTCCCATCATTGCGTGGTCTCGCTCTGATTGACAGAAGATGGAGGAGAAGTCCCAGCCATCCCAACTAAGGAAGAGGACTAATTATTTTCTCTTGAACTCACATAGCATGGTCATGTTGCAAACTCCTGATAACATGATGGTCAATTTGACGCACTCCAAATTTCACAGATTCCACAATTATACAGATTTCAGAGGAAAAGCGTTTTAAAGCAAATCATGCAAACATACCAAAATGAGGCAAACACCACCATTTTGACACAGAGGAATTTCCCGACAGGTTTTAATGCGCTCAGCTCTTCCTTCAGAGTGCGGTAGAACAGCAGCAGGCAATACATGGCAAACTGAAAACACACACAGTATATGTTTATAGAAACCGTAAACTCCTCTGCCCCGAAGACCAAAAAACTTTACAGCTTTACATCTGAGTTTGACTCTCACTGACACTGGAGACTCATTCCAAAATGACTCCTTGCACTATTATTATTATTATTATTTTATTTATTTTATTTTTTCTGCAGACATGACTGTCTGCCATACATGTCCCTGTGTAAGTTATTATAGAAAATTGAACACCTTCCAAACAATCCGACTCAATATTTCGACAGCGCTGTTTTATAAAGTCAAATAATTTACTAATGAACACATTCTTAGATATGAAGGTGTGTTCAAAAGATGCGTACCAGCTGGGAGGCATTGTTGACAATGACGAGGTAAGTCCAGGCATTCCTGAAGCTGAAGTTTCCCTCGTCATAGACTCCAAACAACTGACACACGCTAGAAAGAGAGAAGACACAGCATCATGGTGTTTTTGTGCACATTTACATACATACGCACATACAGGTGTGCGTACGGTATGTGTTCACTAATATCTCTAAACATGTTTTCTTACAGCGCTATGACAGTAGTAACAGGTCTGACGACGGTGTACTGCAGAACTCCCAGTTTACACCTGAACAGAAGAACCCTGGGGATGGGAAATCACATTGTAGGTAAAGGCAGATTTTTTTAAATGAACACAGTATATACACAAACATAATTTATTGAAATGTTGATTTATGTAGTCCTGTGTACACATACCCAAAAGACCCAGTATTATGTTATCTGCTGTGTTCATATTGTCCCGCTATATATGCAAATACATGTAGCATCATTTATTTTAAAAATTACTTTTAAATAAATCGGGATATAAAAATGATAGTAACTTTTCTAACTACTTTATCTTGGTGAGGATCACGGTGGATCTATCCCATGAATCATCGTTCAGACTCAGTTAATAAATAAAACTGAAATAATGTAAGTTATTTATTCTTTCTGTGCGGCCTGATACCAAATGACCCACGGACCAGTACCGGTCCGCGGCCCGGGGGTTGGGGACCACTGCCATACAGTACAGTTCCGTTCAGAACAATAGCAACTCAAATAGAAACGATTTTCCTGAGTTCGCACCTGGTCTAATAGTTATTTTTTCAGGTGTCGTAATGAAATATTTTGTTGCCTCGTTAATGATGGAACCAACTGAAAGCGATGCTGGTACATGTTTAAGCCCTTGTGTATACAGTATAGTTTTTCTTTTAAGTTTATATTTAATTTTATTGTTATTACCCTGTAGTATTAAGTCAATTCATTCTTGCATATACAATCATCTGTTTGTGTGAGGGGCCGCAAGTAAGTTGTGTGAGTAAGTTGTGTGTGTGTGTGTGTGTGTGTGTGTGTGTGTGTGTGTGTGTGTGTGTGTGTGTGTGTGTGTGTGTGTGTGAATGTATGTGTTCACTCACTCTCCCATGGCCCATGGTGGACAGCAGCAGAAAGGGGGCAGAAGCGAGCGCTGTTCCTGAGCCTCTAAAATAAGCGCCAGGTTCGGGTACTGCGTCTCCAGGAAGTTCAGTAGGAACATCAGGAAGTTATAGATGACATATGCCTCATAGCACTCGCGACAAGTATCCACATAAATGGCTATACTAGGGTACTTCAGAGCGATCCACTGCAAGGTGCACACACACGCACACACACACACACACACACACACACTTAGCTCAAACACATTCTGACAATTTGAATGTATGTAAGAGAAAGCAAGTTGATTACTTACGCTGTCTAAGCTGTAAATTGGCACCATCCATAATATTCTGGGGAAAGAAAAATAGATATAAATATAAATATATATAAAGGAATAAAACACTTTGGGGCATTCTGTTATAGGAAAATAATTTCTGACAGTGTAGTGTGATGCGGCACGATGCAAACCAGAGTTTCACTTACCTGTAGTTGGCTATTTTCCAATAACAGCACATCCTGAAGCATTTTATTCTTCTTATACCAAGGATTCGCCAAGAAATTCAATTTTGTATTTACTGTATTAGCGAACAGTTACAGCTACATTAACGTTTCAGTCCATACATAAATCAAATCGCTTGTGTTCTAATTGCTTTACAGTCATTTTGTTCTCCAGCTTCTCTGTTTGTTTGTTTTTTTCCTCCATTGAAATTAATAAATACATTTTTGAGAATTACAAGGGCTAAATAGGACCTTAATCACCTGTAGTGACTGTGCGGATGAATCACATCCTCATGGTCATAAATTTACAGAACGCAGACCAGTCTACACTCACATCACACCAAGGGTTGTGCGTTTTTGAAAGGAGATTTTGACGCCACATGATGAATCCTTGATGTGTGTCATGTGAGTTTTGGTTAAAGATCATGCACTATTTCAGGATAATAACTGAACGATATACAGAGCATTACACACGTAATAAACCTCACCCCTTACGATTGTCTTTGGGATGCTCACAGTTAAGCCCCAGCTCAATTTATCCGAATACATTAAATCCATATATTTCCCTTTTACACACGTCTGAGGTGCGCAGATGTCATTTACACCCATTCTCGTATGTGTGTTAGTGTGTGTGTGTGTGTGTGGGGGGGCAATGAGACATATGGCCTATGTGTGTGTGTGTGTGTGTGTGTGTGTGAGAGAGAGAGAGAGAGAGAGAGAGGTACCTGATGATAGGCTTCTGTAGCTCAGGTTGTGTGTAGTGCACAAGATGCTGCAGAATGCCCCATAGAGAGATGGGAATGGTTAAAAACACAAACACACCCGCGATGAACCACGCCTTAGTGTGTGTTCCAGCCTGCAACACACACACACACACACACACACACACACACCATTAACAAGTGAAAAGAGGCATCACATCACTGTTGTAGATCTCTGTTTTTCCCAGTGATGCTGATAAGCGTTCACACACAAGAACACACACATGACCGTGTAACACCGCCTCACAGCAGAATGTGTGTTTTTGTTCCTGCGCACTGGACATTATGATATAATGCTTCTCCTCTGTTCACAACGCATCGCATATGAATAGCTTATAAATAAGGAATGTACAGTACAGACGCACCTCGGCTTTCTGGAGCTGCCACACAGCCAGCGGTAAAGCCACGGCCATGAGCAGCGCGTACACCGTCACGACGAGCGGCCGGAGCCAGCGGCGCCATCCCGCGCACAGCCGCGCCATTTCCCCTACACGCGCGCTCCGTGCATCCCGAGCTGCACGAGCCCTGTGAGTCCCTGGCGCTTTGACGATGTGACTGAAGCTGGGTCAACCGGAAGGATGCTGACGCACCACGCACAGCCTGTGCATCCAATCTGTGCGGCCAGATTAGACTGACTATGGCCAATCTAAATCACGGTGACGCCATATATAGCATACACTAGGCATATATCATACCAAATGTGCCGTTTACATATTTTAACCTTACTGGGAACACTGGGAATACTGGGCGGAATTTTTTTAAAGGGTGTATAATGGGGCCTGTTTATCCTGTTTCTCAAAGATTAAAAGACATCACCATGCTGAAAAAAACAATAGAAACCCTCATAGAATTTGTAATGGTTTTAATGGTTATAATGGGAATTGTAATGAAAACTGTAATGGTCCCTGTGGGTCTCTACTGGTAATTTGTTGCCTTCTATTGTCTAGTGGATACCATTAAGGACCAATAATTGTAATGGTTTTAATGGTTAACATCTGATGGTTTGTAATGGTGGTTGTAGTGGAAACCATTAGGAAACCATTATGATGTATATTGCTTTTCTTTTTTCTTTTTTTCCCCACCAACTGGGCAGGTTTAATTCGATTTAGTGAATGCAAAATCAAGCAACGAGTT
Organism: Ameiurus melas; assembly: GCA_012411365.1. Taxonomy (NCBI): domain Eukaryota; kingdom Metazoa; phylum Chordata; class Actinopteri; order Siluriformes; family Ictaluridae; genus Ameiurus; species Ameiurus melas. Next base: position 22,239,470 of record CM022768.1, on the reverse strand, counting down.
TGCGATTTTTTCAAAATCGGCCCAGATTTTTCCTTAGGTTTGGCCCAAGACGCATCATGTGGCGTCATCAGAATGCGCATTCAACAAAAATCCAGTTTGATTCAAGTGTGTCGAACATGGGCACAGCTAAAAGGTCTCACTTTCGAGTAAACAAACGTAAGGCTGCGCAAAACAATTTTGTGCGATTGCAATTTTGCCAATCCAAGTAGTAGTGAGGGATTTTGGGAGGGAGAGCGACAAACTGTGTGAGAGAGAAAGAGTCAGGGAACATGACAAGGGGGTTGGTAGCAGGGGGGGGGGGTAATTGCTAACATGTGTAACAACATGTGTTCAAACCCACGATTCTGATTAGTTAACTACATGAAAGAGGAGTTGTGCTGATGTTAATTCTTTAACTGCTGCACTTTATTCTTCAGGCTCAGAAACAGATTTTAATGCAGCTTAGATGAACTTTCCATTGGGAAGAACTTCAGCACAAAAGGACGTGCGTTTAAATTCGATTTAGGAATAAAATAATCAGTGATGCTGTGGTGTGATGTGGTTGAGCATTTCCCTATAACGGCACATCATTGGGGCAGAAACATTACAGTTACTACTTTATCCTCTGACTGTTACAAAGCACTGACTCTGGAGACTCCCTTCGAAAAAGGTTAAATAAATATCTTACAGAAAATATCACCATATCAACAATGAACATTTTTTTCCCCCTGAATCTGTTTATATGGCGTGTCTGCTGTAAATGTTAATTGTGTTAGCTATTAATTAAAGTTATCATTGTTACTATAGAAACAATAACGTATTATAACAAGCCTTGCAGCTGCTGCAGATAATTTTAACAACACCTTCTGACCAATCAGAATCCAGAATTCAAGAAGAATACAAAAGATTTTTTTTTTAAGTTTTTAAAATATTTTAATATATAGGTTAGTTGATTCAATCGCAAAATAAGTGATACACAAATGAATGAACACAAATCTGTCTGCATAACAGTATTTTATTGCTACATTCTTGTGATCTTGGTGGATTTTAATTTTTTTCTTTTAAAGATGAGCCTTCAAACCAATAACCTCTTTATTTAATAACAATAATAAGTAAAAATCTGGGAACGTTGAATGTTACTCAAGTCCATTAGGCGTGATGAGAGGTAAAGGTTGACTGGATGAATGCTGTAGACAAAAGATTTTGTCATATTTGATGTAGTGCAAGATGAATGGAGCCAGAAACATCATGAAAACAGGACTTACAAGCCATCATGGAGCAGTTTTCTCCAATGTATTGTAAAAAGTTAGGATCATTTTAAATATAGAGAGAGAACACAGTCCACTGCAATATAAATAAAAAAAAAAAAAAAAAAAACTTAATAATAAATTATGTGCTGTGGAGATTGGCAGCAGTTCATAACCAAGATGAGAAAGTCAGGCATAGAGCTTTTGCAGTTTTTGCAGCACTTGATCATGTGCAATTACAAGATGTAAGAAGAAAACTCCACATGAATCCAATCTAACTGGTCACATGGTTGTGTCTCAGATATACGTCCAACTGGAAATGATTTGGGGGAAAAAGTATTTTTATATTTGCACAGCTCTTCTCAACAAAACAAAACAAAACAAAAAAACCTACAATGTTCAACAATGTGAATACAGCCTAAATTAAACCCCAAATAACTTATTACGAAAGTATATGATTATGTTGTTGGCTTACTGTTACAGTTTAAAGTTTTAACCTGAATAAATATAAGAATAATAATAATACAATAGAATAAAATATAGCCGTTTTCTACAATAATAATATCTACATGACAAAACGTGCGATTTGTATTTGAGAATTTGAAGTGATCAAATGGTCTTTTTCGAGCATTTTGAGACATCAGCTACTTTTCTGAATCTTCAGCCATCTCTGCAGCCAATGTTCATCGCATCAGTTACTTTTGGATCATCGTCATCATCGTTTATGTGTAACTGTCCTTGCGCAACGCTGTGCGGTCTGTAAGGCCGTTCTGTAGGTCAGGGATCTTGTACTGGATGCTGGTCCCCATGTTGCTCAGCAAAGAACCCGAATAACACCAACAACACAGGCATGACTGAGGAAGAATGGAGAAAAAGTTAATAAAATACTATGTCTGCCAATCTCCTTCCTTTTCCCCATATAATAAAGATCTTCATACTCGAACATTTTCAGTTATTAATCACAGACACAATCAAATCTCATTCTACTTTCATGCGAAATATGAAGAAGTGAAAGACAAAATACCAGATAACAAATAAAGGTGATGAGAAGTGAATGAGTGAGAGTAAGTGATAAAAGGAGTATCTGTACCTTAAAGCAGCTTTTGAACTTCTTGCTGACGAGATAGAGTATGATGGGATTGATGCAGGAGTTTATAGTCGCCAGGTTTATGCTGAAGTAATCAAGAACCAGCAAGAAACTAAAAGACACACAGAAACATTACAGTTACACCCGGACTTATATAATATAAATAATGGGCTTATCATAATGTTACCAGTCCCAGATTAAAAATGTGTCTAAATAGAACTTTTATATTTGTATCTTTGACATGGGAAGGGGGAAATATAATCAAAGAAACGTTGTTGCTAGGCAACTGGCCAATACTGAAGCAGACAATGGGCCTGCTGCCCAGGTAGCAAACTGACAAACTGATGTCAACCATTCAACATTCAACATTCAACATTGGCCCACCAGAGCCACAAGAATTTCAGCCATCTTTAAATCCACCTTGCTAATATTGACCCAATTCCATTGGGCCACCGTTGGGCCATCAGAGGCAATAGAATTTCAGTTATTTTAAATCCACTTTGCCAATATTGGCCCAATGTCATTTTGTCCAATGGGCCAACTTGGTCCACCAGAGCCAACAGAACTTCAGTTATCTTTTAAATCCACCTTACCTTCATGGACCCAATTTCATTTTGTCCAATGGGCAAACATCCGGCCATCAGAACCACTAGAATTTCAACCATCTTTCAATCTATCTTGCCAATATTGGCCCAGTGTCACTTTGTTATGGGCCAACATTGGGCCATCAGAGCCAACAGAATTTTATTTACCTTTAAATCAACTTTGCCAAAGTTGGGCTAGCATTTGGTGAGGTTGTTATAAAACGTGCTCCTTAGCCAATGTTGGCGCAACATTATATAGAAAAATGGAAGTCAGCCCATGTCAGTTTATTACAGAGGTAATAATGGAGGCTAGCAGTTTTGCTAGCTAGCACATAGCTGGTAAGTCTTTTAAGACAATGTAAAGCTGCAGTGAGAATGGAAACAAAAGAAATCTACTGGGAATATCAACAGATGTGTTAAGGAGGGGGGGAAAAAACTACAATTACAAAACCTCCCTGGTTTCTTCCTATACTGAGAAAAATCACCATCACAGAAAAATTTAATTATGCTTGGAAAACTAACCATAAATATAAGAAAGGTCACTAATTGTGAAGTAAAGTAATCTGGATTTAGCACATGCTTATGTTTCTTACTTGAGCAGATCACAGCGCTGGGCATCATGCTGAAAGTAAACCATTTTCTTCAGGATGCGACTCAGGTGAAGAGGAAACCAGCACAGTGCGAAGATTAGCACCAGAGAGAATACAGCCTTCGCTACCTCACGTCGCTGACAACAAACACACATACATACAGAATCACATTCATTCACCATATACATTAATTTTAGAAATGTCTCAATGAATTGTTTAAATGAAACAATTGAATTAATTGTTTAGTTAAAACAAGACCCCACATCCAGCGCAACCACATCAATGAGAAATACAGCAGCCAGTGTACATAAAGTAAAGTGTACTCTCATTTCAATTTACAAGGCTTCTCTAAAGCATTATCCAGTACCTCACTATCTTGTTTCTAAAATTAAACAATTAATCTATTTTTAGGCATTTAAACATTAAAATTCAATGAATCATCTCCAAATGACTCACTCACCTGTTTGAGGTGCTCACTGAGTGCGATTCTCAGACTTCCTTTCCTATAATTCAGCATCTCGCAGGTCATCAGAGTGTAGAAGACAGCTGTACATGCTAACGGCACACAGAAGTAAAACCCAAACAACCACCAGTCCTTTGCGTCTCTGTAAAACTACACACACAGATTAATTTGATTATTTAATTGGCCTTTTTTTTAGTAATCTCTCAACACAGCTGAGGAAAATGTTGATGTTTACAGTAGATTTGGTTTGTTTTTACTGTTACTGTACTTTTACATTGACTGTAAAAAGACTTAACAAGTAAGCACTAGCTAGCAAAATTATTGGCCTATACAGAAGCTATCATATGATTAGCTTTAAAGTTGCTTGGCCACAGTGTTTTCTTTAATTTCACTTTTACCTTCAGAAATGTAAAAGTTACATTTAAACACACTATCAATCTGTGACTGAAACATGCTAATAATACACACACTTATGTTTGAATATAGCCTCTGTATTTTACAGTGTCCAATCATGATGTTATAATAGAGTTTAGCTTAGAGCTAGTGAGAGTGTTTAGTGTGTGTGTGTGTGTGTGTGTGTGTGTGTGTGTGTGTGTGTACTTACAGTCATAAACTGTGATTCTGGCTTGAGCATGCAGGTCTGTGCAGTCACATTGTTGTGGTCAAAGCTGACCATGTTAAAGCCCACAGCTTCAGGAATAGCCAGAAAAATGGACAACACCCAGATACACATGATCTCTACCGCCGTCGAAGTCGGGATTCCCACACCTTGCACACGGCTCCACGAGGCCACGGCACGATATCTAAACACACCATACATCATTTCAAAAAACGATTAACTACTCATTATTAATTGCATTCACACTTCACCTCCCTGCTGGAAAAAAACCCCCAATTGAAACCCTCACAGAATTTGTAATGGTTTTAATGGTTATAATGGAAATTGTACTGGTTTTAATGGAAACTGTAATGGTCCCTGAGTGTCTCTACTGGTAATTTGTTGCCATCTATTGGCGGCATGTTATGTCTTGTGTCAAAAATAAGGACTAATAATAGTAATGGTTTTATTGGTTAGCTGATTGTTTGTAATGGTATTTGTACTGGAAACCATTACAACTTTGTGATAGTTCCTATTGTTCTTTTCAGCATTGGTGTTAATAGCCTTCCACATGCAAATGTGTGTGTCCTACCTGTCCACACTGAGGGCACACAGGTTGAGTACCGTTATCCCAACTGAAGCCTTTTGCAGGAAGGGGAAGAGCTTACACAAGAAGAGTCCGAAGACTGTGTCATTAAACGGCCACCTCATCGCCAGCAACTACATCAAACACGGAAACACACAAAGTACACATTAAGGATGTCGTCTATGTTTCAGAGATAGCATACGCTAACACCAGAAACGCACAGTATTCAAACGGTAACACACATGAGCAAACACTGGACAGATACCATTTAAGGAGAACTTCCTGTTCTGTGGTCTGTGCGTGTTGAGTGGTACCTCAAGAGAAGATCCAAAATAAGCATGTCAGAGTGACCTAGCGCCGAGACAGCTTGACACACACACACACATTATCAGTACTTGTGAGTGCTGGTGAAGAAGCCCAGGCAGTGATAGATAATGATGTAATTTACTGGAACATTTCTGAAATCCAGATGACTCTGCATTGTAGAGAGTCTCTTGAGGATTGTGTGTGTTTAAAGTGTGTGTGTGTGTGTGTGTGTGTGTATTCAAAGCTACGTTTTTCTGTGTTTTGGTTGTACATGCTGTGGAAACTGGGAGTAAAAATATCTACTGGACTGGAGATTTAACATCAATGTCATTGTCCTGAAGGTCGACGTGTCAAGGTCTTATCCTTTCAACCTTTGAAACTAGTCATAAAATATCATACACACTATACCATTACAAACCGATTCTCATGTTATGCATGACACAGTAGACTCTCTGATTCATTGTGCTTTGTTTGTGACATTAGGGTGCTATTAACCAGAGACCAATGTCAATGCTATAAAAATGATGCTGTGGATGTTTCAGGTCTAATATGGCTAAACATCATCTAAAATAAGAGAAATGTAGCATTAGAGGACCTGACGCAACATTAAGTGCACTGTTCCTGCGAATTATTCAGACAAATCTCATTATGACAGATAACACCGTTATTGATATTATTATGCAGTGTCCTTGTATTAGCTATAGTAATAGTGGTAGAAACGGGGTAATATTGGGAGTAACTGGGTAGTAGTGGGAATATAATCATAGTAGGGTTGCTTTGCTTCAAATCTGCCAAATAAATTGATGTAATAATAGTCATAAATCCCGAAACAAAGAGATACCAAAAGGTGAGCGTGTTTACTGCCACCACTCTATGGGTCATCGTCATTTGATCCATGGTCCAAACAGCAAGCACTTTTTGAGGAGAATTCAATTATCTAATAAATTGTACATTTTACCTTTTAGGCATTTGGCAGATGCCCTTATTCAGAGCGACTTACAATTATCTAATTTATACAGCTGAGCAGGTGTGGGTGAAGGGACCAGCAGTGTAGCTTGGCAGCATTGGGATTTGAACTCATAGCCTGTCATTAAGTTGTCCAACATCTTAACCTCTGGTCTACCTCTGGTCTACCACTGGTCTACCACAGGTCTACCACAGGTCTACCACAGGTCTACCACTGGTCTACCACAGGTCTACCTCTGGTCTACCACTCCACTGCCCTCAAAATCCCAGATTGTTTCTGCCTGGTTTTGAACCGGGAGGCTTTTCACGTGATAATCTCAACACTATGTTTGTACATTTTATCTCAAGGAACCCCGAAGCCCACAACTGAGGGGTTGCATTTACATTAGAGTTGATCTAGAACACAGTGCCAATATTTGTATATTATATTATATTTGTGTATATATATATATATATATATATATATATATATATATATATATATATATATATATATTATATATATATATATATCTGTATTCAGACTTAATCCAAAAATGGGTGTGTCCTTTCTTCCAGCCCAGAAAAATATTGCAAAACACTGCAAAAATAAAATTCCCATAACTTCCAGCACTGTCTGCATCGTGTTAATTCTGGCTCTGACACTTCCTCAACCTCAACTTCATCACTCCAGTTCATAATTGTGAGCAGGATTGGTTTATATTGTATATCGGAAAATACGAACCAACTTGAATGGATGAATAAATGAATAAAAGCTGCAAATGCATCATGCAGTGCCATACTTTAAGGTTAATGGACATGGTCTTCATATCAGATAGTTTACTTGGGTGACATTTTCGTTTGTTTGTTTTTAGCAGATGATCTTATCTTATCAAAATGTGCAACAACAATACAAATAATTTGGAGAACCTGCTCCATAACATGAAAGACTGGTGTGTGCTGGTGCTAGAGTGGTTTAATTGGTATAAACAAAATAATATTTTATGCCCAAACTATTTAAAGTAACAAATATTTTTGGTCTGTGCAGTTTTGTCATGACTACACTACCTTATAGATGTGGATGGGGATGTCAATGGCGATGTAGATGAGGTCTCCCAGTGCCAGGCTGGCGATCAGGGCATTGGGGCCATTTCTCATGTTCTTGTGGAGGCATATGATCCTTAGCAGCGTGGCATTACCCACTACGCCCACCACAAAGATCACACAAGACAGCACGGTGTTCACATACTTAAACGCGACTTTCATAGACGTCCTGCGCAAACATGCTGGCGGGGGAGGAAGAGGCCGAGCGCTCACCGATCTGTTCTCAGAAACAAGGGATGATGATGAGTATGAGGAGGCGAGAGTGGCAGGTTTAGTTTCAGGGCTCACACCCTCACTTGGGGTCAGAGGTGAGAGGGTGGCATGAAGGCCAGGAAGCAGGATGGCAACTGGGTCACTAGAGAGCAGGAAGTCCACTGAGCAGTTTGATTGGCAGTGACCATGTCTCATCAGTGCGCAGGATATGGTTGCTATTAGCACCGTGACCCACGGCATCATGGGGATGGCACGCTTTAATGAAGGCCAGAGGGGTGGTGTGTTTGTTTTTTTCCTGAAATTTGACTAGGGGAGAAAGAGAACATCAAGATGTTAGAATGGCACTAGTAATATCACTTTCTTTTTTTTATATTCTATTTTAGAATTGAATTCATAAAACTATTTCAGATGTAAGCTTAAATAAATTGTAAATCAGTTTACTGCTCAGTTCTGCTCAGGAAATAACAGGCATTTTGGAGAAGTTAGTGAGATAGAGATCGGGAGATCTAGAGAGACGTGGAGAGGAAATCTGTCAGCTGAATAAGTAAACAGTTATGTTTTAAGATTTTGTTGGAAAAAAGAGAAAACAAATAGAAGACATATACTGTTTATACACTAGCAGTCAAAAGTTTAGACACTTTAGACTAATTCTTTATTATTTTTCCCCACACATTTTATAATAATAATAAAGTCATCAAAACTCTGGAGTAACACAAATGGAACTATAGGAATTATGTTGTAATAAAAAATTCAAAATAAATCAAACTAATTGAATATTTTTATATTATTTAATATATTCAAAGTAGACGCCCTTTTCGCCTAGAATTTTGCAGAAATGTATTCTTGGCATTTTCTCAACGGATGTCTTGAGGAATTTCCCTGAGATGCTTTTTAAACAGTATTAAAGGAGTTCACACCTCAGCTGCTTTTCTGAATATTTCACTCCGAGTTGTCCGTTTAAAAAACATTTTTTGTAAATAAAAATTTAATTTTCTAATGAAAGAAGCAAATATGTCGGCACGGTTATATTTTTGTCTATAACACTGATTTCACACATTTAATCATGCACCTTCAGATCAAAAGGTTTTTTTAAATCATGAGAAACATTTTAGTCGTGTGTCCACAAACTTTTGACCGATAGTGTATATATGTGTATCACATTATTTAAGACTAGAATCCAGCAGTTATAACAAAATGTCCACAATTACAAATGACGGAAAATATTTTGATTATATTTTATACTTGTCTCTATGACTAACAGTTGTTCAGTGTTCAGGAAGGAAGTGAAGACCATTTTACAGATACTGAAAAGTGTATTTTAATGTTGTTTATCACTATCAGGATCATACTGTAACATTGTACAGCCCCAATACAGAGTAAGCACAAAGACGAATACAAGTAAAGTGTGTTCCAAAAGCTTGTCTGATTTCAATTTTAAAACTGGACATTCTTAAAACAAAGAAAGTAAGTGTTTAAAGTGTTTTTATCTTGAAATTATTGAAAGATTGTGCACTATTTCTATGTCACTATTCAATTTAAAACGGGTATCACAATTATGTGATATTCCCCAAATTAACTCCTTTGTACAAAAAGTCTGATCTGTTCCATTGAACAGCATGTTCAGACTTAACAACCTAAGGATGATCAGGTTTTATACAAACTTGTGGAGTACATGCCAGCTCATGTATAACTTGTAATGCGATAAAAAAAATATTATTAAATTACAAAACCGCATTCTCGTTAGTAATTTCAGAGTTTTGCACCCTACAGTACAGGATTTATAATAATAAGTATATTTCACTCACCTGGTGGAAATGTCTAGGATCTATTGACTTTCCAGAAGTAAAAATATCCTTTAAGATTCTGGTAGAGTGTGTGGAGTGTTGAGAAGTGTGTGTCTTGCATTTGAGCATGCAGAAGTGCGTGCGTGTGTATGTGTACGGGGCTGTTTTGACAGCTGGGGCAAGAAAGAAGTTGAACTCCTCTTATAATCTCTCTCTCTCTCTCTCTCTTCTCTCTCTCTCTCTCTATCCCTCTATCTATGAGGTGTGGCTTTCCTGGCATCAGTTCCTATTTCACATTTAAATTACTGGACCCCCCACTAACAACCCCAAAGAACATTTCACACACACACATGTACATACACACACAGAGGCACACACTCTAATATAACCTAACAAATCTCTCCACAACCACGACGCCAGCCTGTTAAATGCTAGTTGGAAACTGTTTAATTGACATTTCAATTGACTTTTCTTTTCAACTCGAGCACTTCAGTACAACCACATACAATGTGTGACATTTAATGTCCCGTGAGGCACCAAACCTATATTGACAATGACACACACACACACACACCACAAGATCAAAACTAGATTCAAATGAATTCATTAGCTGACACACTACAACCTAGTAATGATTAAAACAAAGAATCTGCATTATAGTATCTCTCAAACCTTAGACTACATGCTATTAACTATTAACTGAACTTTACTTTCAGATTTTTATTCCTCTAAAAACATAGTTCAACTACAGTATTTGATCATATTTACTTATATATACTATTTACTTATCCAACTGGTCGATAGTGATGTGCCATTTGTGAATGAGTCGAGTCTTTGAGTTGGCTTTTTCAGATAAACAGTGGACGATGACTCACATGTCTGTCTGTAGGATGATGACGATAATGATGATTCTAGAAGTAGTAGTTGTAGTGGTATTAGTGGTATTAGTGGTAGAAGTAGTAGTAGTAGTAGTAGTAGTAGAAGTAGAATAAGTACCGGCAGTAGTAGTAGAAGTAGTTGTAGTAGTAGGCTAGTAATAGTAGTGGTAGAAGTAGTAGTGGTAGTTGTAGTAGTAGTAGTAGTAGTAGTAGTAGTAGTAGTAGAAGTAGAATAAGTACCGGCAGTAGTAGTAGAAGTAGTTGTAGTAGTAGGCTAGTAATAGTAGTGGTAGAAGTAGTAGTGGTAGTTGTAGTAGTAGTAGTAGCATTGGTAGTGGTGGTAGTGGTAGTAGTAGTATTGTAGACAAGACAAATAGGTCATGTAATTTTCCACTGGATATCAGTCACTATTGTTTATTTATGATAATCATCATTCGATTCTTTGAGTCGACTCTTTCAGGTGAAAGGTGGGAGTTGGCTTGCATGCTGAAGTGCCATTTATTTATTTATTTAAATTGTAGAAAATCATGTAAAACTCTACAACTTGTAAATCTGATTCACATATAATGTGGTTCAGGCAACACAATGTATTTTTTTGCTTTTTAACATTAATTTGTTTTGGACCACACACACACATGCACACACTTGTTTGATGCCTTGATTACAATGACCATGAAAGCCTACATACGGTAGATGAACATGAATGGATGGATGGACAAAATACCTAGATAAAAAGATCTTTTTTTTTTTTCAACCACTGAAATTTCCCAACAAACAAATCACGCCCAAGTTTCCTTCAGAGCAGATCGAAGGTCACCCTGTGCCGAGAGGCAAACCTGTGGAAGCAATTAGTGTCACGACCTTGTGAACTCTGACCCCACCGTGAATGCCACTACCTCAAGCCTAACTCAGATGATCTCTTCTTTTGGCCAGATGAGCTCATACATAACCATTAGCCTGATTAATTACAGCAGCACAGCAAAGCCAATCACATAGACATCTCTTCAGACTGGTTTCACCAATAACACACAGAAAGAGGACAGGAAAGCTGCTTACTTTACTTTTACAGCACGAAACAGAGACACATGCTTTATTACCTTATACAGTTCTTGTTTCTGCTTCCACTTTGCTGTAAACACAATCTGCTGCTGAAAAGCCTCAGTGTGTGTGTGTGTGTGTGTGTATGTGTGTACTAGTAGAAGGCCCAGAGTAGGCTGAAAGACAGATGTTCAAATTAGCCAAATGTAGGATGGGACTCCTTATATTTTCCACTCGGAAACAAGTTTCTTTTTTTTTTCCTGCACCTGCGTCATAATGAACTTAAACAGATTTTTTTTTTTTT
>CM022768.1:21997764-22222764 GCA_012411365.1 Ameiurus melas | reverse complement strand
AGAAAATGACAAGAATACATTTCTGGAAATTTTAGACAAAAAGGGCGTCTACTTTGAAGATGCTAAAATATTAAATTATTTCCATTTATTATTATTATTATTATTATTATTATTATTATTATTATTATTATTATTATTATTATTATTATTATTATTTTAGTTTCATTTGTGTTACTCCAGAGTTTTGATGACTTTATTATTATTCTAAAACGTGGGGGGGGGGGGTCTAAACTTTTGACCGGCCGTGTGTATATATGAAAAAAAAAAAGATGAAATCTGCCCTTAATAATTAATATGGAGCTCATACTGCTTAGACCTCGAAGCGCTGGGCGCATGCGCACATGTTGTTATGACGACGCGTTCTCACGCTCGTAACAAAAATAACAAAACAGGAATGCGGATAACCTGCTAAAATAGCAAGCTACAACAAAATAAAACTTTGAAACTTTTTAAACAATACTTTTATGTCAACAGAGCATCGTAGAGAACTATAGAACATAACGTTACGTGTTTAAAAAAAGGAGAACTCAAATACATTTTTATTTCTAGGAAATAACTTTTTGACATGGCATGAGGTTTTACCCCCTGTATAGTTAATGATGTCAACATTTATCTGATCTGTGGGGAGAAAACCTGGCTGCTCGTGGAACTAGAACTCATCGCGGAATGGCTTCAGCAGTGTTTCCCCATCAGAAACCACGATTTCTCCCTGATATCAATGAGAAGAGCTCTGTCAAAGCCAGGTACTGCAACACACCACCGATACAATCACTGGGAAGGGAAGACTAGTTAGAAGACTAGTTATGAAACTGCTGTTGTTATACTACTGGTTAGATAACTTTAATAGTTCAAAGACTGGCTAGAAAACTACTTATATGCCTGCTATAGGCCTAGTTATAGTTATAGTTATAGTTATAGTTATAGTTATAGTTATAGTTAAGTTATAGTTATAGTTATAGTTATAGTTATAGTCATAGTTATAGAGAAGACTGTTATAGAAACCAGACTGGTTAGAAGACTAGTTTTGAGTGTGTTATAATTATAAGACTGGTTAGAAGAGTAGTTATAGGACTGTTCTAGCTATAAGAATATATAGGTTATATGACAAGTTACAAAACTACTTACAAGAATGTTATAATTATAAGGCTGAACAGAAGACTACTTGTAAGAAAGTTATAGATATGAGACTGATAAGAATACTAGTTATAAGACTAGTTAAAAGACAGTTATAGTTATAACACAGGTGAGAAGTCCAGTTATAAGACAGCTATTGTTATAAGACAGATGTGAATACTAGTTATAAGACTGTTATAGTTATGAGACTGAATAGAAGACTAGTTATGAAACGGTTATAGTTATGAGACTGAATAGAAGACTGGTTGTAAGAAAGTTATAGCTATGAGACTGAATATAAGACTAGTTAAAATACTGTTGTACTTATAAGACTGAATATAAGACTAGTTATAAGAAAGTTATGGTTATGAGACTGAATGTAAGACTAGTTAAAATACTGTTGTACTTATAAGACTGAATAGAAGACTAGTTATAAGAAAGTTATAGTTATGAGACTGAATAGAAGACTAGTTATAAGACTGTTAGAGTTATAATACTTTATAGAAGACTAGTTATAAGAAAGTTATAGTTATGAGACTTAATAGAAGACTAGTTATAAGACAGTTATAGTTATGAGACTGAATAGAAGATTAGTTGTAAGAAAGTTATAGTTATGAGACTGAATATAAGACTAGTTAAAATACTGTTGTACTTATAAGACTGAATAGAAGACTAGTTATAAGACTGTTAGAGTTATAATACTTTATAGAAGACTAGTTATAAGAAAGTTATAGTTATGAGACTGAATAGAAGACTAGTTATAAGAAATTTATAGTTATGAGACTGAATAGAAGACTAGTTATACGAAAGTTATAGTTATGAGACTGAATAGAAGACTAGTTATAAGAAAGTTATAGTTATGAGACTGAATATAAGACTAGTTATAAGACTGTTATAATAAAGTTATAGTTGTGAGACTGAATAGAAGACTAGTTAGAAGACTGTTATAGTTATAAGACTGAATAGAAGACTAGTTATATGACTGTTATAGTTATAAGACTGAATATAAGACTAGTTATGTGACTGTTATAGTTATGAGACTGAATAGAAGACTAGTTAATAGACTGTTATAGTTATGAGACTGAATATAAGACTAGTTATGAGACTGAATATAAGACTAGTTATAAGACTGAATAGAAGACTAGTTATAAGATTGTCATGGTTAGGTCTGGCCTCCTCTTGCAAAAGTCTTTGTCTTCATCCATTTCCGTCTTGCTTAATGCGTGAAACACGAAGTGAGTATATCATTACATTGAAATTATTATCTGTATGTCGTTGCATATTTTATGTGCTTTATTTGATTTAACTAGCCTGCATGGAAAAGAAATGAAAAAGTCCAACCGAGGCTCTGCCGAGAGGGAGAGGATCCTAACCACCACGATGAATGCGGATGAAATAGCGCAGTGAGTATTTTTAGTTGTTTAACATGGACCATGTACAGTTAGTGAAGGTTCTACTGTTCCCACATTTCATCTGTAGTCCCTCAGCTAATGTAAAGTAATAGATATACAAACGGAAAACAAAACTTTAGACAAACATCCAGCACACAACTTGCGTGTTATTATTTGTCCAGTAGATGATGTTGTGGGCCAAGTTAACAGACTCAAACACACTATTTCACATAGCAACGCATGTTAAATAAAAAAAAAATAATTGTAGTCAGGAACCTATTTCATAACATTTGCTGAATAGATTTATTTTAACTATATTAGTAATTTTAATATTATTATGATGATGATGATGATTAAGCACTAATGTGTGCTGCTATATTAATTTTTTGTTGGAACAAGTAGAAATCAGACTTTCACATAGTTAAATGGGAATCCCATATCTCTGACTGGTAACATCACATCCTTTGGTATGCACTAATATCTCAACATACTGTATTTATAATTTTTTTTTGAAAATGTAGTTACTCAATTGTGTGATCTACGGAATCCATATGGAAGGTCATATTTTTGGTTGAGAAAAATGATCATGTATTTATGTAACATTTGGGATTGTTTATATTTCTTGTCTTTTTATCCATCATCCAGATTCCGATACAGTCTGCACCAGAATCTTTGCGTGTCCATGCTGCAGGAGGGATTTCATGGCTCCTTTAAAAAGTTTTCCTCTTTGCTGAAGCGCTGGAAGGACGAGCGTCTAGCCGCGGGTCCTGACAGCGAGTTGTGGCTGCAGCGTTCTCTGGAGGAGCAACCAGACAAACTGAAAATGCTGAGAGAGCACCTGACCCGCGCTGAAGCTGCACAAAGAGCTGGTGATGCTACAGCTAGGGACATTACGTTTAACTCTAACGTGATAGGAATTCAAATGCAAATGTTTCTTTTTTCATTCTTATTCTCTAGATCAGTTTGTGGAGGTGTATGAGAGTCATTTGGCCTTGGCGAAGTTTTTCTCAGAGCCAGAGGACATGTGGCTGCGTCATCACTTTTACAAGCTCAGCCTCAAAGCTGCTCGTAAAGTCAAGACGGACTCCAGCAGGAGGGAGGCTGAGGCCAGTGCACACCTCGCCCACCTGTATTTAGAGCGAGGTAACACAAACGTGAACTGGAGTTGTTAGTGTTAGTGAAGCTTGAGTCAATTTACTGAACTTTTCTCAAATTTGCTTGTCATGTTACTGAGTCCGGAAAACAAAAAGTTTTAGCTTTACCTCTGATGGTAATTAAAACACTCTGACACTGAAAACTCCTTCTGTAAATGTTAAACAAACTTCTCCTTACAGAAAACTTCATCATATCGACAATGACATCATTTTATTTAAAATAAACAACATTTTTTTTATTTGTTTATGATGAGACTTACTTTATGTGGAGTGTCTGCCAAACAGGTCCCTAAGAATGAGTTGTTGCTTATAGAATCGATAACGATTATGATTATGGTTGTGATTATCATGAGCAATAATATAAAATATAAATATATATATATATTGCTGTGTGTTACAGGAGACTTGGAACTGGCACAGGAGCACTTTGAGATGTTTCATCACCTGGCAGTGGGGCAGTCGTGGCAGGACGAGAGTGGACACACACATCTGTCTCGTGCGTGTGAACGTCTCTGCAGGGTTTACACACTGCTGGCACAGACGCAACTGCAGTGTGGGGAATACCGAGCAGCCATTCAGCTCCTTAACCAGGCCTATGAGATGGCTAAAGAAGGTAAACACACACACACACACACACACACACACACACACACACACATAGTCATGTGCCAGTATTTCATTAAACAATATACCAAGATATATGTTGGTTATAGTGACAGCATCAGCACAATCCTAAAGGTAGATAATAATAATAATAATAATAATAATAATAATAATAATAACAACAACAACAACAACAACAACAATAATAATAATAATAATAATAATAATAATAATAATAATTAAAGCTGCAAGCAAGATGATGTACAAAGTTTTGTACTGATATGAAAAAAGAGCTGCAGAGATATAGCCTTGCCTATACATACATTGGTGCTGATATGTAAATGCATTCCAGAGATTTATACTTAGGAACCCATATTTTGCCTTTGCAGACACATTGCAGGAGAATGGTTTTCAATATCAAAAATCTATCTGATAAATTCTGTGCAGACACGTCTTAAGATGATACGATCCAAATGTGATGATTTTGGGGTGTAATTTGTAAGAGGACTAGTGAAGACACTGACTAGATTCAAGCATTTACGACATGTACTCACTACCTCTAGGTGGCGTTGTCATCGGATTGGTTGCGTAGCCTCAGGTCATAGAATTGCGTAAAGTCATTAACGAGACACAGTGTCACTTCCTGATTGGCAAGATTTGTTGGCTTGTTACAAGCAAACGGTTTGGAAAATTCCAAAATTTCATTTGATAACCTTTGTGCGGATTGGTCTGAAGATGTTGAGCCAAATTTGGTGAAATTTGAACAAAAATTTTTTAATTGGTCCATTGAATTCCAAGGAATCTAGTGACATATGGCATTGAAATTTTGGCCACACGATTAAAAATTTTATGGACGTAAACGTACTTTGAAATTTGACCAAACTTTGACCTGTTGGTGTCGCTAGAGCTTTGGGAGCTTGAAGAAGAAGAAGAAGAAGAAGAAGAAGAAGAAGAAGAAGAAGAAGAAGAAGAAGAAGAAGAAGAAGAAAACAATGACATTGCGTAATGAAGTATGCACTTTTTCTAATCTTTCCTGTATGCCTCTTCATCCCTTCATTCCTTTAGCAGGTGATAAGACACTGGAGGGCGAAGCAGTGTACAGAGTTGGACTGGCCTATCAGAGCATGGGCAATCAAACAACTGCTAAACAGGTTAGTGACCTCATATACACAATAACACACACTAACACACACTCGCACATGCACTCACACATGATCAATTTGTTTTGTTTTGTCAGTTCCTGAACATGTTCATGGAGATCTCCACAGCACTGGGAGACATGGAAAGCCTAGGCAAAGCCTATAAGGCCATTGCTAAATCTCTGGAGAGGTGCACACACACCCACACCCACACATTGGTTTTGTTGCTTTTAAAAACAAATAAAAAATGGTAAAGCATTCTGTAAGGAGACATCATTAAATATTTATGGAAGGAGTCTCCAGTGTCAGTGCTTTGTAATTGTAAGGCATTTTCCAGTTTCCTTGTAACATGACAAGCTGCATTATTATTATTATTATTTTTGGCTTTTTAACTTCAAGAGAGTGAAAGAACAATTGCAGGAACTAACTTGTGGATGTTCCACAACATTAAACTTAACTATATATTGTTAAAAGGGAAACAATGTGCTGTGTTTTTTTTATTTCTTTAAATAAATAAAAAATTGTTAGCAAATTGCTGTGGCATAAAAGGAATAAAACACATCACAATATGCCGATATTGGAAAGTAATCGAATTTGAGTTGGCAGCACTAGCTTCTTTGTGTCTGGCTGCATCATATCACCCACTGTTAATGATTTTTCTAAAACAGCACGACTCCAAGCGTTTTACTCCTTACATAATGTCTCTGTGTGATATTTGATGTTTGTGGTTGTGTGTGTCTTGTAGTGAGGGCAATATAAGTGACGCCATCGAGCATCTACAGAAATATCTCGAGGTTTGTCAGGAGAACAATCAGCACGAACATCTACAGGACGCTTACATGTGCCTGGGGTCCATACACGTCTCTAGAGTAAGATAGAGAACTTGTGTGTGTTTATGTGAAAGAGAGAGAGAAGATGTGCTTTGTCTCAAGGTTGTTTTCTCACCTAATTTTTGTATTATTATTATTATTTGCATATAGGCTCATTATGAACGAGGCTGTGAGTATTTTACACAGGCCTTTGAGATGGCATGCAGCCTCAACTCGAATCCATGCATTCAGAAAGCTCAGCTGTGTGTGGGCATCGCCCGAGCTCATTCCATGCTGAGAGCGTACACTAGCCACTTGCAGGTCAACAAGCCACCAAACATCTCTACACTCATCTCCTGGAAAGAAACACAAGAAGATAAGTTCCATGAGACGCTGTGTGAGTCTACTGGATCCACATTGCAGTTAGACTTATGAGACCTGGTGTTAAAAGGTGCTCATGTGAACATGCTGGAGCTGGTGCCTTATCTAGAATAATTCAACATGTTTTTTTCACTGTAATTACTGCACTGCATGGCAAAGTCCCACTAACAATCAAGAATCTCATTGACTAGCAAAGACCTCAGAGGCTACCAAAGACCCCACTGAATACCAAAGAACCTCAGAGGCTACCAAAGACCCCACTGAGTACCAAAGACCTCATAGGCTGCCAAAGACCCCAGTGAATACCAAAGACCTCATATGCTACCAAAGACCCCACAGAATACCAAAGACCTCATAGGCTACCAAAGACCCCACTGAATAATAAAGACCTCATAGGCTACCAAAGACCACACTGAGTTCCAAACACCCTGTAGGCTATCAAAGACCCCACTGAGTACCAAAGACCCCACTGAGTAATAAAGACCCCACAGGCTACCAAAGACTCCATTGGCTACTAAAGACCCCATTGGCTACCAAAGTTCCCATAGGCTATCAAAGACCCCATATTCTACCAAAGACCCCATTCGCTTCCAAAGACCCAATAGGCTATCAAAGACCCTACTGAATACCAAAGACCCCATAGGCAACAAAACACCCCATAGGCTACCAAAGACCCCACTGAATGCCAAAGACTCCACTGAGCATTAAAGTCCCCACTGAGTATCAGAGACCCCAACTGGCTAAAATGAATTAAAATCTTGAGTTGCCTAAAAGCCCTACAGCCAAAAATTCCTTTAGCTCCAAGGTTAATAAGAAATACCTTGATAGATACACACATTTAATTTAAAATTGTGGTTGTTCTCTGTACATGTCTGTATTAAAAACTAGCTTGACCTTGCCCTTCTTATTCTTTTTCCACAGAAGAAATAATGAAATAAAAAGATGACGAATGGAGAGAAGAAAACCCAGACCTCTAGCTTTTTCTTTCTTTCTTTTGTATTTTTTTTTTGTTTGTTTTGTTTTATTTCATCCCTTACGATACTGAAATCTCAATCATTAGATGAATATAAAGCATTAAATTCACCCTTCAAGAAGCTGGTGTGTATATCCTGATCACTTATCCCTCTTATTTTGAGTTGTCTAATTAGAGAGAAAGAAAGAGTGGATTGATTTATTCCCAATATTTTAACAACAAATTGATCATATTCCACTAGAAACGCTATTGAGTATGGACTTTAATAAGATTGTATTTTGTATTTTAATGTGAGTACTATCACACTGAAATGGATTACAACGCACCATATTTCTATTCAGTACCCATGATTCACTTATCCATAACAATTAACAATATTTGTGGAAGTAAACACTCAAACCCCATTTCGTGTCTGTGAACCATCCTGATAGTGTCAAAATGATGACTGTAATATTGTTTTAAAAACTATTTTACATGTTTGTTGAAGAAACCAAATCGACCACATAAAGTTTTTCGTCGGGAAAAAAAAAAAATTAGTAGACAGCCTAATTCTATTATTTGATACAATGTCTCTTCTTTTTTGATATAATGTTTCTTTGGTTTTTATTGCAATTATGTAATTGACCAATAGGGGGCAAAATTGCATAAAAAATATGTATTAGGCTCTGGTGCATTGAACAGGAAATTGTCAATAACAATAAATAAATAAATAGATAAATAAACAATCAGTTCGAGTGAGTAATTAGGTTGATATGAGAGGATGCGTAAATAATGACCACATAAGAAATAAACTACTGAAAACAAAACAAGACAGCAGCAGGGACACTCGTTTGAAGTGAAGCATGAAATTGAATTGTGGGAGAAATGCAGAGGTTATGAAATGTTCCACGCAGACTTGAAAAAACGATTATACCGCATTCATCTGCTTTCTGAGTTAGTTATATAAAACATACAAATGTAAATGTAACGTAGAAATAGTCATAAAAGCATTTAACACAATTCCTTGTCCGCATGAGGCATTTCATCTGTGTACAATCTTCACTTGAATGATTTTTATTGTATATCACAACATTAGCCTATGTTTATCATTTTTAGACAGTATGCCATTTTGACAGTTTATTTCCTTTCTTTTTCTTTCTTTTTTTTGATAACCTAGTCAAAATTATTCAAAGCCTCATTGTTAGTAACATTTACATACCATCCATATAAGCACCACTTCATTTCCAACCAAGTCACTTTTGATCATTTAGATATAAACTTAAGATTAGGTTTATAAACACATGGTGACTTAGTGGTTAGCACGTTTGCCTCACGACCTCAGGGTTGGGGGTTCCCGATACTGCCACTCCACCTGTGCCCTGTGTGTGGGGAGTCTGTATGTTCTCTCAGTGCTGCGGGGGTTTCCTCCGGGTACTCCGGTTTCCTCCCCCAGTCCAAAGACATGCATGGTAGGCTGATTGGCATGTCCAACATGTCAGTAGTGTATGAATGGGTGTGTGAATGTGTATGTGATTGTGCCCTGTGATGGATTGGCACCCTGTCCAGGGTGTACCCCGCCTTGTGCCCCATGCTCCCTGGGATAGGCTCCAGGCTCCCCACGGTATAGAAAATGGATGGATGTATATTTGCTATGTATCCTACCCATGTGGGAATCTTAGTTATGGAGGTCTATATATACTCTGTCCTGATTTTGTTTTGTGATTTCTGTAATTTTGCGGTTTGACATTAATAGATTTGTGCGTTTTATAGTTAATTGTCTTAAATTTTGATAGTGACCAGTGCTTGGACCCCTTCCATTTCCTTAAATGCGCAACAAGTCTACGGATGATGCAATATCCTTCTGAATTTTCCTTACCCCAGGCTTACAGGAAGGGGGTCATGTTCTTGTCAGGGGGGAAATGTTTCTCAATGCCTAAAAAATAAAGACCTCTGGAAGGATCTTTTGTTGGATGGTTCTTTAACCATTTTTATTGGTGCTACATAAAATAACCTCCCAAATAATGTAAGTGCTGATGGAAAGTGCTTCTTCAGGTTGTTGTGACAGCATGTAAAAAATTATTATCAGTCATGCTAATGGTACAACAGGAAGGCGTTCACTCAATCATAGGGAGACTGTGCTTTTAGGGTGAAAGGGGCATTACTCTTTACCCTGTCAATCACAGCACCTCTAGCCAATCTGTGTGCATCTCAGTTCACCTCAGTGCCGGTCCTAGTGCATTTAGTAATAAAAATAATAATAAAAATAAGAGTATAAACAAAATAAGAGATAAAAAAGAGTATAAACACAAATTGACCGTTTTATATAGTCAGTACAAAGCAAGTACTAAGATTTTTTAAATAAAAAATAATACAAAATAGAACATGTTGTTCTTTGTCTCAGTCAATGCTAACTAGCTAAAACATCATTGGCTTTGCTTTTAAATAGCTAGCTTGTTGCTTGCAGACAGCACAGTCTTACTAATAAGTAATAATCATTTTTATTATCTAAATATATTAGAGGAGAGGCTGCATGGTGGCATAGTAGTTAGCATGTTCACCTCACACCACCAGGGTTGAGGTTTCGATTCCCACCTCTGCCCCATGTCTGTGAAGTTTGCATGTTCTCCCTGAGCTGTGGGGTTTTCCTCCAGGTACTCCGGTTTCCTGCCCAGTCCAAAGACATGCATGGTAGGCTGATTGGCATGTTCAAAGTGTTCATAGTATATGAATGGGTGTGTGAATGTGTATGTGATTGTTCCCTGCGATGGACTGGCACCCTGTCCAGGGTGTTCCAAGTGTTTTTTTTTTCCCTCTCGTACTATAGCAATCGGCCCACACTAGCATTGTTTTATTTATTAATTAACGACATGTCATGCTTTATATCCACTGAATTGTGGAACGTCGAGTTGGTACCTGTTATCACTTACGTTAAAGCAGCTGTGAATATCCGTTCTCCCACCAGCCACTCTTTATTCTTTCTTGACTTTAATAAAAGTCCGCTTTCCCCCCTGACTGTTTCTGTGGTGTTGTGTGCTGACACTGGAGACTCCTTCCATAAACTTTACATAAACATTTCCTTACAGAAAAGACAATTTCAGCAATTAAACACAATTACACTAAAACAGTTGCTGTAACCATTCAAACCAATCAGAATTGAGAGTTAGCATAATGTGTATAAGGTTTTTATTGCTTTTTTTAATGTACTGCAATTACTGGGGAGTTTGTGTTAAGGCCATCATTTCATTGCTTTCCTTCTGACATAATATGACATAAGGCTAGCTGTGGGTTGACACATCCGCTCCAATCTGGCAACCCGGTCATTATTTCGGGGAGCGCGTGAATGTAGCAGCACATCAGAGCGCGCTCTCACGGAACACACACACGCAGACGCACACACATACGCACACACACACACGTCCCCAGCCTCATCAAGCCGCTCTTCAAGGATGTTGATGGGGAGAGGATATAAGAGGAGCAACCGCTGAACATCTCGCTTTGACGGTAAGTTTACTGAGTTGGGATTCATTTAGAATTTTTGGACTGCGAGTTAAAACTTCAGTGTTCTTCACATGCAGTGTTAGTTTGGCTATAAGGCTTCCTAGGGCTGATATAGTAAGGTTCAGTGATGGCAGTGAAGTCTGAGTGCATCTTAGAATTAAGATACCAACCTCTAGGGTTTCCTCAAGGGTCTTCTGCATCTTTAATATGCACCTTCAGTTTACTAAAGTCCACAGACTACTGAAAAATCGTTACCCCTAAAAGCCTAATTAAAGCTACACCACATGCAGGTAAAAAAAGAAAAAGAAGATATATACTAAAGATACAGTAGGTGGTACAGTTGATGGCGGCACCACAGCTACAAGAACAGATTCCTTTGTTTCTCAGTGTGTACGGTATGTAAACCAGCTTAGTGATCATTGCATTTTTTTTTATGAAGTATGAATTATAGTTTATAATAGCAAATGAGTTGATCGTAGATTTGGAGATCAGTCTTGACGTACGGTTCTCAAAGTGGGACCTGGGGACCTCCAGGGGTAGGTGAAGCATAGTCAAGAGGTTCATATTTCTTGTAACTTTGTTGCAGTGCATTATCATCATCATCCTCATCATCATCATTAATATAAGTTATGGTATTTATTATTGAGTTCTTAATATAAAGGTTGATATTCTTCATATTGAGTCACACAACTTGATGAGCATGTTCATCTACACATTCTTTATTGCTCTGAATAACTTGGCAAGACCTGGGCACTGGGCGTGTCGAAGGATGCGTGGACCCCGCAGATTGCTTCTTGCAGCCATACAGTATTTATAAATGAATTATGGTTATTCGCTTTTATTAATGCTCGCAAACACGCCTATAAATAATCAATACCCTGACCTAATCTGTTCTCTAGGTGGAATATTCCGGAATATTATGCTCTATAACTGAGATAAACAGGCAAAATGGTGCATGTACATATGTAATATAATTAGCCTAATATTGGACTAGTTGGATTATGTTTAGTGGGTTTTTGTGACATTTATTTTACGTGACCCTGGCTGTAAAAAAACAAAAACAAAAAAAAAAACAACAACAAAAAACAAACTTGTGCACCGCTTGTAAAATCTCTATTTCCTGTTATATGTCGTACAGTTAAACAGGAATTACAAGCCATTTGGGACTCAGCCTAAATACATGTACATCCTCTCTACAGTAATAATCTGGAGGAACTTGGAGTCCGTGCTATTAGCTATAGTATGCCTCCCATTTAATTAAGAAACCATGGCCATGGCTCTCACAGCGGGATCCGGAGCATAGCCAGGGGGTCGGTGACGTTTAATGTAGTTACAGTGGTGGAAATTGTGATTTCAATCACTGTAACTACATAAAATGTCACCACTGTCAAAATTATTACATGATCAACTGTCATATAATAAGAGTTGTTATATAATATTAATACACAATATTATTGATTTCTGAGATGTTTTTTTTTTCACTTCAACTAAAATGGTTTAATTCCAAACTATAAATAAATAAATTAAAGTAATGACAATTTTAATAAACACTGTGTTCTTAGAGTGTAAAGTTCAGCTCTCTGGCTCCAACAGAAAGCCAAAATATTATGGTGCACATTTGAATAATGATATTAATACTTGGAGTGCAAATACTTGGCCCGTGTTCATAAACAAATAGAGCAATTGAATGAAAAGATGCAACGTTATTTGTGAAATGTTTTATACATAAATGGCATGAGAACTTCTCGTATGTACGGTATAGTGCTACGCAACTGAATGTTTTTCATTATTCATTATTTCTCGGGCCTGTGAAAGAGATATAAACATACATTTTGAGACTGATTGGCCTCTTGAACGGTTTTGTAGCTCTTTGTGTCTGAGGATAAGACTTGCGGATCGTTTAACGTTAATCCGGTACTTGAAAATTCTAAATAGAAATAAGTTATGATTGTGGTAGTGTTGCTTGGGTCGTGTGTGTTGCTGCTTGGCCACGGTTTCCTTTGCAAAAGCTCATGATTTGAAATATAATACAATGAAAAAAAAAAAAAACAGTACAACACTATCGGTGCTGTAGATTCCACTTGTGCAACGTCCACCAGTTTCAAGGACGGAGTGGGACAGAAATCACAGGTGCTCAGGAGGCTCTTTAGCCAGTCTCTACCACAGGACATAGTTTCCCTGCCAGGCAGCTGTCTGTGATATAAATAGGAGCTGTGTGCTACTTTTGGACACCCGCTTTTACATGTTGATTTGCTTTTTTCCATCTTTACAGTCTTTTCAATTCACTTAAAATTCCGATTATTTGTAATATGAATGATTAGATTCAATAAGCAGTAAAGAAAAAAAGAATGAAAGAAAAACAACCACAACAACAAAAGAAATCAAACCATTATTTTGGATTAGATGGTCAAACATGATCAAATGTTCTCTGATAAAATATCGGATGGCACTTGTTACATAAAGTAACTAAAACCAGAGCTGTAGTTTCTCTGTTGGAGCTTTAATAGATTCTGCTGGCAAAACCTGTTGATTAATAGTGTGAAATGTGTATTTATACCACAGCAATGGGGATTTGTATGCATTTGTTGAATACTCTGCATAATCTAAGCCTAATAATAATCTTCAGGACAAAAAGTTTTGCATTTTGCGACTTCTTTCTGACATGACTAGCTGCGTTTGTAACCTAAAAAAGAGAAAGAACCATTCATTTCTTGTTGTAATTTGTGTACTGAGCAACAGACAACAAATGGGTTGGCCAAGGAAAGCTGCAACACCTGAACAGGAACGTTGTGATAAGATATGAAGAAAAACCAAAAAACAAGAGTCAGTGACCTCACCAACAACCTCCATGGGACATGGGTGAATGTATCACAAGCCAACATTTGAGGAAGACTTTGAGAGCAGAAATATAGAGGCCATACCACTAGATGCAAACCACTCGTGAGCAGTAAGAATCTGAAAGACAGTTTGGAATTCGCAAAGAAAAACAGAGACGAGCAGAAAAAGTTCTGTAATTTAGAGGAACCTCTACCAAAGTGATGGAAAGGCCAAAGTATGAAGAAAGAAAGGATCTGCTCATGATCCAAAACATGACTGATCTGTAAAACATGACGGAGGTAGTGTCATGGCTTGGGTTTGTATGGCTGCTTCTGGAACATTCTCAATAATCTTTACGGATGATGGAACTCATGATGGTAGCAGCAGAATGAATTCAGAAGTTTACAGGAACATTTTGTCTGCTAATTTACGGAGAAATGCATCCAAATGAATCGAGAGGAACTTCATCATGCAGCAAGACAATGATCCGAAATACAGTGCCAACTCAATAAAGGACTTAATCAGTGGGAAAAAGTGAAAGGATTTAGACTGACCAAGTAAATCACCAGAACTTAACCCAATTGAGCAGCAGTTCACCTCCTGAAGAGGAGACTGAAGGGTGAAACTCCCCGAAACAAACAACTCAAATAGGCTGTGGTAAAAGGGCCATGCAACCAAATATTAAGTGTTATTTACTTTACTTCAAGACTTAACTATTCCTATACTTTTACTCACCTGTTGGATGGTTTGATAAAAAAATGCTCTATGTTTTATGTTGTTTAACAAATCTAGATGTAAATTCCAGGAAATAAAAGCTGTAATTCTAAACTCTCGTCTCATATCCATATCCAAATCTCGATACATATCTCCTATTTTGATCTCAAACTCAAATGTCTTTGGTGTATAGCGCAAAAAAAAGAAAATTTGAAGGAGAAAAAAAACTGAAAACAAAACAAGGCAGAAAAAAAGCAATATGTCACTTTGTCTTGTTCCTTTAGTTTTTCTACAGTGACAGTTTATGGTTTATGATGTTTGGGAAAAGACTTGCCCCTTTTAGCTGTCTACTAAAGGAGGAAACGAGCCACCACAATAGTAATATATACAGGCGCCCACTCTGTGTGTCCTACGGCTGGGACGGATTTGTAGAACAAATGCCGGTGGCCAGATTTAAGCCATTGTCAGGGCACTTAGAAATGGTGCAAAGACTGCCAAGTGTAAATAACAAGAATCACAGAGTAGGAGGAAAGAAAAAAAAAAAACAGAGAAGGGTAAGTTCCTGTGAGATATGGGGATAGCTAATCAAATAACAACAAGGCAACCAGTGAGAATAATAACAGATTGGATCAGAAAACATACATAGATGTGTCAAAATCATGCAACAGTAACGTCGATAGAAAGGAATATGTGGAGTTACGTACAAATGAAAGAGGAGCTGGAGAGAGGAAGAAAGAAAACAAGTTTATAGCTGCTGTATCATAGGTGATGAAAAGGAACAAACTTGTTTGATGGACGTTCCACAACATTGAATGTCGCTATAAATGTATAAAATGAACATTTGTGGAAGGAGTCTCCAGTGTCGGAGCTTTGTGACAGTCAGTAAGTTTTCCACCATGGGAAAGTCTCCAGGACAGATGTGTTTATGCTTTATTATTATTATTATTATTATTATTATTATTATTATTATTATTATTACGCTATATTATCATTATGGTTTCTCCATGACATTAAAAGCTCTTTTGCTCGCACCCTCCTTCCCTTTCCCATCACCCTGCTCACCAGCAGCTAAACGCAGAGTCGTGATACTCTACACACAGATACCCAACAGTGTCCTGACTAATCTTAAAGCAGATTTGCGGTGATAAAATAATTCACTTGTTTACACTGATTGAAAATGTCCAATAAGTCCGTTTCTGATTTGCTTCACTGACTATCTCAATCCTACACTTTTTGTCTTGTTGCTAACCGTTTCTGCTCATGTTTTTACTCATTGCGCTGATGATACATAGCCATATATTTTGCTTTTATACAGTAATCTTGAGAAACAACAATTTTTCATGATACAGTAGCAATTATGCATCGCCTGGCCGTTTCTGCTCAGACAGAGCTCTTGAAGTGAAAAATGTATTACAGGGATAAAGCAATTTGGTGCCTTTGTTTTCTCCCTTTTGTTTCTCGGTAATACATGTTCTTGCCGCAGCTCTTTATGTGTGTGTGTGTGTGTGTGTGTGTGTGTAGTTTGGGCTAATGAGGGAGTGGCTCCTGTTTCACAATGATGTATAGTGTAGTTATAATGTTAGAGAATACAACAAAGGCCATGTATTTTGATGCTTCAGCAGTTCCGGTTCAAACGATGGGGGGAAAAAACCCTGCTCACTTTTCTTGCCTAGATTTGTGTTTTATATTGAAGTATTGATCATTGAATTATTGATCTTTGTGGGCAGCATTCAGAATTACTAAACACTGCATTACCAAAGCATGCCATTTGTTTATTTATGTAAGTCTCTGGGAACATTGTGCCTTTAGGGGCATTCTTCTAAAGCAAACATAGTGAAGAAAATCTGGAGTAAGTAAACAGGGTGTTGTTCCAACATGGGTCTTTAATCTTTATATGTGTTCTATTGAAATCTTCAGGGTCACGTCACCAGTGAATTCAGAATTTCAGGAACGCTTACGAAAGGTCACGCAGTACTGCTATATAAGCGATGACTGCTCTGAGGCGTTTATTTATTCTTAAGACTTTTGTTTGTCTTTCCAAAAAGCAATTGCTCGTCCTTGTTAAAATGAATTCAAACTCTTTCTTTTCGAGCTGGACTTAGTACAAAGAATGCTGTGAATTTGTTTCTTTTACAAAGCCAGACTGGACTTGGAATGATGGAAAGGATAGCTATGCTAGTTCCAATATTTATGTATAATTATTTTATCTTGTAATACCATTATATGGGTTAGAAAGACTTAGAAAGATTTTATTATCGTTATACATGTGCAGTTAAAGTGCAACACGATGTGACTATCTGTATCTGTATTTGGATTTAATTCTCAAAGTGGTTGTGGCCTAAATGCTGAAAAAAAAACAGAGGTAGAAATGTCAAAACTGCTAGCATGGTCTGCTAATTTTGGCTCTCTTCTACAGTTCTGCATCAGTCAAGGTCATAAATTCTCTCGAATAGATAAGAGAAAGAGTTTTTCTTTTAATCTTGTTTGGACAGTTATTATTTATGTTTATACCTGCCTGCAGTATTTTCTAATGAATTTAGTTAGTTCTGTTTCCCAAACTATAAACAAACTAGTAGTCTAATTTACTAAGGACAAGCAATTATAAGCAATTACTAAGAACCATGGCAAGCATTAAGCTTATATTCACAAATCACAAAGCTAGCATACAATGTTCACGAGCTGGCATGAAACTAAAAATACCAATACAAACACCAAAAGCTAGCAGTATACTGTATTAAGTTCAAAACTGGCACAAAGCTAAAAACCGACATAACTCACATAAAGCTAAGCTATACAAAAGTCTAGCTTTTATGTCATTCCCGATCTCCGATCCCCACTCTGGATTTGGTTAAGTTTCAGAAAACCCTAAATATGTAATAGAGAAAGGCAGATAGAAAGAGAGATATACACACACACACACACACACACACACACACACACCTATACACAGAAAGGCAAAAATATAACCAAGGACATAACAATGTTAATAAAGGTTTTTTTTTGTCTCCAGTGCTTCATATCTGACCGCTCACTCACCTCTGTATGAAAGTAAAAACCTCCCTCCTGTCCAACGCGCACTTCTTCTCTTAACCAGTTGCCTTGTGAACCTTGTTGGGGGGGGAAATCTGATTAGCGTGCCTCCTGTTTGTATCTGTATTATTATACATTTAATACACATTATCTGTTCATTCAGAATCATTTATTCCATCCCTAGTTTACAGGACAATGAAATACTTTTCTTCATATATCTCAGCTTGGAAGGAAGTTAGGGTCAGAATGCAGGGTTGGCAATGTTACAACATTGCTGTAGAAGCTGAATGTTAAAGATGCTCATGGGCCCAACGGTGGCAGCTTGACAGCCCTGAGATGTGATCTCTGAACCTTCTGAGCCGCATCCCAGAACTACCGCAGCTGAGACGAAACACTTCAGGATTGATTATATATTGTAATAGACTGTGGTAGCAAACCTCCAGTTATTGTCACATATTGACTTCGTTTACATACAACCCCAATTCCCAAAAAAGTTGGGACATTGTGTAAAATGTAAATAAAAACAGAATGTAGTGAATTTCAAATCTCATAAACACATACATTATTCACAATAGAACATAGAAAACATCCATCCATCCATCCATCCATCCATCTTCTACTGCTTATTCCTTCTTCAGGGTCGCAGGGAACCTGGAGCCTATCCCAGGAAGCATCAGGCACAAGGCGGGGTACACCCTGGACAGGGTGCCAGATAGAAAACATATCAAGTGTTTAAACTGAGGAAATGTACCATTTCAAGGAAAAAATAAGGTCATTTTGAATTTGATGGCCACAACATGTCTCAAAAAAGGTTGGGATGGGGCAACAACATGCGGGAAATGTAAGTGTTAGTAAGTGTTAGTCCCCCGGGTAGTCTGGTTTCCTCCCCCTGCCCAAAGACATGCGCTGTAGGCTGATTGGCATTTCCAAATTGTCCGTAGCATGTGTACTGAATATGGATGGATGGATGGATGGATGGACATTTTAGTTTTTTACTAAGCTCTTAACCCACACTGACTCAGGAAGGACCTCCTAGCTGTTTAGTTCAATCAAGTGTAGAAGAGCTGGAAACACAACAAAATACAGCATGTAGGACACAAGGCTTTGTGGACCCACTGGTACATTGTATAATCCGCGCTCAGGACTACCACTCCCTTTCCCCATCACATTCAGATGAATGAAATTATTTGATGTTTTATAAAGTTTTATTAATACTTTCATACACGCAGCTACAAAGGAGGTATGTTTCTTCAATAAATGCAGATAATAACCAAGTATGCGTCTCAGAAATGGTAGTCAGTCCATAATATAAAACATTTTTATTCAATCCATAGCATACATCATAAAATACAGTACCTTAGTTTTTACCCCCACCTTCCTGCTAAACCACACCCCTATATGCTACAATGACCAAACATAGATTATTTCCTGCTGCCCATTGGCCAATATTTGGGGCTATAATTTATACACAGCTAAATTGTGGATTCTGTTTGCTATCAATTACGTCAGAACAAGATAGCTGCCGTGATGTATGCTGCGGTTGTTTGGAGTGTTGTTTGTGCACATCCTCAGAAATGATTGCTACAAAGTCTGTCTTGAATATTAGCTTTCTGGATCTTCTCAAGTTTTAACTACTGTTTGTCTTGCTTAAGTCTAAGTTTTAAGTTTGACTCAGAAACCTGTTTTGAACTAAGTCGCTTGAGTCTGCACACACATGCAGAGTTTTCATCCTGTATGTCAATATGTCTTGCTGTGAAAAAGCTTGTTGTGCTGGAAATCGACTTATCATACATTTTCAATCAGTAGAAACTCTTTGCAACTCTGTTATAAGATTAGTCAGGTGCGTAGAGTATCGTGACACTGTGTTTAGCTGTTAGTGAGCAGGGTGATGGGAACGTGCTGGGAGGGGTGTGAGCCCCCTGCTGGGCAAATCATTCACTCCTCTTCATAATAACATCTATGCATAGATAAAACAGATGGAACAACTAAAGTTTTTTCCAATGTTAAAACACCATATACAACTGCCACAATTAAATTAGAACATTTAAATCTAGTAGGTAGGCTAGGTAAAAAAGAAAGGCTTATCAACAATTACTGTGGAGTGTGACATAACAAATATATTCAACAATGGCACCCCCAAGACAGGTGGAAATTCCATTTTTGGGCCTCTGGTAAAATCTTTAAGATCCTGAAGCTTGTGGCCAGAAAAGTGCACAAATGGTTTTTTTTTTTTTTTTTTTTTATGGTGCAGTGTTATAAGTGTTTTAAGCCATCAAAAATTATTTCTTTAAATATCCAGACCATATCCAGATAATGTTGTGCAGATAATATTTATTGCCTTAATGTTATCTTAATATGTCATTATTGAGCTGATCATGCTGGCTAATTAGCTAACTTTGGATCCCCGTTGAATCCACCACCTCTCATGAGCGCTTTTTGACCACTTTGTGTCATCAATTCTAATTAATGGCCATTACAAACAATTTGTTTGGAAAGTCCATTCATACAGCGTTTCGTCTGCGACATGGAAATGTGCGTCAGGCAGGAACCGGACATGAAGCAGCTCTTTTTAGTGAGTGGTGTCAGTACTTGGGTGAGCTGGTGCACATCCAAGCGTACAAGACTATTTCTGGCGTTAATAATGGGAAAATAAGCAAGCACGTAGTTACTCACCAGCAGACAGCAACGTGAAGGCCATGAAGCGGCTTATCAGCAATCATTCGCAAACGCAAAGAGGAATGAGTCTGATACTTCCCCTGGAATGGAAAAGAAGTATAGAGTGCATTACTTCTGCGTTACTTCTGACGTTCTTACAAATTCATTACATTTGGTTGTAATTTGGGGGAAAAAACAGAAGTGGTTGCTCATCACCAGTCATCACTGGGTTTGAATCATGCTGTCGTTTCATTTATTATTCAAGGTTAATCAGATCAAC
This sequence comes from Ameiurus melas, assembly GCA_012411365.1. Lineage (NCBI taxonomy): Eukaryota > Metazoa > Chordata > Actinopteri > Siluriformes > Ictaluridae > Ameiurus > Ameiurus melas. The sequence continues at coordinate 22,202,228 of CM022768.1, read as the reverse complement.
TGGAATGAACAAATGATTTCAGACTTGCATGCTTCCTTTCCACTCAAAACAATACCCCCCACGTCTCACGTTCACGTAGTAGCGGATGCTTAGGCACTTGTTGAAGACTGTCTTTGTATCTGTGCAACAATAGCTTATTTTTATCCCAAACTCTGCTAGGCGAGCGGCCCAATGGCGGAGGAGGAAGATGGCCCTTCTTTTCCTTCATCCTTCTTTGCATCCTTCCTGGTCTTTAGAAGCTCCTAGTTCCCCCTCAGTGTAAAAATAACCCTCCCACAGCTCTGAGCACTGACGCAGAGCGGAGACACATCAGCACACATATATTGTGGCTCCTGTGGCTGATGTTATTGGGATTCTAGTTAGATCTGTAATCAAACAAAAACCTTGTATATGAATTATAGCTGATTGGAGAGTTATTTTTAAACCTAACCAGCTCACTGCCGCCTGTTGGGTGACTTACAAGTGAGAAAACAGTTAGGGGTGTGATGGGGTGTTAGGGGTGTTAGGGTTAATCATAATCAATGACGGGATGGCACGGGAGTTGATTATTTTATAAAAGTACATTTTAGACCAGAGCAATTTACCAACGATTACAATTTTTGATTTTTTTAATCAGCACTGCGTCACGTTTTTAACCAATTCTAGTTACAATGTTATTATAAACAGATATTTGTTCCTTCACCACCCTCCGGTTTTTTTTTTTTACCTTTCTCTGGCTTGCAAAAACAACCCGCCGCTTGTCATGTTAAAGAGAAACTGGAACGTCTTGAAAACGTATTGGCTGTTACATAGTGCTGATACAAGAGACTCCTTCCATAAATGTTAAACGTCCCCTTACGGAAATCTTCACCATACTGACATATTGATATTAACCTGAATTATAAGTGAGCACACCGTGGCTTAGGGGCTAGCACGTTCAGGGTTGGGGGTTCGATTCCCGCCACGGCCCTGTGTGTGCGGAGTTTGCATGTTCTCCCAGTGCTGTGGGGGTTTCCTCCAGGTTCTTCGTTTTCCTCTTCCAGTCCAAAGACATGCATGATAGGCTGATCGGCATGTCCAAAGTGTCCGTAGTGTATGAATGTGTATGTGATTGTAACCCTGCAATGGATTGACACACTGTCCATGGTGCACCCCACCCGGTGCTCCCTGGGATAAGCTCAAGGTTCCCCGCAACCCTGTTGGATAAGTGGTAAAGCAAATAGATGGATGGATGGATGGCTTTAGATTTTTGGAGCATCCAGTCCCTGTGGAGCTACTCTCAGAGCTGCTTATTAATCAAAGAGATTATTAATCAACATCTTCTGACCACTCAGATTTGAGAATTCATCACCACTGTGGTATCATTTTAATTCATCCCATCTATCCCCATCCTGTCAACTAAGGCATCTTTAAAATGATACGATTATGGCTTTTTTAAACCTAATTTGTTATTGTTCTAGAGAATTGTTCTCAAATTTTATTTGTTCACTTTATAGATGAGCGCACCTTTCTTCATTTGGAGAGTTCTATTTTTTTTAAAATTCAAAATACAGTACATATATCTGGCCCCACACCCATCCCACATCTGCAGCTGTATTGGCTGTACTGGTGGTCCCTAAGACCACGCCTGGTCTCTCGGGGCACATCGTTCAGTAATATGTCTCAGTTCCCCAGAATACATGCAGCGTTTATTTAGAGTAATCTTTTATCTGTAGAGTTGAAAACCCTGCCGTTTGTTGCGTTGATGTTTCCCATGTTGAAACAGGGCCTCTGCTTCCCAGTCCCCAGTGTTCTTGACCTTTAACCTGCAGTAGTGAACTGCCCACGCAGTGCCTCGTGGGATCGGCAGAGGTCATGTGATCCAGCTCGGTTTCCTGTTTCCAACACGCAACAGTTCTAGAAGCATGCAACTCTCCCTGCATTCATGTAGATGAATGCTCCTCGCTCATAGTATACACAGATAATTGCTAAAAGAAAAAGTTAAATATACCCAAGGACACTGTGGATGATTCTGAGAGACCCTATGTGATGAGGGAGTTTCAGAAGAATAGTTCAAGTTAACTGGATTAACTGAAACATAATGTACAAAAGGAATCCTCATTATGATAGAGTACTGTCGTTAAGATCTCACATCTATAACAACCTCAACATGTGTTGTTACGTAGCGAAGAGAACATATACTTTTTTAATGTGGTGAAGTTTTCCGTAAGGTGATGAGTATTATGTTTATGGAAGGAGTCTCAGCGTTAGTAAGTTTCTTTGCACATCTTCAGGATGGTAGAGTTTTGTGATGTTTCTTGGTAACGTGGTAACAACAAGATGTCTGAACTTCAGGGGAGAGCAAATAAAGAGAGATGTGGTGACAGAACATCTGTTTATATTTTCTATAGGGAAGTGATGACACAAACTAGCTTGTTTCTTGGGCGTTCCACAAAATTTAAGTAACAAAAAATGGATATAAATGCGACATGCGACAAAGGATTGTGCTGTAAGAGGAATAAAACACTTTGAGATGTGCTGGTTTATTCCATACATGTTATGTTATCATTGGTTAGGAAGAACTAACAACATTTTTTGAAATTCAGTTTCTTATATAAGATTACATTAACAGCCTTCTTTACTATCCATTCATCCATCCATCTTCAACCGCTTATCCGTAATCGGGTTGCGGGGGTAGCAGCTCCAGCAAGAGACCCCAAACTTCCCTTTCCTGAGCCACATTTACCAGCTCTGACTGGGGGATCCCGAGGCGTTCCCAGGCCAGTGTGGAAATATAATCTCTCCACCTAGTCCTGGGTCTTCCCCGAGGTCTCCTCCCAGCTGGACGTGCCTGGAACACCTCCCTAGGGAGACGCCCCGGGAGCATCCTTACCAGGTGCCCGAACCACCTCAACTGGCTCCTTTCAATGCAAAGGAGCAGCGGCTCTACTCTGAGTTCCTCTCGGATAGCCGAGCTTCTCACCCTGTCTCTAAGGGAGAGGCCAGCCACCCTCCTGAGAAAACCCATTTCGGCCGCTTGCACCCGCGATCTTGTTCTTTCGGTCACTACCCAACCTTCATGAGCATAGGTGAGTGTAGGAACGAAAATTGCCCGGTAGATCGAGTGTTTTGCCTTCCAACTCAACTCTCTTTTCGTCACAACGGTGCGATTAAGCGATTGCAACACCGCTCCCGCTGCTCCGATTCTCCGGCCAATCTCCCGCTCCAATGTCCCCTCACTCGTGAACAAGACCCCGAGGTACTTGAACTCCTTCACTTGGGTTATGTTCTCATTCCCTACCCGGAGTAGGCACTCCATCGGTTTCCTGCTGAGAACCATGGCCTCAGATTTGGAGGTGCTAATCCTCATCCCAGCCGCTTCGCACTCGGCTGCAAACCGATCCAGCAAGTGCTGGAGGTCACGGACCGATGATGTCATCAGGACTACATCATCCGCAAAAAGCAGTGATGAGATCCTGAGGTCACCAAACCGCAACCCGTCCCCACCACGACTGCGCCTCGATATCCTGTCCATGAATATCACAAACAGGATTGGTGACAAAGCACAGCCCTGGCGGAGACCAACCCCCACCTGGAACAAGTCTGACTTCTTTACTAATGGACATTACAACCAACATTTTTCAAATTTACTTATAGATAAATCTGAATATCGCTACTGGATCAGTTGGGCAGTTTAGTAGTCAGAGACTTTTCAACTCTACTGTACAGTCCGTACAGGATTTAATAGGTTTTTTTTTTGTGATTGTTGCGGCCAAAAATGCTTGATTTTGCTTCGGCTTTTTGAAAATTCAGCTTGCTGTGATTTTTGTGCTTATTTATTTATTTATTTATTTAGCTTAATAAAATTTATTTGATTAAATTACACGAAATTGTTTGCAGTGATGTTTGTTGGTAAACAAGACCTTTTAGATGCACGCATGTGAATCAAAGAGGGCTTTGGCTGAATTCGCATCGTGATGACGTCACGTGAAGCATCTCGGGCCAAGTCTACGGAAGATCTGCAGTATTTTTGAAAAAGGGCAAGCTCCTCCGAATATTTTGTTTCCAGCGTTTGCTTGATTTTGCGTCCATTTCAGCCATCACAAAATCCTCGAGGGACCGACTGTAGACGTACTTTGTATACATAATTATAAATCCATTGGGGTTTCAGTTCCCTTTGCATGAATACCATTGTATAACAAATATTTGAAATACATCCATGAGATGACTGAACTTAAACTTATCAGGAGATCTTAATGTAAACTCAGCATGTTACAGACTAGGGCATATTACACATGCAGTTACTGAGGAGGTTCCTATGAGGTTCTTATCTAGAAATGCACGCATGTGCATCGTCTTATTCTTGAGAAATGGCAAAAAAAATCACGAGGACATGATATTCACAGGAGACTAAACACACAAAAATGCAGATAAACTGTTGAAGCTAAAAATAAATAGATAAATAAATAAATAATAATAAACGTTATAACATAGTGGTACAAAAAACAATATCATTGACTACAAATGAAACAATCTAGAAAGGCTAATATCAGAGCTCTGAGGGAGTTTCTGCATTGATATTCAAGTGCTCTTGGGTGAGATGAGTCTTCAGTTGCTTTTTGAAGGTTTTAAGAGATTCTGTAGAGTGGAGGCAGCTGATTTATTCAGTTCACTGTCATGAAAGCATGAGTTCGGCTTTAGACATTCACTCACAGACTGCAGTGAGATGTTAACAGCGACAGCAGGTTGTGACATCCGATAGGAGGATAAAATCTTATGTTTAAAAATTGACTTGCATGTTTAAAAAACGATGTTCATCACTAAAGACTTCCCATGCTAAATTCACATAGAGACAACCTGAAATCAACTGAATTAACCATTAGTGTCAATCATCGCTCTCTTCCATTACAATGGATTGCTATTTGGACATCATCCTTGTTTGTGTAAGTGTATGAGGGCGGGGGGATTTGGGGGGAAGGGTTGTAATAAAAGCCAATAAAATCATGACAAGTTTCATCTCCCTCTGTCTCTGCTTCAAAGAGCTATCATCAAGTAAATATGCTGAGCTGGATCAGACACCCAATTTTTACAATGCAATCAAATCTCAATGGATAAAATCAAAGACCAGCCTCACCTCCTGGATAAAATAATTTCATAATCATTTCATGTTTCATGATTTTCCACACACATTAGGTTTACTCTTACATTCTGTTCGAATCTTGTGCAAACCTTTTACCCCTCAATGAATTCAACTTCATTTGTAAGTCTGAGAAACATGTGCTGGACTAAGAAATCCCATCAGATGACGCTGTGGCCGAATAATAACAAACTGCCCAAAAAATGATCGTAACATACTTCGACACCTCAACTTTAAGTTGAGAAATATTTTTCACCAAAAAAACATAAAAAAATATACTTTTTAAACCTTGCCATGGTTATCGTCTTGTTAAGATAATATCGTGTAAGGAGCCGCAGTGGTAAAAACTGCCCATCTGCTTAAAGGACATGCTAGTCAAACCCTTGCTAGCTACTTGCGACTGTATGATCCCAGTAAGATCTCCACCGAATTTGATTCCAGACCGTACGGTAACATGTTTTCCACATGCCAGCTTATATGACGATCCTCTGTAACCTGCGAATAAAGATAACGACTACATTCTGATTACGTCAAGCAGAAACTCTGCAATTGAACAGAAAACAGGCTAGCATAAACACAAACATTCTTCAAAGTGTCACAGTGCTGCCAGCAGAGGGCACTGAGGCACTGGGTTTTGCCATCAGACCAATCACGTGTTCTTTGTTTTGGTTTGTGCTTCCTGATTTGACACCGGTGTTTGACATTCTGTTAATTATGTTTAGTTTGCCATATGGTTAGTAAACGCCGGGTATTTAAGGCTCCCGAGCAATGTGCTATTATCGAAGTGGTGGTAACACAAGCGGGGGTCCTTGTAGTTATGGTCACGCTATTATAAGTGTAGCGGACTTCAGGTTTATTCATGCTTTGTTTGTTTGATCTTTATGTTTTTATTTAATAAAGAGTTTGATCTGCGATTGCCTCCGTCTCCCATCTACAACCCCGTGACAGAATACCGAGCCAGCATTTATGGAAGCAGTGGATCATGAGGAAGAAAGCCAACCGCCTCGCCAGAGAAGCCGCAGAAGCACGGCAAGGAAGCCGAACTCGCGACTCACCATCCGGTATCCCCGCCCTGGAGTCAATGCATTTTCCGCAGCGGTTTAGGGAAGAAATGCCGGACCGATACTCTGGTCGTTACGGCGGTCTGGAGTTCTTCATCCGGGACTGCCAGAGTTATTTCTCCAGCTTAAGTGAAGTCGGTTCATTACGTCTCGCTTTTGTGACCCGGCTCGCACATGGGCAAAGCAGGTCGCGGCCGCGAGACCGGAAGTGCTGGAGAGTGTGCAGCAGTTTCTGGACATGTTTTTTGCAAAGTTTGGAGAACCAGGAAGGAGGTACGATCTGGACGACTTGCTCGGGGATGTGATTTGGCCGGCTGATGTGGGACCCCTCTTTCACGAGCATTATGCGCAGGTGAGATAGCGACGGGAAGCAGATGGGAAACTCACAGCACAGCCAGCTAAAGCTCCGTTCCTGGTCATGTCTCCAACTCTTGTTACATCTCCAATCCTGGCCACCACTCCTGAGCTCACTGACCAAGCTCAGCCTGAGCCGCCCCTCAACCTCTGCCATGAGAAGAAAGACAGAGCGTGCACCGCAATTTCTAGTAAGTGGAATCTTCTCATCTCCAAGTCTGCAGACTCAATTCTCAGAATCCCTACCCTGTCACCAGCCCCTGTCAAGTCTCAGGTCACAGCCACGTCTCAAACTCCAGTCACAGTCACTCAGGATAAGAAGGATTCTGGAACTCAGAGGCTGGAGATGGCTGAAGAAATGCGCAAAATGCAGCTGGAAATGGAACGTTTACGCAGCACGTTGTCTGTAAGGGAGTCCTAGCTACAAGCCACACAAGTCCTGCTGCAGGAGAGAGAAGAGGAGCTGGAAGAGGAGAGAAAGCGGAGCGCTTGGGCCGTTACAGTGAAGGAGACTTTTCAGTACCTCCTGTCCCAGCGCGAAGCTCAACTCATCCAGATGGTGGAGGCGGAAACCGAAGCACATGGACAGCTAAGGCAAGCCCAGACTCAGGTTGAGGACCTGACGCGTGAAGTGGAAGAACTCCGAGTGGCGAGAGATGCAGCACTGAACCTTGAAAAACAGAATAAGACTCTGATGGCCAAAGTGTAGGAGCTGGAAGGCTCGATCAAAGCAAAGTCTCAAGAATGTGATATCCAGGTTCAGACCCAGTCTCAAGTATGTGATGCCCAGGTTCAGACCCAGTCTCAGGTCCATGATGTCCAAATTCAGACCCAGTCTCAAGTCCACAATGTCCAAATTCAGACCCAGTCTCAAGTCTCCGAGTTATGATTTCAAGTCTCCGAGTTACGATTTCAAGTCTCCGTTTTACGATTTCAAGTCTCTGAGAGCCAAGTTTAAGTCTCCGAGAGCCAAATTTAAGTCTCCGAGAGCCAAGTTCGAGCCTAGACCGTCCAAGTTCGAGCCTCCGCCGTCCAAGTTCGAACCTCCGCCGTCCAAGTTCGAGCCTCCGAGAGCCAAGTTCAAGCCAGTCCAGACCAGTTATCAGGTTCCTGCCACAGCTAAGTCTCAAGACCTCGTTTCACGTTTCACTCACCACTCAAGCTTCAGCCACGACTCTCATCCAATTTCAAGCCAGGCCTTTCGTCCTAGTTCACGTCATGTCCCAAGTCCCGTTCCAGGTTTCAGTCCCTGTCCTGCTCCAGGTCTCAGTCCCTTTCCCGCTCCAGATCTCAGTCCCTGTCCCACTCCAGGTCTCAGTTCCTGTCCCGCTCCAGGTCTCAGTCCCTGTCCCGCTCCAGGTTCATGTCCCTGTCCCGTTCCAGGTCCCAGTCCATGTTACGTCCCATGTCCTGGTCCCTGCCATGTCCCATGTCCCGGTCCCGGTCTCTGTTCTATCCCTGGTCCCAGTCCCTGGTACGCCCTAGGTCCCGGTTACTGTCATATCCCCGGTTATGTCCCGTCCCGTGGCCGTGCCACTGCTCTACATTACAATTCCGACTCCACAGCTCTGCTTCATGGTCCCGACACACTCGCCATGTCACTGGCTCTTTAGCCACGTCCCTAGCTCACGTCATGCCTCTAGCCACGTCCCTAGCCCACGTCATGGCTCTAGCCACATCCCTAGCTCAAGTCTTGCCTCTAGCCACGTCCCTAGCTCACGTCATGCCTCTAGCCACGTCCCTAGCTCACGTCACGCCTCTCGCCACGTCCTTAGCTCACGTCACGCCTCTAGCCACGTCCCTAGCTCACGCCTTTCGCCATGTCCCGTGTCATGTTTCTAGCCCCAGTCATGTTTCTCAGCAGGTTTCTCGTCAGGTTTCAAGCTCTCGTCATGTTTTTACTCTTCTCGCCACGCCTCTGAGCCGTGTTCCAGCCACGCCTATGAGCCGTGTTCCAGCCACGCCTCTGAGCCCTGTTCCGGCCACGCCTCTGAGCCCTGTCTGTTCCGCTGGGGACGCCGCCCAGTCTCTCTGTTCCGCTGGGGACGCCGCCCAGCCTGCCTGTTCCGCTGGGGGCGCCGCCCAGCCTGCCTGTTCCGCTTGGGATGTCACTCAGCATCTCTGCTCTCCTGAGGACGTCGCTCAGCATCTCTGCTCTGGTGAGGACGTCGCTCAGCGTCCCTGTTTTCCCGGGAAGGTCGCCCAGCCTCTCGTCTCCCCTGAAAGCGACACTCCGATCCTTCATGTAATTTTGTACAGCATTCTGCTCCCAGGCTTGGCCAGGAACTCAGGACGGTTTCTGCCTGGCGATGCATGGGATGTTCGGCCCAGAGGTCCGGGCTGCCAGTGAAAGGTGGAGGACTTTGGGCACTCCGGGGGGAATGCCCTTGGGTGGGGTTCTGTCACAGTGCGGCCAGCAGAGGGCACTGTGGCACTTGGTTTTGCCATCGGACCAATCACGTGTTCTTTGTTTTGGTTTGTGTTTCCTGATTTGACACCGGTGTTTGACATTCTTTTATGTCAAAATTATGTTTAGTTTGTGTAAACGCCGGGTATTTAAGGCTCCCGAGCATTGAAGCTCATTGCTTGGTATTATCGAAGTGGTGGTAACACTCGCGGGAGTCGTTCTAGTTATGGTCACGCTATTATAAGTGTAGCAAACTTCAGGTTTATTCATGCTTTGTTTGTTTGATCTTTATGTTTTTGTCTAATAAAGAGTTTGATCTGCGATTGCCTCCGTCTCCCATCTACAACCCCGTGGCACAAAGGGAGCATAAGGTAATAATAATATGTATTTTCTTGTCCAGTACCATGTTTCGGTTACATTTAGCATTTTGCCATTTGCTACTGTATTCCTACTGTAGCTGTCTGTTGAGTTTTACATCATCCTTTTCCGTTGTCCATCTGGGAGGTTTTAGAGAAATGTCGTAGCAATGCTCACATCCTGAGATTTTCATTTCTAAGACCAGTGATCTAAACTGCTGCCTAAAGAATTCTTTTACGACGTGAATTTTGTCAGGCTTTAATTGAGCTGATGAATAGCTATCTTAAAAATTCTGCTCAGCTATCACAGAAAGCTATCACATCAGTATGGAACACACAGTTAATTCTCTAATTATCACTTAATACTAGAGGTCGATTGAACGATCATTTTTGCAGATTAAATGGTAACAGATAAGCGCTTGCTGGAACTATCGCTTATCGGGAAAAACCAACACTGATAGGATTTCCCGGTTGCATCCGTTTTCAGTGCTGACAAATTTTGTTGTGTTATTTGAAGTGTTTTTTTTATTTTTTTTTTATTTTGGACGTCTCTATTTTTATTTGTGTTTGAAGTGTTACTTTTTGGATTAGTCTGGCTGTATATCTTTTATTTACATTAAAATATATTAAGATATAATATTTATTAAATATTTATTTCATTTAAATCAGTTTTAAAAACTACCGGTCGTTTAATCGGTTATTGGCAGGTAGGTGCCACGCAACGTAGTCTTCGTTATAGGTGTCTGTAAAATCCGTGATCGTTCGACCACTAGTAAATGCTCCAGTTATGCTTTAGCTACAGAAACAACCCTTCTCCCAACACTTGCTCTTAACTATCCAAACATTCATTTCCTTCTCTCCAGGTTGTCATTATTAACCCTGTGAAAAACGTACACCGTCATGAATACGGTACAAATACGAAGAGAAAAACGATGCAAAGCTTCTGCTCTGGTTGTCCTGAAGAGATGAGGGTTTTAGTCTGAATAGCTGTTATTCATGAGAGCAGCGGAGAGGTGTAGGCAGACAGAGGGAAAATGTTTTACGTAAATCTCTCCATTATGTTTGACATTTGGAGTATAATAATCAAAGAGCGGAAAGCTTTTAAGGCACAATTACCACAACATGTCCTTGAGGGCTCCACGTTTCATCTTCGTCCAAAAAAACCCGTTCGAGTCTTTTTTTTTGTCTCTCCCCATCACATTTAATTGAAATGTTCAGATGTACAGCTTTAGAATTGGAAAAGCCTCTGTGGAGAGGTCGATGTAGAGCACTGACGCCTTGCATGACGTTTACCGGGAGTTCACTGACATTGTTCGCTGACAGCTTGAAGGCTTTCTGTGAGGCTGTTTCTATGAAGATCAAGGTTTTGAGCGAAGTAAAGCTTTATGTAAAGGATAAAGTATGACACGCTTGCTGCTATAGGGGAAAAGTGGATTTAGTTAGTTAGTTACCACCCTGAAGGTGTAACAGCAAGTTTTTCTTCCTGTTTTACCGTAGCAATTTGCTGAATGATTGAATGAATGCCTTTTATTGTCACTATACGCATGTACAATGAAATTAAGAGCCACTTATTTTTTTCCGTGCCAACATGTACATAAAATAAATAGGATAAAAATAAAATAAAATAAATAAATATAAAAACAAAAAATAAATAAATAGTATATGAATAGTGCCCAGTGAGGGGGGGGAGTGGGGGGTTGGTGGTCGGGTTAGGATCTTAATTTATAGTTACATTTAAGGTTGAGGAACTTTCACAAAACAACTTCCTGTTCTGACTTACACTAGAAAAGTAGTATCTAGTAATAGCATCTCTCTCTTTTTATTTTTAAGGTAAGGTTTTTATTTTTATTTGTAAGAGGCCATGAACTATTATTATTATTATTATTATTATTATTATTATTATTATTATTTTTCTTGTTTTCTCGTGATCACAACTTAATTGTCTCGTGATCTCCACATAACAAAAAAGCTGTTTTCTCAGGACATCGTTTTATCACACGAGACTCTTGTGTCTTGTGAAGAGGACCGGTGTTGAAACCAGAAAGCTCTCCAGAAAACTCCTCTGCAGTGGAAAACTTCATGACTGTTACAAAATGTTCACCACCTTCCGTAAATCTGTATCCACTTGCTAACGTGCTAAATGTGTCTTGTTTCCACAGGGTGCTGATGTGTTGTTGCGCCCCCTTTCAGTGCCTCCTGTAGTGCATCATGGGAAAACACCTAACATTCCTACTGCTGCTTCTATGGATGCTCACCAATAAGGTGTGGTAGTGTGTGTGTGTGTGTGTGTGTGTGTGTGTGTGTGAGTGTGTGTCCTGAGGAATTGGCTACCAAGCACTGTTTTTATTTAATCCTAGTGTAGGAAATATGTCTGAAGTTGAATATTTTCCAATTCTAGCATGTCCAAAAGTGTTTTATTATCCTCTTATTCCACTTTACACACAAGTTGTTTTTTTTTAATTAAAAAATAAAATATTATACTTTTATCCCTTTATATTCATGCTGTGGAATGTCCACAAAACAAGTTTGTTCTTGTTATTAAATAAATTTATATAGTAATAAATATTTATTTTGGTTAAGTGAGTATTAAAATAGGCTTTAATGAAATTTAGATTTGTTTTGAATTCAAATTTCAAGCAAGAATCCATCAGTCTTTCATTAGCAACATTTGGCAATGTTATACTAAAGTATATCAACAGATAAAAAAACATATTCAGCTTTAAATAAGATAAATAAGATTTTTGTTAGGTTTTACAGAAAATGAGCAATAAACATGCATATTACATGATATCCTTCTTAATGAAAAAAAAACATTTTGATTAAGAAATATCTAAAAAAAATTATTAATTCCAATATCAATCCCAAATTAAATCTTTACTTGTTCTGAAAACACTTATGCAGAGAGAAACTTCAGAAACTATCCAGGCATTGGAAGTTATGTAAATCCATTTTCATATGCTAAGTGGATCTTTAATCTTATTTGAATGACACGAATAAAAAAAAACATCATAGTTATTGTTTTGCTTTAGAGTTTAGAAAAGTCTAGAAGTTTAGATCTAAATGTAACTTTGTTTTTTGTTTTTTTACATCAGCGTGTCTATAACACCATAACAGACCTACTGACTTAAGAGAGTGAAAGAAGAGTGTGTGACAGTATGTGACAATGTGTGTGTGTGTGTGTGTGTGACTCCCTTTGCAGTTGTGTCAGGCCGAGGATGTGATAGCGCCGTCTATGATACCAAAGGAGGAAGTGACTGAGATCCCAATATCCCCTACTGCTCTGAAGGTGTCGAGGGGGCAGATCCTGGCAGCTCAGTTTGAGTGTTACCTCAAAATACTACACGACCCACCACGCACGGAGCCAGGTCATACACACACACACACACATAGAGAAACAATGACTGTATTTCAGGGATTGGATTAAAGACAACACAAGAAGATACTATCCTTTGGGTTTAAAAAAAAAAGATTGTTATTTATATTATTGGTAGTAGTACTTGTAGTTACATTTAATGTTGTGGAACATCCACAAAACAGGTTCTTATTTAAGTTATAGGTTCCGTAACAGGTTCTTATTCCGCAGCAGTCGATCCCTCACCAACTCAGTTTTTTTTCCTTCTGATTAATTAAAGTAATGAATGAATAAATTAAAACAGAATCAGACAGAAAACTGCACTTACTGACTTTCTGACATACTGATTTTTACAAAGCGCTGACACTGGAGACTCCTTCCCTAAATGTTAAATAAATGTCTCCTTACAGAAACCTTCACCAACAAGAATACACTTTTTTGTTGTTTAAGAATAACACATTATTTGTTATTAGTCTTCCAAAGTGTTGAGTGTCTGTCATACACGTCCCTGTGATAGACCTGTTACTATAGAAACCATAACGTTATACAGTACAACAAGCGCATTAATAGAAAACCTGTGATATGGACACTATTTTAGTTTCATAATTTGTTAGGTATATTGATTCGGTGACAATTAAACTAGCAGATATACTTGATAGTGTGTATTAGGAGTGCAACACAATGCCACTATCTGTATCTGTTTCTATTTTAATTCTCCATATATCCGTATTCGGACTTAAACCGAATTTTTTTTATTTCCCCTTAGATAAACATGTGTACGAGACAGTTATTTTTGTTTGTATCTGCTTGGCATATTTTTCGAACAAATTCAGCTTTCCCAAAATATAAGCGTAGCAGTCTAATTTAAACCACCACAATCCTGACCAGACAGTTACTAAGGATGAATGAACGAATGCTGTTCATTCATAATTCACATTCACATTCATATCTGAGTGCTCCCTTTTCCCCATTTTTTCTTTTTTAAACGCGTACCTACAGTATGCTGAAGTGAATGCACACCGACATCTGTTGTACTTCCTGTCCGCCATATTGGATTTTGTCAGAATCTGTTTTTTTACAACTCCTCCCACAAATTATATCCAATCAACACCACGTTTGGCATACATCATCTTCAGAACAACACGGACAATATTCATTAAAAGAATGTTGACAATCTAAGCCGTTACCAACAAACCTGAAGGTGAAGACGCCAAACGCCTAATATATTCAGCGTGTATATATGGTAAGTTATATATGCTGGTACATCACTAAATACGTATTTTAAAAAGAATATTTTAGGCTACTATTTCACACTGGACATCTGGATCATCGTGAAAGTGTGAAATAGAGAGTGGTGAGCGTCACATTGTGCAAGAGATCAGGAATCAAGGGGAAGCCTGTTGTCGCTCCTGAAAGAAAGGAAGCAGGCTTAGTCCGTGTCACTCTTGCCCACTGGCTGACCATATTTGAGTTTTCTTCTCTGTCTGTGTGCGTCAGGCTTCCTTGGATTGTGTACCAGGCTCTGGTTTGAGGAAGCACATGCTCTTGACTCTTTGTTTTTTGTGTGTGTGTTTTTGTGCGCTTGTTGGGTTTTGGCTCTTGAGACTGCTGCACCTTTTTATGAACCCCACTGTAAACACTGTGTCCATCAAGTGGAGTGCTGAGATTCTCCCTGTTTGACTCGTAAACGAGTGTCTGTGTGGTGAATAAAGATGTTATTGTGTTTTTCAGTTGGCTAACAAGGTTGTAGAGATCCTTGATTTCCTGCTAACTTCCCCATGTTCCATATATATACATATATATATATATATATATATATATATATATATATATATATATATATATATATATATATATATATACTGCTCAAAATAAAGGGAACACTTAAACAGCACATCTAAGTAACCCAAGTGTTCCCTTTATTTTTTGAGCAGTATATACAGTGGTGTGAAAAAGTGTTTGCCCCCTTCCTCATTTCCTTTTCCTTTGCATGTTTGTCACACTTAAGTGTTTCGGAACATCAAACCATTTAAACAATAGTCAAGGACAACACAAGTAAACACAAAATGCAATTTGTAAATGAAGGTGTTTATTATTAAAGGTGAAAAAAATCCAAACCATCATGGCCTGTCGTGGAAAAGTGATTGCCCCCTTGTTAAAAACATACTATAACTGTGGTTGTCCACACCTGAGTTCAATTTCTCTAGCCACACCCAGGCCTGATTATTGCCACACCTGTTCACAATCAAGGCATCACTTAAATAGGTGCTGCTTGACACAGTAAGGTCCACCAGAAGATCCTTAAAAGCTACACATCATGCCGAGACCCAAAGAAATTCAGGAACAATTGAGAAAGAAAGTAATTGAGATCTATCAGTCTGGAAAGGGTTATAAAGCCATTTCCAAAGCTTTGGGAATCCAGCGAACCACAGTGAGAGCCATTATCCACAAATGGCGAAGACATGGAACAGTGGTGAACCTTCCCAGGAGTGGCGGCCACCCAAACTTACCCCAAGAGCGCAGCGACGACTCATCCAAGAGGTCACAAAAGACCCCACAACAACGTCCAAAGAACTGCAGGCCTCACTTGCCTCAGTTAAGGTCAGCGTTCATGCCTCCACCATCAGGAAAAGACTGGGCAAAAAATGGCCTGCATGGCAGAGTTCCAAGGAGAAAACCACTGCTGAGCAAAAAGAACATCAAAGCTCGTCTCAATTTCTCCACAACCCATCTTGATGATCCCCAAGACTTTTGGGGCAACATTCTGTGGACCGATGAGACAAAAGTGGAACTCTTTGGAAGGTGTGTGTCCAAGTATATATGGCGTAGAAGAAACACTGCATTTCATAAAAAGAACATTATACCAACAGTAAAATATGGTGGTGGTAGTGTGATGGTCTGGGGGCTGTTTTGCTGCTTCAGGACCTGGAAGACTTGCCGCGGATAAAAGAAACTATGAATTCTGCTGTCTACCAAGAGATCCTGAAGGAGAATGTCCGACCATCTGTTCGTGTACTCAAGCTGAAACGAACTTGGGTTCTGCAGCAGGACAATGATCCTAAACACACCAGCAAGTCCACCACCGAATGGCTGAAGAAAAAAAAAATGAAGACTTTGGAGTGGCCTAGCCAAAGTCCTGACCTGAATCCTATTGAGATGTTGTGGTATGACCTTAAAAAGGCTGTTCATGCTCGAAAACCCTCTAATGTAACTGAATTAGGACAATTCTGCAAAGATGAGTGGGCCAAAATTCCTCCAGGACGCTGTAAAAGCCTCATTGCACGTTATCGCAAACGCTTGGTTGCAGTTGTTGCGCTAAGGGTGGCCCAACCAGTTATTAGGTTTAGGGGCAATCACTTTTTCACACAGGGCCATGATGGTTTGGATTTTTTCACCTTTAATAATAAACACCTTCATTTACAAATTGCATTTTGTGTTTACTTGTGTTGTCCTTGACTATTGTTTAAATTGGTTTGATGTTCCGAAACACTTAAGTGTGACAAACATGCAAAGGAAAAGGAAATGAGGAAGGGGCAAACACTTTTTCACACCACTGTATATATAATATATATATATATATATATATATATATATATATATATATATATATATATATATATATATATATATATATATATATATATAAGCTCAGTTTTCAGGAGTTCATAGCGAAGTCTTGCCAATTCTTCATTTTCTAAGCTTTGTTCACAATTTTTTTTTAATTGTGTTTTCCTTACTATATTAACTCCCTAAATGAGTTTCTCAGCTGATAGTAATCTTAGTCCATGATCTAGTGAACCAGTATCAGGTATGTGTATTAGTAGAGACTTTAAAGCATTTCCACAAGTCAGTCTGGAAAAGGGCATCTTCCAAAAGCCATTAATGTAAACTTAATGAATTTTTTTGTGTGTGTGGAAATGTGTGGTAATTTTGTGTGTGGTGATTTATTAGCCGTTATAGAAAAGCTAGATTTGGAGGCAATGAGACATGAGTGTGTAGATTCACGACTACTGCAGTACATCTAGGTGTGAAAGTAACATTCTGCCTCTCTGCTGCCCCCGCAGGGCCGTACTGTAACCGCACGTGGGACGGATGGCTCTGCTGGGGAGACTCGGCTCCGGGAACCGCCATGCAGTACTGCCCTACTTATTTCCAAGACTTTGACCCAGCAGGTGGGCCTTCACATTTTTAGCTCATCATGCCTGCTGAAAGATGTGGAAATATTCTAGACAGCAATATAGAGAATGCGTGTTGTATGAATATTGTCAGTCTTGACACGGCTTTTTTTTACGGCTTATCTGATCCGATCTTTGCTTACCCAGAGAAAGTAACCAAAGTTTGTAACCCGGATGGACAGTGGTTCCGACATCCAGACAGCAACCGACTGTGGTCCAACTACACACTGTGCTCTGCCTACACCAAAGGAAAAGTCACGGTTGGAGCATTTCTTTCATTTGAAGTGTATCCGTCTTCTTATACCACATCAAATCTGCCTACCGTAATAACTGTTATGAATTAAGTTCTGTTATGCATTAAATTACCAATATTTTTTTTGGTTAAGTTGGGTAAAATGTAAATAAAAACAGAATGCAATGATTTGCAAATCTCATAAACCCATTCGTTATTCACAATAGATTGTTGCCCCCTGTCCCAACCTTTTGAGACACATTGTGGCCATTAGAAATGAATTTACTTGATTTTTTCTTTAAAATGGTACATTTACACAGTTTAAACATTTGATATGTTTTCAATGTTCTATTGTGAATAACGTATTTGGGTTGTATTATTTTCTTAGAGCCAATGAGAACGTGACACTACAAGGGATGTTTGGGTTGAAGCGAATCATCTGACACATTAAAATGATCACTACAGCTTCACTAAACTGATTTAAACGTGTTGAAGATGATACTGTACATTGGCTTTTGTTTCCCACTTGTTTGCCACGTACAGGGATGTGACGAGACACGGCTTTCTTTCCCGCATCACTCATGTTGATCACCACTAATCAGTTTTGCTCCGCACAGTAATCATATTACCTTTTGTTGACAGCACCATTCCCACGTAAATCTCCGCACGGCTGTAATCTAGAGCAGTCACAGAAGTGACAATTTGCTTTTCACCTCGCCATTCAGATTCTTCTAAGCGCTCCACAGGCCAATGAGCTGGTAATGAAAATCAAAGTCAATTATGGAGGCTGCAGCAGGAATGGCAAATGCCAGATGATTCAGAAAGACAGATGCAAATGCAGAAAGCAGTAAATGAGCACATTATTTTTCCTTATCCGCTCTCCACAGGTCGCATTCACCATGTATTATCTGGCATTGCTGGGTCACACGCTGTCTGTGGTCTCCCTGCTTATATCCATTTTCATCTTCTCATATTTCAAGTGAGTACAGAGCATTGTGTATATAGACTTTTTGTGAATAACAGCTTCTACACTGCCAGATGTTTTGTTTTATTACAGTTTATCACTATCGTAAGTAAAAGTGAAATCCATGCAAGAAACAAAAGACAGGCATGTGGTATGCATGACATACTAGAAATATAATGAACATACACTATTAAGGACCTTGAGGAAAGATAGAAATGCTAGATGCTTTTTCGTGAATTTAAGAAGAAAGCAAAAACATGTTGTTTTTTTTCTATAATCACCCACAAATGTATAGACTTACAGGGTTCATTTGTTTCAGTGATGTCACTATATTAAGACTCTTTTCAGTGAATTGAATAAGAGTTGACTCTTTCTTTGGTTGCCATTTTTTTCAAAACCAGACAAAGACATAGCTATTTTGATGAACAACATGAATGGATTTTCTTAATAAATGGTGATATATTTATCATCATAAAATTATTATATTCTTAATGAATTTGTAATGAAGTACCAGTTCAGTTTTAATTACTATGTAATTAATGAGTCTGGAGAGGTGAGAAGCCATTTTTGATTCACTTGATTCTGATTTCCAGATAATTCACTTCAATGTAATTCTTTCACTGTAATTGTTTCACTTGATTGCTAATGATTCATCCTAATTTCATAATGAATCAATATTTCGGTTTCAGTTACAGTTTAATGACTCAGATCCGGGGTGAGAAGTCAGATTTGATTCACTTTCGAATGATTCACTTTACTCTGATTCACTTTAATGCTGTTACGACGGATTCGTTAACGATTCTGTTTTAATCAGTGCTATATCTAATCATAAACATGTTTATTTAATGAATTAAAGAATTCGCTCTTGTGAATGGCTCAGATTTTAAGAGATATTAAAAAGAAGTGTCCATGCATATTAAATAAATAACATTACAACAGTAACTGCATTGCTTACATCTACAAAAAAAAAGCGAGTCAGCTTTCAGTGTTCACTTTAAAGAGTCGACTCAAAGAGCTGACACGCTCGTAAATGACATGTCACAAATTTATAGTTTGAAATAAAGTCATTCAAATATACTATCTAAAACTATATTAGCTGTATTACTGCATGTATATATGATGTCTGTGCAGGTGTCTAAGCTGCCAGAGGATCTCTCTCCATAAGAACATGTTTCTGTCCTTCATCTTCAACTCGATTCTGATGGTCATCTGGTTAACGATGATCTTCCATGATGAGCAACTAGCCGCTACCAACCAGGTGAGTGTGTCTCGATCTGTGTAGTTGTTACTAAACACAGAGGACATATCTGACTTTTAATGCTATCCCTGGAGAGATCTGTATGACAGAAAATGTTCCAAGTAGAGCTCCTTCATGATGTTAACCACCCACAGAACTTGTCTGTATAGCTGTTCATTTCAACTAATATCATCCATTTATGTGTAATGTGTGTATATGTGTATATGTATTGTCCGTTTTCAGATTGGCTGTAAGATCTTGTCCAGTCTGATTCATTACGCAGCATGCTCAACGTACTTCTGGATGCTGTGTGAGGGGATCTACCTGCACACACTCATCATCGTGGCTGTGTTTGTGGGAGAACAGCAGCTGAGCTGGTACTACCTGCTGGGCTGGGGTAAGGAGTCAAATCCGACCGGTACACATTAAGGGAAGTGAGGAGCTATATTTGATTCACTTTAGTCTGATTTCATTCTAATTCACTTCAGTCTCTCACTTTTGATTAATATTGATTAATTTGTTTGCTACTTATTAGTCAGTTTCAATTGCAGTGTAATCACTCATATTGGGGTTGAGAAGTCACATTTGATTCACTTCATGCTGATTTGCTGTAATTTATTAAAATGGGAGATGACACATCAAGATTGATTCACTTTGTTCTGATTCACTTGAATCCTGTTCACATTTAATGCTGTTTAATTTGATCATCACTGATTTGTTATGGGTTAAGGACGAATCACTTGTTTAGTTTCAGTTACAGTGTAATCACTCAGATTGCGGGTGAGAATTCAGATTTGATTCACTTCACTTTGATTCACATTAATGCTGTTGCTATGGATTCATTATGAGTTCATAATGATTCAGTTTTAATCACTATGTAATAAGTGAATCAAGACTGATTCACTTTATACTGGCTCACTTGAATCTCATTCAGTTTAATGCTGTTTATAAGTTCGTAACGAATCACTCGTTCAGTTTCAGTTACAATGTAATCATTCATACTGGGGAGGTGAGATGACAAATTTGATTCACGTTAACCTGATTTATGTCTGTCTTTCTTCCTTTAATTCACTTTATTTTGATTTAATTCTGTCTGGTTAGTTTCAGTCTGATTCACTTTGACATTTAATTCTGATTACGGTTTGATTTATGGGGCTGAGGAAAGGTGAATCTTATCAGTCAAGATAATAAAAGCACTCAGCACTGTTGGAATGAGTCTGATAATAATATATTATGGTTTTATATCTTCTTTCAATGGCAGCTTATGCCATTTTGACACACTTCTTTCTCTATCTCATATTCTCACTTCCCTCTGAATTACACTCAATTTCAAAAGGCGTTTTATCTTATTAATGGATCTTTTTTCTCTATCTTTTCAGGATTCCCAATTATTCCAGCTGTCATTCACGCTGTGGCCCGTCTGCACTTCTATAACGACAAGTAAATAAGTTGGGCTTGTTTTTGAATAGAATTTTCATTTGCTTTTAAAACACTTGTGCTTATGAGGTTTGCTTGTGATCTCTCCCAGTTGCTGGATAAGCAACTCTAACCTACTCTACATAGTGCATGGTCCGATCCACGTCGCCCTGGTGGTGAGTGCTCACATGGCTGCTTTCCTGATACACATCCCATGGCTGAAATCTTCATATGTGATTGGTTCCACCTGTTTAGCCAAGCCTGAAATGAAATGCAGTGATGAATCTGATGTTTTAGGAATGTTGTCTCCGTCCAGGTGAACCTCTTCTTCCTCTTGAACATAGTACGTGTTCTGATCACAAAGCTCAGAGTGACCCACAGGACCGAGTCCAATGCCTACATGAAGGCTGTGCGTGCCACCCTCATCCTGGTGCCCCTGATGGGCGCTCACTTCATCCTGGTGCCCCTGCAGCCCGAAGGCAGACTGCCCTTGGCTGTCTACGAGTTCTTCATGAACATCTTCATGCACTTTCAGGTGTGTGCTCAACTACAGACCAGAATATGGCTTCAATTGTTTTCATTTGAGATGTACAGTGCCCTCTGAAACTATTGGAATGGCTTGGCCAGTTCATTGGCTTGTGCTGTACATCAAAGACATTTGGGTTTGGGATCAAGAGATGGATATGAGACGAGAGTGGTGAAACTGAAAGCTAAAGAGTAGATGTTCACAGCTATTTATTGTTTAAAAAACCAATCTAACAAGACACACCTGGGTAACAAGAAACGCCTGTCAGTCACATGATCCAATATTTTTTCTTGCCTACAAATTGGGTGGTCTGATACAAAATGGGCTACGCTGTAAGTTGTTTAACACATCTACATATAAATACCAGGAAATAAAAGTTACAATTCTAAACTCTCTTCACATATTCATCTTTTGATCTCAAACACAAATGTTTTCAGTCTATACTACAGCAAATACAATTGCATTGGCCTTGCTGTTCCTATAGTTTCAGAGGAGACTGTATGTTAGCATAACTTAGCTATACATTACATGTTTTCAGCTATTTGTTAGATGAACTATGGTGAAACTCTTAATCTGTTTTACTCCTCGTTTCAGGCTTAGTCATGTTGTTTTGATCTTATAAAATGAATCCCTCAGGCATATGGCTCATGATTATAATTTAATTAAATCTACTGTTTTGATAATGGATTGGTTTATGCAGGAAATTACTCAACACATTACGCACAAGCCCTTAGAGACACCCTTTGAAGTTATTTCATAAAAACAGGGATTAGCATTATAATTATTAAGGGATAATTTGGCTCACTGGATTCTTTCCATTACATTTAGTGAAGACTACGAGATCACTGGGTTTCATAAGGTATATATGTGTGTGTGTGTGTCTGTGTGTATGTGTGTATATCTATCTGAAATACTGAAATGTCAGAATCTACTGCTTCCACTTTTACTTGCTTGCACTTTTTCCAGGTTCTAAATAAGATTATAGGATATGGATCTTCAGACCATCTGCCAAATGACCAAACATAATAAAATCTTGCATATTCCTGACTGATGTACCTCTGTTTCTCTTTCTATAGGGCCTCTTGGTTGCCATCATCTTGTGTTTTGGAAATGGAGAGGTACAAACTGATATTCATCTCATTTCTAAGCTTAAAAAAAACAACAAAAAACACCAAGCTTTTCAAATAGCAGTTGAGAACAATGCACACTGTTCAGTTACACCTACAGGAAGTCGAGAGTTAGATATTCTAGAGAATCCGAGAAGTGTTCGTGATTATTGGATATCACTTTAATCGGGCACTTAAAAAAAACGCACATATTACATTTAGTTGACTTAGAATTGATATTAACAGTGTCTAAAATCAAGACATTTTTTCTATGGCATGTCCACCTCCAGGTGCACTCAGCTGTAAGACGTAAACTTGCCCAGTACCGGGTCCAATGCCAGCATCGCCTGGTGACGGCTGACTCTCACTCTCACAACTACCACACCAACTCCTCGATCGTCGAGACCAGCCGAGGGACCCTGAGTCTGGAACATGTGCCACCTCAGGTGGACGAGGACAAAACTCTTACAGCCATGTTGGTCCTCAACGGCCAGAGCAACGGCAAGCGCAGTTTCAGCGAGGAAGATCACAAACTCAAAGTCTTGGAGTCGTCAATGATCTGACACTCAAATGGAAAGAGACTTCTTTACATCTTCAATCACAAGCTCTTTTAAAGAAACACGTCATCATGAATGTGAACAGTGGTAAAAAATATTTTTTAAATGTGGTTAGTGTAATTTGCTTTACACTAACTGGTCCAAATTTTTCATTTAAAGGGCGTTCTAAAGGGCGTCCATCTATTTCCCAACACTGTAAATCAACGAACGTGAATGTTTAAAGCAGCGACTAAAAGTCTGTCAGAGCTCCTGAGTGATGCCTAAGGTTTTTCCCTTTCGTCAGGAGATCACGAGTTTCAATGTCAACGAGTTGGAATGTCAGTCTGGGAACCCAAGTGAGCGTTGAACTTTGGGTGGGATAGTTAGTCTCGTTTTCCTTTCTGTCTGTCATTTAGTGCGACTCTAGCCAATCAGAATAGGGCATTTAGCACCCTCCTAAACATTAGGAGGAAGCATGTGGTAACCTTTATGAGGGGTGGACAAATCACTAGCACAAAGCGTTTTATTTGTAGTTGCCCCATGGACAAGTAGAGATAAAGAAAAGCAATCGATGTCCTATTGACTTTCACAAAACAAACATTTTTATTTGTAGCTATGTTTAAATGTGGCACACACATCAATGCTGTAACTATAGCACCAGTTACTTGTTACAAATCCTACCACCTGCTGCACTATAAACATTTTCCAACATGGTCTATCGCAGTTGGGTTAATTACAGAGGTGCTAACAAGAAAATCCTAGCACGCAGAGAGAGAGAAAACAACCACAAAAAGTCCTCAAGTTATCCAGGCATCAACACGTTTTTCATTCTGGTAGGTCTTTAAGCCCCTGCTTCACATTTTTACAATATAAACAGAATGTACACATAACATTACCTAGCTGGCTAATTTGTTTTTTTACTAACAAAGAGACCCAAATTTGTTTCATATATTTGCTCACAAGATCGATGCTTGTCAATTCGACGATGCAAACAAATTTTATTCACTTTTAGTCTCATGCTGCTTTAGCTGAGACAGCAGAAAAGCATCACTGTAGCAAACAGTCAAAATTCTTAAATGCTACAGCTAAACGGCAGATGTTGTCACTGCTGTAATTAGCTCGCATAGAATAAGAGATATGTGGAAACAATGCTATCACAGCTACCTCGCACAGTACGTCACCTCACAGGTGAACGTATCAAGAGACACTAGCTAACCTCAAGTCTAACCTCAAATATCTAACCTCAAATATCTTTTACATGCGACAGGAGGATGGATCTCTATATCAGATAGACGAAATTTTAGCCAGCTGACTTTTGTGACATGATGTGCAACGTTAGAAAGTTTCTTAGACAAGGATAGAGTTTGTATTAATGCACTTAACTAGCTCACTGTATGCTTTCATTTCACGTTAGCCACCACTTTTTAACCTAGTCCGCTAGCTTTCCATGGGACCAAAAAAACATAGGACTTAGCAAAAATTGGAGCTTTTATTTGTGCAAGCCAATGAATTTACGATTTGTTCACCTCCCAGATTGGTAGCTTGGTGCGATGCAGAGCAATCTAAACGATGGGCTGGGAATAGGCTATGATGAAATTTGTGGAAAATTGAGTCAAAACATTTATAACAGATTTGGATTTAGCTGAAATTTCCTGTACAAATAGTCTATAAAAGGTGAAAAGGGACATTTTTATTTCATCGGATCCCAAATGTTGGATCATAAAGTCCCAGCAGGTTGCCACTAAACTCATTTGTACCTACTGATTTAAAAAAAATTCTGCAAGATTGACCCGCATGGAGAAAACAATTACCAGAAGTTGGATTGTTTGTTCGAGCACTGATATCATTTGAATTATGTAATTATTTCTTTGTACATAGGCGTTTTGTGTGTTTTTCACCTGTGTTTTTTTGCCTTCTGTTATTCTTAGCGGAGGCTTTTTTTTCCCTCTCTAGACGTTTTTTTTCCCTTCTCTTTCAGTATATTATCGTGAGTTGTGCAAAGACGTGTTTTTTGCTCCTTTTGAACACTTGGTCAGATTTCTTGACTGAAACATTCCTTTCAAACTTCCAACGTGTGAATAACTGTTATTTCTCCGTTTGTGTAAGGGATGCTATTGTTACAAAGAGCACAATAAATGTTATTGCACTGGACAGTCGTTTTCTGCGATGCTCACGCTTTACAGTTTTGTTTTGTTTTTTGTTTGTTTTTTATGAGGGTGAGTCAACTGAAGACATATAAGTGTGACATATATTCAAATTGAATTGATTTTTTTTTTTCTAGAGGAATCTGGACACTCGGTAAGCACTAATAATAATAGAGATTATGTAAAATATATATAATAATAAATTAGAGAGAGACACATTTCTGACACTTATTTGCAATAAACAATGCAGTTTACAATTTTTTTCAAGGTTTTATTGGGTAGAAATACATTCACATACTTTCTGGTTTAAATACAAAACAAAACATACAAATAGCTGCACAATTATGTTGCTTTTAATGTTTCGCGTTTTTTTTTAAAGAACTTTTAAAATGAACAAAATATAACGATCCAAACGAATATTATTCCAAAGTAAAACAAAATGATTATTAAATCTTAAAACAATTGATCAAATATTTTATTTGGTGGTAGTGTGTGTATGGGCGTGTGTGTGTTGGGGGGGGTGCACTGCAATGGATTGGCACCCCCGTCCAGGGTGTCCCCTGCCTTGGGATAGACTCCAGGCTCCCCAACGACCCGTGTATGATAAGAGCTATGAAAAATGGATGGATGGATGGATGAATGGATGGATATTTTATTAATGAATTAATTGTAAGTCCCACAGATTTCTCTTTCAGTAAATAAATGTCCATTGTACAAATGGACAAATGTTAAATGTCAGATAGCTCAAAATAATCTGTTATGAAACCCAAGTTCTCTATACAGAAAGATAAAAATATAGATATGCAGTTCAATTGCCATATCTGACACAATCATTCCTGACTTTTCCAATATGAAATGCACTATCATCAGGTTCATACAGTGTATCATATGCGCATATAGAGTATGTATGATTCGGTATAGCACATGATCAGATCGTATCATACTCAAACACATAAATGTGGGAAATAGGTGCCACTGAATGTTTGCCTTATCATGAAAACTATTACATCATACTTTAATTCCTTCCCTGTTTTGTCTACACTGTTTCCCCAGCCCAATGCCCGTGCTGATACAGAGCCCAATTCACACTTCACAAGAGAGGAGGTCGTGGGTGGTGATTTTCCAAGAAAAGCCTATAACATACAGAAGAGCGCGTGTGCCAGAAAGTTTCATTTTTAAAAAATTTCAAACGAATCGCATAATCAACTTATGAGATTTATAAATACATCCATATTATATAATATAATATTATGTTATAAATTTAATTTATTGTTCTTTTTATTATATAACATTAAAAATATCCTTTACAGTTTGCCAAGGCTTTCATTTTTCTAAGCTATGAGTTACTTTTTTTTTTTTATCCGGAAATATTTTCAGCCTCCAAAGTGGCTCACTTTTTCCCTTACAGGCTTAAACATCCATCCATCCATTTTCCACAATGCTTATCCTGTACAGAGTTCTTGGGACAATCCAACGCAACCCATTCAGGGCACCATTGCCTGAATTTAGGAATGCATGTATACAGTGCATGTGTTTGGACTGGGGAGGAAACCGGAGAACCCGGAGGAAACCCCTGGGGCATGGAGAGAGCATGCAAGCTTCACGGATACAGGGTAGAAGTGGGAGTTGAACCCCCAACTCTAGAGGTAAAAAGCAAGTGATTAAGCCTCAGTCATGGTGGATCCAGCCCCTATCCCAGGAACACTGGAACGAGGTGGGAATACTTTATGCACGGGACACCATATAAATAGAGAAATCATTCAATAAAAAAATAGTCACCAAGTTTCAGTCCTTCACGGCGTAGTGTGTTACCAATTGTTTTCTTGGTGACTATGATCCCAGCTGCCTTGAGATCATTGACAAGATCCTCCCGTGTAGTTCTGGGCTGATTCCTCACTGTTCTCATGATCATTGCAACTCCACGAGGTGAGATCTTGCATGGAGCCCCAGGCCGAGGGAGATTGACAGTTCTTTTGTGTTTCTTCCATTTGCGAATAATCGCACCAACTGTTGTCACCTTCTCACCAAGCTGCTTGGCAATGGTCTTGTAGCCCATTCCACACTTGTGTAGGTCTACAATCTTGTCTCTGACATCCTTGGAGAGCTCTTTGGTCTTGGCCATGGTGGAGAGTTTGGAATCTGATTGATTGATTGCTTTGTGGACAGGTGTCTTTAGGAACAAGCTGAGATTAGAGACTCCCTTTAAGAGTGTGCCCTAATCTCAGCTCGTTACTTGTATAAAAAGACACCTGGGAGCCAGAAATCTTTCTGATTCAGAGGGGGTCAAATACTTATTTCCCTCATTAATCTGTCTCTAAACTGTCCTGTTTGTTCACTGTAGCCTCAGATTCCTGTTCTTGGCTGACTGGAGTGGGAACCGATATGGTCTTCTCCTGCTGTGCAATTTGAGATGCTTTTCTGCTCACCGTCGCTGTAAAGAGTGGTTGTTCGAGTTATCATAGCCTTCCTGTCCAGTCTGCACATTCTCCTCTGACTTGATTTCTCTGCAATTACAAATAGTGTACATTTCCAGCAGAATGCGGTGGCGAATAATGGTTTATATGTACAGAACACACTGACTTTTTGTTGTTGTTGTTGTGTAATAATATTTTTGTGTATTTTTCACCATTAAAAAGCATGGTCTTTCATCACTGATTTTTTTTTTTTTCACTTCCTTAGAAATTTGTTATGTAATTATACAGTGTTTTGCCACTCTCAAAGATTTCAGGGTGTGCTGTTGTTGGAAATTAATCCACTTTATGTTAGCACCCCACAAAGCACCCCATCGTTGAGTAATTTCCTAAAAGAGCTCACCCCAAGGGTTTTATTCCCTGAGATTAGAAACTGAGATTAGGAGCTATCCCTTTAAGAGTGTGCTCCTAATCTCAGCTCGTTACCTGTATAAAAGACACCTGGGAGCCAGAAATCTTTCTGATTGAGAGGGGTCAAATCCTTATTTCCCTCATTAAAATGCAAATCAATTTATAACATTTTTGACATGCGTTTTTCTGGATTTTTTTGTTGTTATTCTGTCTCTCACTGTTCAAATAAATCTACCATTAAAATTATAGACTGATCATTTCTTTGTTAGTGGGCAAACGTACAAAATCAGCAGGGGATCAAATACTTTTCCCCCTCACTGTATATAACAGTACATAACCGTATTTGTATAGATTTATG
The DNA here is from genome assembly GCA_012411365.1 of Ameiurus melas. Taxonomy (NCBI): domain Eukaryota; kingdom Metazoa; phylum Chordata; class Actinopteri; order Siluriformes; family Ictaluridae; genus Ameiurus; species Ameiurus melas. Next base: position 22,174,087 of record CM022768.1, on the reverse strand, counting down.
TACTATGTTCCAACATTCATTAAATACTTGATTTGAGGATGAATCTTATAGCAAGAACTGTAATGCTTACAGAACCGAGGGACAATAATTTGCACGCAGGGTTGCCACCTAAGCCAGGAAATAGCTTGTAAATAGCTTATTCGAACAAGAAACCTTGAAGCTATTCAAAAGCATAGAAGTAAAAAGAATAGGTTAATTCTGCTCCTAATTAAAACTTGATGTTTCTGTATGAATAATAATTTAAACCCTGACGGGAATCTATAGAGAAGGATGCCACCGTTTTCGCAACTAATAACAAGAAAAATGCACTGACTGGACCAAAATTAACATTTCTACAGAGATGGTAAATGACATGAGGTTGGTTTCTATAAAGGTAAAGCTAGATGTGATTAATATATATATATATATATATATATACAGTGCCTTGCAAAAGTATTCGGCCCCCTTGAACTTTTCAACCTTTTGCCACATTTCAGGTTTCAAACATAAAGATATAAAATTTAAATTTTTGTGAAGAATCACCAACAAGTGGCAAGAAGAAAGCCATTTCTCAAAGATATCCATAAAAAGTCTCGTCTAAAGTTTGCCACAAGCCACCTGGGAGACACACCAAACATCACACCAAACGTTGAGAAATGGCTTTCTTCTTGCCACTCTTCCATAAAGGCCAGATTTGTGCAGTGTACGACTGATTGTTGTCCTATGGACAGACTCTCCCACCTCAGCTGTAGTTCTCTGCAGTTCATCCAGAGTGATCATGGGCCTCTTGGCTGCATCTCTGATCAGTCTTCTCCTTGTCTGAGCTGAAAGTTTAGAGGGACGGCCAGGTCTTGGTAGATTTGCAGTGGTCTGATACTCCTTCCATTTCAAAATGATCGCTTGCACAGTGCTCCTTGGGATGTTTAAAGCTTGGGAAATCTTTTTGTATCCAAATCCGCTTTAAACTTCTCCACAACAGTATTACGGACCTGCCTGGTGTGTTCCTTGGTCTTCATGATGCTCTCCTGCGCTTTCAACAGAACCCTGAGACTATCACAGAGCAGGTGCATTTATACAGAGACTTGATTACACACAGGTGGATTCTATTTATCACCATCAGTCATTTAGGACAACATTGGATCATTCAGAGATCCTCGCTGAACTTCTGGAGTGAGTTTGCTGCACTGAAAGTAAAGGAGCCGAATAATTTTGCACGCACCACTTTTCAATTTTTTATTTGCTAAAAAAGTTTAAAATATCCAATAGATTTCGTTCCACTTCACAATTGTGTCCCACTTGTTGGTGATTCTTCACAAAAATAAAATTTTATATCTTTATGTTTGAAGCCTGAAATGTGGCAAAAGGTTGAAAAGTTCAAGGGGGCCGAATACTTTCGCAAGGCACTGTATATACACGCACACAGACACATTGTTTGCATAAAGCAAAGATCAATAAAATGAGGATGTGATATATAGACTATAGACAGTATTGTAAACAAGGTGAAAATAAATTATCACTGGGGTGAGGTTACAAATACAGACTAACGCACAAAACAAACAAATAATACTACTATAAAAATACACACATTCCATGTTTTAACAGATTTTTGCATGAGGTAGTTAGTATTTAGCAACATGAATCTATGTATATAACCCTTTACCAGTCAAATAGTTAAATCATTAAAAAAAATATGTTAATTTCCCAGCTAACCTAATAAATCCAAATATATTTCTAACTAGAGCTCATATTCACTGTGGATTAATCCCGAAATACGTGTACTTTGACTAAGTTCTTGAATGTTATGCTCATGTTCCTGATATCAACTATCTTGTTTTTAATCGGATATCGGTTTTAATGATCAGTACGAGATGACCCCCTGATTGTATTTTATGATACAGAAAAGGACGAGGTCCCACCGAGATTTGAACTCGGATCGCTGGATTCAAAGTCCAGAGTGCTAACCATTACACCATGGGACCGCCTAGGAGACAGGCGGCATTTCACACGAACAAACCTTCTGTATCGGTTACAGTAGCGCGATTTTGCACTATTAAATTATTTCAAAATACTCTGATGATGTTTTATTACTCATATTGTCTATTTCCTGTGGTGCAAAAACATGTATAATATCAAAAGTGGCATATAACTTACTTGGACGCCATTTTACATTACTGCATCACTGCAGTGTATCAGACAAGACTTGGGGCTAAACACCAAATCGCCATTTACGCCCTATATACCTGTCCTACAGCTGAACTGAAACCAGCCTACGTGTAGTGCACTACATTTCCACTATATAAAGATTTAGGATTAGCACTAAGCAACCTAGCAAAATGTACGCTATTAGCATGTATGTATCGTTAGAACATGTTTGAATGACAACTTTTAAATCGTTTTGTTTGCTTTTTTTAATATAAAAACGCTAAATCAGGACATCTCATCATTATCTAAAAAGAAACAACATCAGTGTTGCTACTAAAGTTACGTTATAGCGTAAGTTTTGCTAACCAATGCGTCTAAGCTTAAACCGCTATCTAGTGGACTTATAGTGCACTAGACTTAGGCTGATTTCATACCGGGTGTAGTGCATGTTTATAGGGTGTTGGGTAATATTTAGGATTCAGCCTTTGTCTACTCTCTATAGTGCACCCTACAGACGAACTAGGATACTAGTAATGCAGTCAACGTGGCAGATTTATGAAACACTCTAATAAGGGGAAACGGCGAAGACGATTATTACAATAAGGGAGGATCTATGAATAAAGTGTAATGTCCAAAAAACACATCTTATACAGGTTGGTGACAAATTAAAGGGGAAAAAACCCACGTGTGTACAAATCTCTGGAGTTGTAACAGCGTTGCCAATTCTTTTCAGAGGAAAGTAGCTAATGTATGCTCTAAAGGTCGCTAGAAGTCACCAGATGACGCCAGATGACTAATTTGCATTTTCATTAAAAAGCCAAGAATAGAAAAACATAGAATCTAGCTTTTTTCTTTTCTTCTTCTTCTTCTTCTTCTTCGTCTTCGTCTTCTTCTTAATCAAAACGATAAGTAGAATAGAATCACAAAAGATGAAATTGAGTTTGTTGTGACTAGACAATAATAGATTACAACATTTCTTATAGAAAGAGTAGAAAGTCCATCATTAGAATAGACAAGAGTAGAATAGATTTTTTTAAAAATAAATAAACGCAAAACCAAGTAAAAGACTCAGTTTTCGGAGAAACTTCAATTTTTCAAATCTACCGCAGATTTTCTGCAGATTTGGGCAGAGACTCATCATGTGACGTCATGACTACGCATATTCAGTCGAAGCCTTCTTTGATTCACGTGCGTGGAACATGAGTACAACTAAAAGTTCTAATTTACAAACAAACATCACTGCGAAAGACTGCGCAAAAAAGCTTCATGCAGTTGCAATGCAATTTCACCAGTTCAAGTCGTTTTCTGCAACAAAAAAAAAAAGCAAGTTGCATCCCAAATTTTGAAGAAAAATAAAGCTGCAGCAAAAGCAACCATTTTGGGCCACAGCAAAAAAAAAAAAAAAAATCTGTGAAATATTGTACAGACTGTTTTAAAATATACTGTGCAGCATATGCTACTGAATATGGAATATCTGTTGGCAGAATGACTCACTAGGTGTTCAGGATTGTGTGTAAGGTTTATAATTAAATAGAAATTATATTGTTCCACTAATGTGTGTAATATCCTTAAGTATCTGTTTTCTATAGCCACTAGATGGCAATATTTAAAACGTTTTAAAATTATATACGGATGAGTGCTTCCATACATGGGAAAGTTTTTAATGTGAACCAGAAAATAAATGATTTGACCAAGGTTTATTTACAATGAATGAAAAAGCTGTTTCACACCCACCTTCTTCCACAATTTGCACGGAGCTGTTCTTGGAATAGTATAAATAGTCTTTCTATCAAGACCAAATGAATTCCTTTCAAATCTGCTGCTTGTTCACTGATGTTGCCTCTTATTAGTCCAGAATCAGTGTAGTTAGTGTACCAAGGGTCCAGGTAAGCCTATTAGCTTTATGTCTCATAAGTAACCTTTACATTAGCATTTTCATGCCCAAATTATCCAAATTCACTAAGCTAGATTTATGATCCACCTTTAAGACTATAGCCGTGTTTCCAGTAACTTTCCCCAGGAACTAGAGACTTATGGAGGTTCTCAATGTGTTTCCACCACAGGGGCCAGGGTCTAAATATTTCCCCCTCGGAAAGTCCCTACTCGGGTGGTGGTACTTTTTAAAATTTCAGGAACTTTGGTGGGTGGGACATGGACGCTGAACATGCTGATAGGTTGAGTGCACTCAGCATTTTATCTCAACTACCATTTTTAAAAGTCTGTTGCGGCACGTACAGTAACAGTTGCTTATTGCTATTCGAATCAACACTATGGAGTTTCTTTAAAAAAATACAACTGATGGACCAACAACGAGCTTCAGGCCTTATTAAGTTTTTATGCCGAGGACGAAATACAGGAACTGGAAACAGCAACCCACGATGAAAAAGTATACTTTAAAATATTAAGTTGGTTAAGCTAGCTTGGCATTGTTCACACAGGAAAACAGTGCACAGAGAAGATCAAGAAGTTAAAACAGGAATGGTCCAGGAATGGTCCCTTGAAAAAAGGTCCTGGAACTAACTGCTCCGGGAAATGCGACTAAAGCTTCCATGTGTGTGAGGACTGATGCTAATCACTCTTTAAGTAGTTTCACAAACCAGATCTGTAGAGAGATTTTTCGATAAATGCAGCCAAGAACTGCCTACTTTTACACAAACAGACTGTTTAACTGATGTTTAACTAATGTCATAAGACCAACCACAGATTCTGAAGCTTGAGACAAGAAAAGTGTACAAAAGCTAATGAGACACACTATATCCTTTGGGAGGATTAAAGTTACTTAAAGTTCAGATTACTCTCATATAAAAAGCAGTGTGGCCTGTTATGGCCTGTCCGACCCATCGTTGTTTTTTATTTTCAAAACTGCTATATTTGGTTATGCTAAATATAAATCAGTGTATGTTAATCCTGATGTTGGGTAAGCACAGAATTGCACAGCATTGACAGCTTTACCTAACCCCTTCATAAGTGGAGCCAGGTGTAGCAAGCTTTGTTACCAAACTAACGTGGGACATACTGTTCTGGTTTCCTTTTATTCGCCATGGCAAGGAAGAGAAATGCCTCTGTTTAAAATAATTGATGTTGTGGTAGATATCCATTATCCTTTAGACAAAGAGCCAACCAAAATCATGATGTAAGTTCACTCTGTTGCATTTATTATCATACAACCTACTTCAAAGTTGCAGTTTGTAATTTCAGAGTGTCTCTAGACCTGTGATAATCATACAAGTTCGAATCTAATTAAAAAAAACTGTAATTGTAACCGTAATATATGGTAATATCACCATGCAAAAGATCTTCCTTGCCTCATTGCTTCAAAATTCGTTTTTATTATTATTTCTGGGCCAGAAATAGGCTTCAATCCGCACACACACACACACACACACATACACACACACACACATTCACACACTTGGGGCAATTGTCCTCAATCCACCAACAGGCATGCTTTGTACAGTAGGAGGTGGAAGGAAACTTAAGTGGAAACCCACAAGAACACGGGGAGAACATGTGAAACACGTGGAACACTAATTAATGCATCACTATCTCACCATCTTAAAATAACTTCTGTACTTATTCAGTTTTTGTTCGTCTATAGGACAGAATGCCACGTTTTTGCTTTTATGTAGTTGTGATTGCAATTCCCTTCACATGCAGCAGGGGCCTCAATAAACAACAAACCTGCTCCTTTAGTTACAAACTTGTCCCTAAAAGTGCACTATCAAACATTGACGCTCAATGAACCCATTCTTTTTGAGGATTCATTTCACCCAGACCTTTTCACTGGCATTTAATTCTGCCAGGAACATTTATCTGAGCTTAATATCTCTAGCAAGACCTTCCCAAAAACTGACTCTCACACAACAACCTGCTGGCGTGTACATATATTAATGGGGGGAAAAATAGTTGGCTTCTATGACTATGAGTGTTAAACTACAGATGGCACTGTGAAAAAAATTACTGCTAGTCATGTCCGTTTAAATCCAACGCACTTCTTTCTACACTTAAAACACACAAGTCTTTGGTCTAAAAATCACCCCCATCAGTAGGCTATGGGCAAACAAATAAATTACCCTGGCTGGCAGTTTGGTACAGTGTACCGACTGTCTGCCCAGAATCCCAGCACTGTCTGAGTGAATGCAGTGCAAACAGAAATGCTTTGCCGGTTCCAGTGTGGCTTCAGTTCTGGCAAGTCCAAACATATTCCAACATATTCCAGCCACATGCACCAGAGTGTCCAGTTTAGTTTAGCAATTTTCCACTCCGTCGATGGGGGCCATTTCACATGCCATAACATGCCATCCATGCATCATCCTTGTATTTTTATTGTAAGAAATTACTACAATACAGAATCTGATGCTCAAATCCAAACTGTGCTTTTAATCCTTCACACCGGATATTTACAGTTGGCAATATTGCTTTCACAGGGGGGAAAAACACCCCCACCAAGATTAATGGCACACATTAACTAGCTAATGTAAAACAACTTGAATGAATCTTGCTAGCTTGCTAAAGAACAGTGATAAGGTAAACATGCAGTAATTGTTTTTAGAAATAGAAACCAATATCAGTCCATAATATCAAAGTAAACCATGATAAAAGTGACTGCCACAACAGTTTTGTCAGTATCCCTTGCTGCAGAACCAATGGTCCAGGGGGTGGAGTCAGACCTGATCATCTCCTTCTACCAGGATGGAGTAAATCTAAAAGTCCAGGGAGTTGAGTTGGAGGTGATCCAGCTCTTCCTACCAGGATGAGGTAAAACCAAAATTCCAGTGGATGGAGTTGGACCTGATCTAGCTCCTCCTACCAGGATGGAGTCGATCCAAAAGTCCAGGGGGTGGAGTCAGACCAGATCCAGCCCCTCCTACCTTGACGGAGTTGATCCAAAAGTCCAGCGGGTGGAGTCGGACCTGATTAAGCTCCACTTACCTTGACGGAGGCAATCCAAAAGTCCAGGGGGTGGAGTCGGACCTGATCCAGCTCCTCCTACCAGGACGGAGTCAATCTAAAAGTCCAAGGGGTGGAGACAATTCAGTATGTTTCAGGCTGGAGAAGTGTATTGTTAAGTGTGTTGTTCCATGTTGTAGAGAGTCTCGTGGATTAAGGTTAGGGTTAGGGTAAGGGCTAGGATTGTAGAAGGAGTTGGATCTGATCCAGTCCACCCCCTGGACTTGTGGTGCTGCCAAATATCTGCCTGAAATAATTTCTCCTCCATTTAACACTTCGTCCTCTCCATCTCCCAGCTGAAGTGAAAGGAATGCACTGCTCATTTATTATCGGACAAAAAAGCACACTTTGAGAAACACTACAGCTAGATCTCCAGTGACTTAAAATGAATGTCTTTCATTCCAGCTCTTATTTGCATTTTTCATGTTGATTGCAGAATTTTATCGCAGCATCCAGTTCAAATGCGATCTCTGTAAATCTGTTATAATTTTAGCTGAGGTATATTCAGCATATCCCCACAACCCCCTCACAGCTTCCACTCACAAGGATGAGACACTGGGAGGCCTCCGTTTTTACCCACATATGGTGTGTGATATTAAATTAAGACATGAATTTAAAGTTACAGTCTAGAATTTTAGCACTATTTATTTTAACTCTGCAAAATTGCAAAACGTGTTTTGTTTCAAGCTACTATTGTTCCAGCTCATACATACCATAAGCCCCGCCCCAATCCAAACTGCTTGCCGCTTTTCCTTAAAAAGTGGCACACGAGGAACGCCTCCACATAAATGTGTTGTTTCGTTTGAAGCTGTGGGGTTAGTTAAGGCGAATATGTTGTCAATTCTTAGTGTTTTTTATTAACCTCACAAGCAGCAGAGGGCATAAAAAAGTCACAAACAACTCCTTTAAACTGAGCCTGAAAGAGAATCATTCACTCAGTTGCACACCGCACTAACATTTGAGAGTTATTATTCACGAAATGAAGAAATGACATAGAGTATAAAGATAGCACGTGGCATGATGGAGATGAAAGACACTGACAGAGAGGATAATCCGACTGTAATCCATCTCTAGTCTTACTTAAGAGACGAGACAGAGAGACACAAACACAGAGAGACATATATATATATATATATATAGGGAGAGAGAGACTGAGAGAGACTGAGAGAGAGACTTGCATGAGGTCCAATTCTGAGCTGAGCTTCTCTGGATAGGCCGGTGTGACATAAATAGCACGGCACGGCCAAACATTGACTCTTCAGGATGTGATACAGAGAGAAACTGCCAAAGACAGAGTGTTCTTAACTGAATCCTTTTAAAAATAACCAGAACCCACATTGCATCATTGATCCAGCTTTGGACTCACGTTGCTGAGAGCTTGAAAGAAAACCAGCTGATAGAAGATGAAGACAGGGTGTGGTACATCTTGTAATTCAGGGTACAGTCTCTTCATTTGATGTTTTCTAGGGCAGTGTCCTCCGAGCTGAGAAATGGTGTAATTTTCTAAGTATATTCCTGGCAGAGAGGACCGATTCTCAAGCCTGCCAGCTTGAACTTGGACAGTGTTCCATGATTGGAAGTTATTATAAGGGCAATAAAATTCCACACCTCGTGTCACCATGTGTATTATGATGCTGTACCGCTGCGTGCCCAAAAGACACTGGAATATCCTGTCTGACCGCCATTTTGCTTATCATAAGAAATATTCAGTGATTTGGAAATGTTGGATGGATTCAAAAGTAACCCAGAACTTTTTTTCTAAAAAAAAAAAAAAAGAGAAGAAGGTTTTTAGCTAACATTGCTAATTCTATTTATATACATTGATCAGCCATAACATTAAAACTGGCGCCTGTCAAGGCAGTAAGTGAACAGTCAGATCTCGAAGTCGACGTCTTGGAAACAGGAAAAATGGGCAAGCGTAAGGATCTGTGCTTACAATTCGTGATGGCTAGATGAGTGGGTCAGAGCATCTCCAAAACAACAGGTCTTGTGAGGTGTTCCTGGTATGCAGTCATTAGTACCTACCAAAAGTGGTCCAAGTAAGGACAACCGGTGAACCAGTGAAAGGGTCAAGGGCGCCCAAGGGTCAGTGTTTCTCATTGGGAGCGAAGGCTAGTCCGTCTTGTCCATTCCTACAGAAGAGTTCCACAGAAAAGTTAATGCTGGCTATGATAGAAAGATGTCAGAACACACAGTGCATCGTAGCTTCGAAGACCAGCCAGAGTGCTCATGCTGACCCCCGTCCAATGCCAAAAGTGTCATGTATGCATCAGAACTGGACCATGGAGCAATGGAAGAAGGTGGACTGATATAATGAATCATGTTTTCTTTTACATCATGTAAAGGTCTGCAAAGATTGTTCAGGAACGGTTTGAGGAACATGACCTCCAAATTCCCCAGATCTTAATTTGATTGAGCATCTGTGGGATGTGCTGGACAAACAAACCCGATTCATGGACACCCCACCTCGCACCTTACAAGACTTAATGGATCTGCTGATATTATCTTGGTGCCAGATACAACAGCACACCTTGTGGAGTCCATGCTTTGACAGGACAGAGATGTTTTGCTGGCGCATGGAGGACCTACACAGTTTTAGGCAGGTGAATGTAATGTGGTGGCTGATTGGTGTAGAACAACGCCATGTACTTTTTATCCATTTCTGGTTACGTTTCGTGTTGTGGAACATCCATGAAACAATTTAGTTCCTGTTCTTACTTATGTTATAGCAGATTTCCTCTCCAGCCTCTTTTCTTGAAGTTAAAACAGAGCTTGTCATGTTAGCAAAAGTGACAGAATAGGGGAAAAAGAGAAAATGCAATACTGTCATTATACAATTCAGTAAAATATGTTGCATAACATACTTCAGCTTTGCAGGAAGCCAGGGTCAGAGGGTCAGCAGTATTATAACACCCCTGCACCAGTCAAGGGTTTGAGGGTCCAACAGCAGCGGCTTGGCAGCGACCAGGATTTGAAATTTCAACCCTCAGATCAATAAGCCCGAAACCTCAACTGCTGAGCCATCACTGCACATGCAGCTAAAATTAAAATAAAGTAATGACTTGTGTCCGTTTTGTGTGCTTCTATCCTAGCCTGACCTCAGATTTCTGAATCTAGCATGGAAAGTATTCAAGATAGCCCACATCACAGACAATGCCGGACTGGTATGTGTAAAAAATGTGTTCACCTTCGAGACACAGGCATACAGAGATCACATGCAGGAATTATCCAGGGTAATATAGGCCCTGCGTTTTATTAGTGGTGCTGACCTTTCGTCTCGGTGTCCATGAACCTGTGGCTGACTTGGCCGTGTACCAAATGAAGCCGCGGGCTCATGGCGCGCTACATTTATAGATATCACACCACGATAGCTCCGGAATGTGACTACAGCAGTTCGTTTAAAGCTTTAATGCTCCGTTAGATCCAAGCTGTCACCAGTCCCATCAACCAAATCCCATAAAATAACATGTGCACTGTATTATCCTTTATGAATCATCATCTTGTTTTAAACTCAACACTTGATTGAAGTTGCTTTCATCTGGTTTGTATAATCTGCTGCTAAGCATATCTCAGAAAATGTATATAGACATTATCCTCTGTAAATCCCATTCAGAGTCGGAAAACCACCCGGGACCCGTTCACGCCTGCGAGGAGCTCACTCCAGCAGAAAGAGCAAAGCATTGGATTTTGTCCAATGTTTTACAAGCTCTTGTATGAATGTTTACTAACAAATATTTCACAAAGGTGTACAAATGGCTGGTGAAACGAGAATAATACGTGCTTTCGTTTTTTATCATTTACGAATCTTAAACGATGTTGCTTCAAAGAATTTTTCCAGGATTTTCCACACAGATTGGAAAAAGACCAGACAATGTTTTTCCAATCTGTAGCTGTCCAAGAATTTTACCACTGTCATGTTAGATTAATGTTCTTCGTTGGACTTTTCTGTTGTTGTAGCCCATTCACATCAAGGATCGACATGTTGTGAGATGCTTTTCTGTTCACCGTGTTTGAAAAAGTTGGTAAATGTTCCAGTCTGGCCATTCTCCATTGAGCTGTCTCATCGACACAGCATTTCTGACCGCACGACTGGATGTTTTTTGTTTGTCACACCATTACACCATTCTTCACAGACTACTGTGTTGGAAAATCAAAGGAGACCAGCGATTCTTCTGAATTACCTAAACCAGCACAAACAACCACAACACAGATCAGAGTCAAGGAGGGTTAGATGTGGCTTTACCACCTTGAGGAGAACAACCTGATCTCACTCCACACACTGCGGCACCATCAATTCCTCACACACACAAAAAAAAAAACCCAAACTATTTCATCACTGAACCATTTTTTTAACCTCCAGCTGTTCAGGCACATAGACGTGAGTCAGAATGTACATGAATGTAAATATCCCTTCAGTACATTACAGTATGCTGTATACAACAGATAGAAATGACAAATATGAAGCCTGCTTTCAATTTTCTAGCCCACTAGCTGTGTTCATTTTTGTTTTATAGCATAATCTGTTTTAAGTATGCTTTTGTAAAAGCTCTAATAGCCAGAATATGCACACAATCAGCCAAATTCCTACTTTTTCATGGAGCTTACAGAAAGATTTGGCTAGCGATTTTGGTCGCAATCCATCCACTGAAATGTATTCCCTATGTTTCAGACACACACATTTATACGTTTATATTCCGGCTGCGTGGTTTGAATTTTTTATTTATCGTTAGGATAAAGCTGACTTGCAGGGCGATAAAAAGCAGCTATTATATTGCACTGTCATGGATCTGTGTGTACGCTCTCCCTTGTTGTCCCTCTCACACTCTTTCCCCCGCCTCCCCTCGTCTCCTCCTCTGTCACACCGTCTCTCTCGTGCCTTTTCCCAACCCAACATTCCAGCTCAAATGCTTGCACCTTGACCTCTTTGCGCACTACTTGCGAGGAGGCCCGTGCAGGGTGTGTGTGTGTGTTTGAGTGAGAGAAAGAGAGAGAAAGAGCGACGTGGCCATTTTGTTAGTGACGTTGTGAAACACACAGCATTGATCAGGAGCTGCAGAGTGATGAGACCCCATCCCGTGCCTTCCTTCCCTCCCTCCTCTTTTTGTTCATGTTCCTCTCCTTCCTTCAATCCTCCATTCTCTTTGCCCTTGTTTTCTCTTCCTACATCAAGCTGTTGCATTTCTGATTTCATTTTTCTCCCTGTCCCATCTTTCACCCCTCTGCAACGCCATCATTTTCTGCCTATTTTTTCATAGAGCCACTAAGGTGACATGGTGGTTATTGTTGTTGTTGTTTTTTAATAAGATGTGGTTACAAATTCAATATATTGAGCTTCTTAAGATCTAACTTGTGTACATTTTAAAATGAGGGAGACAGATATATCAGTCGAGTTGAACTGAAACAACTGTGGGTACAGGAACCTAAGCATTATACTTCATATGATATTAAACTTCAAATCTTGGGAAGACATGCTGGAGTCACTACTGTTGCGACATGGACATATCCATATCCTCGTGAATTCTCAAAGCGAATAGAGTTGTTTATTTAATTAACTGCTTACACAGTTCATGGCCACAACTTTATAATCTCATGGCCACAACATCATAATTCATTATTACGTGTAGTAAGTTTGTGGCTGTGAAATATTAACCCATATTCACCCATGGTCTCAGTATATAAATTCATGGCCAAGCCTTAAAAAAGAACACTATATGCCACCTCCATAGGTGGGGTTCACAGGTCTTTAATCTAATCTTGCACACTAATTACTAATAACACCTGTTTTGCATCAGTGTCCAGGGAAATGTTTCATTATGGATGTAACCCTATACAAAGACACAACGAAGGATAATATGTTCCAAACAGATACAGACTAAATGGGAGGCGTACTTCCTTACGGCATGTTGTGCATTCTGACATGCTTTTCTGCTCACCATGGATATAAAGAGTGTTTATTTATTTATAGCGTGGTCACTCTTAGTTACTTAACTTAGCCTTCCTGTCTTTTTTTTTTCATTCTCATGTTTGATCTGAACATCCACCGAAGCTCTTGACCTGTATGTACTGTAGCAGGAAAGGGCGATGCACAGAGACAAGGAGGTGTGAGTAGAGCAAAAGCTGAGGCTTTATTCTCGTTTTGGTAGAGTGTAGGTTCGTGGGGGCGTGTGTGTAGGTCTGCGGGGCCGAGCTGACGTCGTGACGCTCGCGGGGGCGTGTCGGGGGAATCCCGGAAGAAGCCTCGGGGTTCTTGAGCCGTCCCTCAGCACTGCGTGTCGTCTCGGCCGGCGCTTTCCTCGTCCGTGTCGGTGCCTTGCCGAGAAATGTATATGGGGAGAGAGAGAGAGAGATTAGTCACCTTTAAAGTGGGTACGGGGGGAATACCTGTACTCGAACCGTTCCGGACGCCAACCGTTTCGGTGAGTCGGTACTCAACTTTCCCAGGGCGGCAGGGCGTCCTTTTATTTCCGCCTTCCGGTTAGGGAGTGGTGGAATTCTTCCGTCCGATCCTCCAGTCCCTGGACGGTACAGCATCGGCGGGTTCTCCTCGTCATGGCGTCCCTTCCGGTTAATGCGGGGTCCGGTGCGGGGCTGCTTGCTTTGCGCCAGGGCGGCAGTCGGAGAAGGAGCGATTTTCTTTCCTCTCGTGCCGCGTGTCAGTCGGTCGTGACAGTAATCCCCCCCCCCCAGCTCCGAGCCTACTGCCGCCGGGTGGTGGGCCCATAGCGCGTCCCTCCGTGAGAGCCCGTCTGCGTTCCCGTGTAGGGTCCCCGCCTGGTGTTGGACCTGAAAACAGAAGTCCTGCAGGGTGAGAAACCAACGAGTTACCCTGGCGTTAGTGTCCTTGGCCTTGGCCATCCATTGGAGGGGGGCGTGGTCCGTCACCAGGATGAAGGGTTGGCCCGCCAGGTAGTACCGCAGCTCCTCAATGGCCCACTTTATTGCCAGGGCCTCTCTTTCCACCGCGGCGTACCTTCTCTCCGCGGGGGACAGCTTCCGGCTGATGTAGAGTACCGGGTGCTCTTCTCCGTCGAAGGTTTGGGAGAGACCTCTGCCCAGCCCGGTTTCAGATGCGTCGGTGTGCACCGAGAAGGGGAGGGTAAAGTCCGGGTTGTGCAGCACCGGCTCGCTGGTTAGGGCCTCCTTCAGAGTCCGGAAGGCCCGCTCGGCGTCGACTGACCACCTCACCCGGTCTGGCTGGCCCTTTTTTGTCAGATCTGAGAGAGGGGAGGCGATCGCAGAGAAGTTAGGGACAAACCTCCGATAATACCCCGCCAACCCCAAGAAGGCACGTACCTGTTTTTTTTACGTGGGCCGAGGGTAGCCTTTCACCGCATGAACTTTCTCTGCCTGGGGCTTCAGCATCCAGTGCCCAATGCGGTATCCCAGGTACTGCGCCTCGGTTAGCCCAAGGTGACATTTCTTGGGGTTGGCAGTCAAGCCAGCGTCCCAGAGTCCCTTTAGGACCTCCCCCAGAACAGGTGGTCCGACCAGGTGGCGGAATGGATGACTATGTTATCCAAGTAGGCCGCTGCAATGCTACGATGGGACCGTAGGATGATGTCCATCAGTCGTTGGAATGTGGCTGGTGCCCCATGTAGTCCAAAGGGGAGGACCCGATGCCAGTGGCCCATGGAGGTGCTAAAGGCCGTCTTGGGTCGGGCGTTGGTCGCTAGGGCCACTTGCCAGTACCCTTTGGTGAGGTCCATGGTGGAAATGAAGCGGGCCCTCCCCAGGTGCTCCACAAGGTTGTCCACTCGGGGGAGGGGGTAGCTATCAAAATCCGAGACCTGGTTCAGTCTACGAAAGTCGTTGCAGAGCCGAATGCTCCCGTTGGGTTTTGGCACTACAACGATAGGGCTGGACCAGGGGCTGTTGGATTCTTCGATAACTCCGTCTCGTAGCATTCGCTCCACCTCTTCCTCGATGGCCTTACGCTGGGCCTCTGGGACACGGTAGGGCCTCTGTCTCACCACTACCCCTGGAGGTGTCTTTATGTGGTGGCGCACCACTTTGGTCCTTCCCGGGGAGGAGGAGAACACGTCCGAGAATTGGTCCACCAACTCGAGGAGCTCCTGTCTCTGGGCGGGGGTGAGGTCCTCCCCGAGGTCAACCAAAGCACGCTTGTTCTGATCTGTGTCCAGGGCGGCGTACGCTGAAACCACCGGGGCCGGTTCTACCCACTTCTTCAACAAGTTAATGTGGTATAGTTTCTCGTCCGTTCTCTTACCGGGCTGTTGCAGGCGGTAGTTGACGGCGCCCTGACGCTCTAGAATGGTGTAGGGCCCCTGCCAGTGGGCCAGGAACTTGCAGGCGCTACTGGGTACCAGAAGAAGTACCTGATCCCCTGGGTGGAACTCCTGAGGCTGCGCCGGGCGGTTGTACACCCGCTGCTGTTTCTCCTGGGCGGTGCGCATGTGTTGTTGGACTACTCGGTCGAACCTGTCTTGCATTTCTTGTACATATTCCACGACCGAGTGGTACGGGGACGGCTGTTCCTCCCAGGCTTCGCGGGCGACGTCCAGTAGTCCTCGAGGGCGCCGGCCGAACAGCAGCTCGAAGGGGGTGAAGCCGGTGGATGCCTGGAGACACTCCCGGACGGCAAAGAGTACGTAAGGGAGAAGAAGGCCCCAGTTCCTCCCTTCTTCGTCTACCACCCGCCGCAACATCCGTTTGAGCGTCTGGTTGAAGCGCTCTTCCAGCCCGTCAGTCTGGGGGTGGTAGACCGACGTCTTCAGGTGCTTCACCTGCAACAGCCGACACAGATCAGACATTAACTTGGAGACAAAGGGCGTACCTTGGTTGGTTAGTATGTCCTTGTAGATTCCCACCCGGCTGAAAAAGAGTACCAGATCCCTGGCGATGTTGGGCGAGATGGCTTTGCGCAGTGGTACCGCCTCCGGGTACCGGGTGGCGTAGTCTACGACCACCAGGATGTACTCGTGGCCCCGGGCCGACTTGGGGAGGGGCCCCACGAGGTCCATGCCAATCCGCTCAAAGGGAACGCCGATGATGGGTAGAGGGATGAGGGGCGCGGGTGAGGGCCTCCGGGGAGCAGTGCGTTGGCACTGGGGATACCGCTGGCAGAACCTCTGGACCTCGGCACTCATCCCGGGCCACACGAATCGGTCCATCAGTTTTTCCAATGTGTTCCACGGTCCCAGGTGACCGCCAAGCGGGTGGGCATGGGCGAGGTGCATGACGAGTGGTGTTTTCGTCCATGGTACCACCAGGAGATCTACCTGCTCCCCGCGGTGGCAGGCCCGTTGGTAGAGGAGGCCACCCCAGACGAGGAAGTACGAGGTGGGAAGTCTCAGGTCAGGGTTTTGGTCGACCCCCTCTACAACCCATACTTGGGCCCAGCAGTGCGTGAGGCGGTCGTCCTCCTTCTGCTCCCGTCCAAAGCTCCCCTCTCGGTTCACCTGGTGTACGACAACAGACATAGGGTTAATTGATATAGAGGACTCACCTTCGGGACTGGCGTCCCCGTTGTCCTGGGCCAGTTAAGCGGTCTGGGCCCCGGTCCTCTGCTTCCGACGTCGCGGCTTCCCTGTCTCGGCGTTCCAGCCCGGCAGGCATCCTGGCTAGTCCCTCCCCAGGAGTAACGGTATGGGGAGGTCAGGGATCACGCCCACGTGGAGAGACAAGATCCCGGTCGCGCTCTTGATCGGCACCTCCGCTGTCGGGACTTCCCGGGTGTCCCCATGAATGCGGGTCACAGTGAGGCTTCCCCCTGGAGTTTTTTTTTTTTTTTTAGGTGAGGGGCGGTTCTGTGCTCATGCCCGCATCGTCCACCAGTGTAGCGGGAAAGGGCGATGCACAGAGACACGGAGGTGTGAATAGAGCAAAAGCTGAGGCTTTATTCTCGTTTTGGTAGAGTGTAGGTTCGTGGGCGCGTGTGTGTCGGGCTGCGGGGCCGGGCTGACGTCGTGACACTCGCGGAGGCGTGTCGGGGGAATCCCGGTATGGCAGTCGGAGAAGGAGCGATTTTCTTTCCTCTCGCGCCGCGTGTCAGTCCGTCGCGACAGTACAGTATCTCTCAAAAGTGAGTACACCCCTCACATTTTTGTAAATCTTTGATTATATCTTTTCATGTGACAACACTGAAGAAATGACATGGTCTGGGGCTGCATGAGTGCTGCCAGCACTGGAGAGCTACAGTTCATTGAGGGATATCTGAACAAGTGGTCAGATACAGATATGAAGCTTGCAGATTGAACAAAGACAATGGTTGTGATACATTTACACTTTTCATTCATTCATTCATCCTTAGTAACTGCCTGGTCAGGAATGTTTTAAATTAGGCTAATACAGTAGTTTGTTTTGATATAGGGAAATAGAACCAATGATATTTCTTCGAAAATATCTCAAGCAGGTATTAATTAAATAGTAATTGTGTGTGCAAGTATCCATGGGCACATCTTCAGAGCACGAGTGAAACCCTTAGTCAACCCCCTTAGAGTTTAGGTCATACCCATATCAGGTTTAAACCTGAATACAGATACACATACTGATACTTGGAGAGCTAAACAGACACACGGGTTTTTTTTAATCATGTTTGTAATCATCAGTTTGTAATCGTACCCACAGCATAGACGGCTAACGTTTAATCTCCTCACCTCCCACTCTTCTTTTACCCTCCTCCACTACTCATTCACTTCCAATCCCTTATCAATTATGTATGCACTAAAAAAATCCCCACCAAATCTCCCATAGAGCTGTTTTTTCACCAGGAATTGCATGAGAACATTGTGTTATTACCTCCTCTTGCATGTACATCCATGAAAAGGCCATCCACGTCAGTGAAAAGTGCATTGTATTTGCAATGTTTTTCTATAAGCGGCTTTCCAGACAAACTCAAAAAAAAGAACAAACATCCCAAGAATGTACAACTGAGAGTAACTCTATTATATGAGGGGTTTTTTTTTCTTTCTTCTTTCTTTTCTTCTGGTGAGCGGCTTAATTATAGAAACTATAATGTGGTTTAATTCTCTTTCTATTTTAACACTATGTCTAGATTCCTTTGAGAAACATGCGAATAAAATTATTTTCTATAGACTATTATTTTCTTTTTAGTTATGATACATATAAAATTTTATGCCTTAAGGGGGATAAAAGTAGAAGTAATTACATTTTTTTGGTAAGAAAACATTCAGTGTGTTAGGTTCTACAGATGTTTCTTCATAAATAGTTTATTTTCAGATATTAATATTAATAATGCTATTGACTGTGGTGCAGTCTGTGTCCCAAAAATACATGAAAAGTATTTTAAACTAAGGTGAAGTGTTCTTCACAACAACGTTTCAGCAGCATTTCAGATAAATAACTTTCAACATTAATAGATCCCTACAAAATCACAACATTTATGCTTATGAAAGTGCGTCACAACTTTGCACTTTAGCGTATAAAATAAAAAATAAAATCAACAAAATACTTAAAAAATGTATTATTGATGCATTTGTTGTGTGAATCCATTTAACACCTTATGCTATGAAGCATTGTTGCCCGTGAGTCATCCATTACAGGTCATTAAAAAAAAATAGTAGATCTTAGTTCATCATTCACTCAAAGCCTAGCTTTCTTCACATTAGATTGGATCTTCCAGCAATCCTGTTTATCAGATTTATGGTACTCAGCTCTTCCAAATGAAACAAAAGTCTTATATTAAACAGGTCCATGTCATTTGCATGAAATGTCCAGCTTTCATTTTCTGTTTTTGCTTTCTTTCTTTCTTAAATGAAATTTACTCTCAACATGCCCTACAAACACACTACACGCATCAGATCATTGTACTTCATACTTATCAAAAGTATCAATGGATCCTTGAAATATCAAGCTTATGAAAAGCCCTCAACCTCTCTTATATGTTTTTTCTACAATTTTCCATTTTCCAAAGGACAGGCATCTATTGTTTTCATTCTCATTTCAGGATCACCTGAATTCAGTGCATGTTGTTATTTTGATATTTAAAAAAATAATAATAATTCTCATTTATTTCAGGAAACATGTTTGTGGTTTGACCTTTCTGCTCTGCATTCTCAATTCTTCACTGATTCTACCTTGTCCGTTGTCATAGTGACAGTTTCCTATTTATGTGTGGTTGAATTTGTGAAGGCGCCGGCCTCCGCTGCTCTCCATGCTGTACTCTGTGCCCTCCGTATTCCTCTCCTGTGTTACCGTCGATCAATTTTTCTTGCCCATCTCCTCAAAAAATGCTTGGAAATTATGTAATTGTTTTCTGATGTCATGATATATGTGTGGCAGCCTGGGAAAACCCTTCACATGGTCACATTTGATGCTACATATTCTGGAACCTGCAAGCCTTTCTGAACTGAAACGTGCTTCTCTTTTACACAGACCAAGTTCTAACACCCTCAAACGTGAAAAGAGGGAAAATTGCATTTAATTATTTCATTCCAGTTCCACTCAAAGAAGCCACGCCTACTTTTTTACAGAACCTGCTTATGGAAAAAACTAAACAAAATTAGTGCCACCTTTGAAAGAATTCTATATTTATAACAGGAAATACTAAGTAAGTTCTCACTTTGATGATCAGCATCATCCGCATGAGTCTGTCTCATCACCTGAGGTAAAAAAAAAAAAAAGTCACTCGCCATATTTAAAGTCCTTGTGAAGTGCCTTGAAACATGCAGCGTGTTGACGCAATTTTCACTGAAACATGAAGCTAGGGCAGGACATATAGAGTGGCCCCTCCACCTTTTTAAATAGCCAATAGCGTTTAACTTGCCTCACAAACCAGGCTGAGTCATATTTGACAGTTAGTACCATGTATATTTATAATGTTACGGGGTGGAGCACTTCGGATTCTACAGAGCATTTGATTGGACAGAAAATCTGATGAAAAGCTGAAGTGCAGGATGATGTCATCAAAATTGTTGATCTGTATCGGTGGTAGATAGAGACTGTACATTTTGAGTACATATATCTTTTAAATGGGAATTTTATCATTGTTTTGGAACACACTAGCTTACTAATAATTGGTCTCTAGATATCTGCATGGATTCAAAAATAAATAAATATATAAATATATCCCATTTGTGCAGTTATTATTTTTGTTTGTACCTGCCCACAATATTTTGTAATATATTGCTTCTACTGTATTTTCCAAAAATGTAAACAAACTATCCATCTAATTTAAACCACCACAACCTGGCATCTGCTATTCCTATTCGTTTTTGTATCTGATTAGAACACAGTATCTGTTCATTCCAAATAATATATTTGTATTCAGTTACCACCATAACAAGCAAGGAGCCATGAACGAATCTCCTTCTCAGGTGAGGGGAAATATACAATAAAAAATCTCTAAAACAATTACTAGACTTGGGATGACGTCAGGGTTATTGACACCACTTAGACTTGCCTTAATTGTCAGTGACAGTACAGACCTTTATGAGAATTCATGTTTAAAACTAAAGGACATACTCAAACCGCTGATGCAGCATGCTTTATTGGCACAAGACCCATTTAATCCAACAGGAAAGTGTGTTGGAACCAGGAAAAAGAACCAGGAAATATAAGGGTAAGTGGAAAGATACTATACTACAAATCAATGTTGAACAAGTAGAGACACTATGTTTAACTATGTTTTCCAGCAATGAGATGGTCCTTTTCAGGTTGTTAAGATCACTCTTACGGTTATAAAGTGTGTGTGTGTGTGTGTGTGTGTGTGTGTGTGTGTGTGTGTGTGTGTGTGTGTGTGTGTGTGTGTGTGTGTGTGTGTGTGTGTGTGTGTATGTGTGTATGTGTGTGTTTTAAATGAATAAGACTGAATGAACTGACCAAAGTGTGGCATTTAGCACTGTTTAAAATGTTAATGCATCATAAAATATAAGAACCAATCATATTCAAGTATGCAAATGAAGGCTATGAAACACCAATTTACCTGGTGGGTGTGTAGGATTTTAGGTGTTTCCAACTGGATTTCTGGACTAGGCTAGATACAGTGAGGGAAAAAAGTATTTGATCCCCTGCTGATTTTGTACATTTGCCCACTGACAAAGAAATGATCAGTCTATAATTTTAATGGTAGATTTATTTGAACAGTGAGAGACAGAATAACAACAAAAAAATCCAGAAAAACGCATGTCAAAAATGTTATAAATTGATTTGCATTTTAATGAGTGCAATAAGTATTTGACCCCTCTGCAAAACATGACTTAGTACTTGGTGGCAAAACCCTTGTTGGCAATACAGAGGTCAGACGTTTCTTGTAGTTGGCCACCAGGTTTGCACACATCTCAGGAGGGATTTTGTCCCACTTCTCTTTGCAGATCTTCTCCAAGTCATTAAGTTTTCGAGGCTGACGTTTGGCAACTCGAACCTTCAGCTCCCTCCACAGATTTTCTATGGGATTAAGGTCTGGAGACTGGCTAGGCCTCTCCAGGACCTTAATGTGCTTCTTCTTGAGCCACTCCTTTGTTGCCTTGGCCGTGTGTTTTGGGTCATTGTCATGCTGGAATACCCATCCACGACCCATTTTCAATGCCCTGGCTGAGGGAAGGAGGTTCTCACCCAAGATTTGACGGTACATGGCCCCGTCCATCGTCCCTTTGATGCGGTGAAGTTGTCCTGTCCCCTTAGCAGAAAAACACCCCCAACGCATAATGTTTCCACCTCCATGTTTGAAGGTGAGGATGGTGTTCTTGGGGTCATAGGCAGCATTCCTCCTCCTCCAAACATGGCGAGTTGAGTTGATGCCAAAGAGCTCCATTTTGGTCTCATCTGACCACAACACTTTCACCCAGTTGTCCTCTGAATCATTCAGATGTTCATTGGCAAACTTCAGACGGGCATGTATATGTGCTTTCTTGAGCAGGGGGACCTTGCGGGCACTGCAGGATTTCAGTCCTTCACGGCGTAGTGTGTTACCAATTGTTTTCTTGGTGACTATGTTCCCAGCTGCCTTGAGATCATTGACAAGATCCTCCCGTGTAGTTCTGGGCTGATTCCTCACTGTTCTCATGATCATTGCAACTCCACGAGGTGAGATCTTGCATGGAGCCCCAGGCTGAGGGAGATTGACAGTTCTTTTGTGTTTCTTCCATTTGCGAATAATCGCACCAACTGTTGTCACCTTCTCACCAAGCTGCTTGGCAATGGTCTTGTAGCCCATTCCACACTTGTGTAGGTCTACAATCTTGTCCCTGACATCCTTGGAGAGCTCTTTGGTCTTGGCCATGGTGGAGAGTTTGGAATCTGATTGATTGATTGCTTCTGTGGACAGGTGTCTTTTATACAGGTAACAAGCTGAGATTAGGAGACTCCCTTTAAGAGTGTGCTCCTAATCTCAGCTCGTTACTTGTATAAAAGACACCTGGGAGCCAGAAATCTTTCTGATTGAGAGGGGGTCAAATACTTATTTCCCTCATTAATCTGTCTCTAAACTGTCCTGTTTGTTCACTGTAGCCTCAGATTCCTGTTCTTGGCTGACTGGAGTGGGAACCGATATGGTCTTCTCCTGCTGTGCAATTTGAGATGCTTTTCTGCTCACCGTCGCTGTAAAGAGTGGTTGTTCGAGTTATCATAGCCTTCCTGTCCAGTCTGCACATTCTCCTCTGACTTGATTTCTCTGCAATTACAAATAGTGTACATTTCCAGCAGAATGCGGTGGCGAATAATGGTTTATATGTACAGAACACACTGACTTTTTGTTGTTGTTGTTGTGTAATAATATTTTTGTGTATTTTTCACCATTAAAAAGCATGGTCTTTCATCACTGATTTTTTTTTCACTTCCTTAGAAATTTGTTATATAATTATACAGTGTTTTGCCACTCTCTCTTTCAGAGCTGATCCATGCAATTCAATTTCAGGATCCGGTTCTGGGCAGCAGAGTACCTGGAGGAAACCCCTGAAGCACAGGAGGATATACAAACTCCATGCACACAGAGCAGAGGTGGGATTCAAACCTCCAACCCCGGTGGTGTGAGGCAAACTTGCTAAACACTAAGCCAATATACGTCCTGTTTAGTAACTATCAGAGGTAAACCTGTAACTTTAAACTTTCCTTCATGACTTTGCACTCTCACTAACATGACAAGCTGCTTTGTAGACAGAGAAACAGAGACGCTGGTGAAGCGTCAGTAAACGACTGATATGAGTCAGAACAGGTATCACATTGCTTTGTTGACGTTCAACAACATTATACTGTATATAAGAAGAATAAAAGACTTCAGGGTGTGCTGTTGTTGGAAATGAATCCACTTTATGTTAGCACCCCACAAAGCACCCCATCGTTGAGTAATTTCCTAAAAGGGTTTTATTCCTTACTAATATGATTGAATAAGCTGTGCCCGATTTAGTTAATTAGAAATAAAGGACATTCAGGTGCAGGTGCTGTGAAGCGATGAGATCAGGGCGATCCCGACAGTTTTTAAAGAACAATTTCTGCACCTTATGGTCTAATTCTTTCTTTTATGTAGTGTCTCTTTATCAGGTAGAGAATCACGGCATGGTGTCTGTGCTAATTTCCCTCCAATGCTTTCCACTCGTTAAACACTTTCGGTGATAAAGATAGACAATGGCATTTACACTGGGCCCTTCTTTTCAACCGCTGAGACTCGGCAACGCTTCTGTAGCCTACATCCCTTCACTCCCACACACACAGTGTTGGTTTTTCCAGCTGAATGGAAGGATGGCGAGTCTGAAGATGGAGTGCCAGCCAGCGAATGGTGCTTTCTCCACTGACGTGTTAAACACCTAGGAAACATGAACACTCTGCTGCAAACGTGATTTACGCCACCCAGGATGAGGAATAGATGATATAAGGGCAGATTATTTGTCTAAGTAAAGCATGAGATAGCAGTGTGATCATGTGTGTGTGTGTGTGTGTGTGTGTGTGTGTGTGTGTGTGTGTGGACGGTGGGGCAGGGGGGTGTATGTACATGCTACGCAAGCGACAGTGTCTCCTGCTTGACCAGAAAGACAACAATCTACTGCTCCATATCAGTCATCTCTTTACCTCTAGGCTTATAAAGTGGTCTAGATTTTAGCATATACATGAACACCCCCCCCCACACACACACACACACACATTTTTCATGAAACGAGCACTTATTACACTTAAAAATATGTATGTAACAGTAGAAGACATTTTGTTGTTGTCCCTCACAACAACCTATCTGCATATTTGAAGTAAATAACTTAAAACATGAAACATTTTTGTATTAATAGGTATTATTTCATGCACCAATGTATGAACCCATTTAACATCTCATGCTTGAAAAGAACCCATCAGTCATCCATTTTAGACTCATAATAACTGTCCATTTTGTTTCTGTCCTACACACATTCACTCAACCTTGTTTCCTGAAGTATTTGGAGTATTCCAGATGTTTTTACTTATCCAAATTTCCTGTACATCATGGCAAGAAGGAAACTGCGGAAAGCCAAAGAGGATGCTGACTGTTAATATGCAGAGAAATATGGTCGCTGTTCTTATTTCACTCTCCAATAAGCTGAATCCACCACCACCATGCTTTATTTCTGTTCTGTCTGCTCAGTTAAGACTACAGAATGGACGCGTTCAGCATTGAATTTATTTGTGATGTCACACTCCACAGCAGTGGTTAATGGCTCAAATAGAAATCGACATTCAGAGATTTAAGGATTTGCAGTCTTCCAGAAGTATTTCTTTTTTTTATTATTACCTAGCATACTATGTTTAAATATCGAAATTTTACTGTGGCAGTTGTATAACAACAAAAAAAAGCTTTAGTTGTTCTGTCTGTTTTGTCTCTGTACCAGTGTTATCGTGGAGAGGTATGAATTGTTTGTCCAGCAGGAGGCGCACACCCCTCACCTTTCCCATCGCCCTGCTCACCAGCAGCTAAACACAAAGTCACGATACTCTACACACAGAAACCCAACAGTGTTCTATATAATCGTATAACAGAGTCACATCGATAAAATAATTCATTTGTTTATACTGACTGAAAACAACCGATAAGTCGATTTCCATTCTGGTGGCGGAATGGAATGCCAGTACTTTGAGAAAGTGTAAAAAACTTGTGTTTTTTTTTTTAAGTTTTAAGAGTTATAAGAAGGTAAGAGGCACGGCAATCATGGAATCATGCGGAAAGTAGAGTATTCTTAGACTCTGAGCATGAGGATATGTTTTTGACTGAGACTATTTATGTAAGTGGCTTTGGAAAAGAGCATCAGCTAAATGTTTAAATGCAAATGACCAGGAAATGTTCCACTAATTGTCACCATTACAGTCATTATAGGGATGCTACATGAACTCTGTAATGCTCCCACTCGCGCGTCATCTATCTCTCTCTCTCTCTCTCTCTCTCTTTCTCTCTCTCTCTCTCTCTCTCTCTCACTACACACACACACACATAAATGTTTCATATAGACAGGACATGCAACTCACATGTCTGTGCTCGTGCACTTGACGGTTGAGGCACAGAGAAGCACATGTGCTGGAAACAGACTCTCCCACCCCCAACACATACACACACAAACACTAATCATCACTTGCATTTAAGCATTAAAAAATTTTTTTAAAGGATTGAAAATTGAGAGTCCATGAGCCTGGTCAAAGATCACCGAGACACACCCGGTACACAGGATGTTATTCCACAGCAGGTCACATTGTTAGTCATGAGACATGAAACATAAAAAAAAAAAAAGCTACGTGAATGCATATTACAATTTTACAACTTGTATCCCTTGTCACGTAAAAGAGTACGTGTAACTATACAAAAATGTGTAAAATCATACTTATATTGTAATATTACCAGCCAAATATGACATCATGTTATCATTCACATACATAAATTATATAACTGTGTAATTATAATTGTTAGAACATCAGTAAGAGACCGTTTCAGGATTTTATGCAGTAAAAGTGGTGCATAGTTTTATCTGACTTCTTCTTCTTATTTAAAATAAATAAATAAATAAAACGCTAATACTGATAATATTCTTTTTGCTCTGGTGACCAATTACATCACCCACATAAGACTGTGCAGATGAAATCAAAACAACCTGTAATTTTATTTTTCCAGTGGAAAATGCCTTCCTGCATTTGTAACACATTTTTATTTACCCATATGACTTTTAAAAAGATTCTCAGTGTCCACTTTAGGGCAGGAGGGATTGAGTTACTTTTTTCTGTGGAACAACTATACAAATGTGGCCTTAACTGTATGACTGTATGATTTTTAAGGGCTTTCTTTCTTTCTACAAAAAAAATAATGAACTAAAAAATCTGTTTGAGGAATCCAACTGGGAAACACATTAATCTGCCGACAGAAGACTGAAATATCAGCAGTTTCTATTTAAAACCTTCTTGAAAAGGATGAACTGGATGTTGGATTGCCTTGACAGAACATTTGACATGCAAGAGCAAGGAATAGACTCAAATAATAAAATTAAACTAGTCCAGGTGAATAATAATTGAGGTGCAGGTACCCATCAATAACCTGTCACGTGACACAAAGATTTTCCTGATGATCCTGATTAAAAGTCAATAATAATAATAATAATAATAATAATAATAATAATAATAACAATAATAATAATAATCCATCCATCCATTTTCTTTACCACTTATCCTTCAGGGTCACGGGAAACCTGGAGCCTACACCAGGGAGCATGGGACACAAGGTTGGGTACACCCTGGACAGCCAGGGGTGCAGCCAATCCATCGCAGGGCACAATCACACACACACACACACACACACACATTCACACACTCATTCATACACTACAGACACTTTGGACATGCCAATCAGCCTACCATGCATGTCTTTGGACTGCGGGATATAAATAATAATATTAATAATAATAGTAGTAATAGTAGTAGCAATAAAATAATAATAATAATAATAATAATAATAATAATAATAATAATAATAATAATAATAATAATAATAATAATGTTATTATTATTGTCGTTATTATTATTATTATTATTATTGTTGTTATTATTGTTATAGTAATTAATTTTATATTAATTACATTGTTTACAAATAAAATATTAAATAACATTTTCGAGTCACGCGTTTTCTTTTTTTTATATTGCGCTTTTTTTTAATTCTTTAAGATTATTTATATTATGTACAAATCTTCTTATAGCGAAGAAAACTCCCAAACGCGGCTTATTTATTTAATCCATTTATTTATATATTTATATGTTTATAAAATCACCAAGTTCATAAGGACTGGATTGTTTACCTCTTCGCTGGCTAGAAGATGACGTCAGGACACACCCCTAAACGTGTGCGTTGGGATAGGCAGTGGAGTTCCTTTCGCCCAATCCGGATCAAGCTGTCATCCTTGCGGTCCAATCCGTGACGAGGGCACTGGCCGAGCTTGGCTGTGATTGGCTCCCAGTGAGAGAGGGTATGTAGACACGCAGAGCTGCTGAGCCGAAGGGCGGGGCATAGCCGAGTCGATGATGTCCACCTCTTCGGTGGTTGACGAGTAGAGAGAGAAGAAAATATTCCATATATATATATATGTTGTGTGTATATACACACCCATTTTGTGTGGAATTAACGCTGAGTTTGAAGTGAACACCAGTATTTGGATGGTTCGAAAGTCAACTCGGATCTCCCCTGGTAACGTATACTTTTATTCTGCTGTAGTTTTTCCACGGAGAAAACGTTTGACCGAGTGAGTTTGGCGGCGTGTCAGCGCTCCCAGTGCAGTCCTGCTAAACCGCTAGCCATGCTGACATACATCAACACTGCTAACGTGCACACTTCCACACTACTGCACTGCACAGTACGGGAGAACAGCGCCTGGGTTACACTGGCGTCCTGTGCGCGTGTACTGTTTACTACGGAAGTACAGTGCCTTTCATCACAATGCGATTTACTGCTCCAAAATGCGCCAGGAAACTTGTTTATTTATTTATTTATTTATATGTTTATTCCCCGAGATGTGCTAGCTTTTCTGTTGCCCGAAACAAGTCTGAAAGTCCAGATGATCCCTCAATACAGTCGAGCTGCTCAGAACCGCACTGTTGTTTTTTGGGGGGGTCCGAGTCACCTAGTTTTGATTCGCTAATTAACTCGAGTTGTGTGTGTGTGTGTGTGTGTGTGTGTGTGTGTGTGTGTGTGTGTGTGTGTGTGGAGTGACATAGAGAGCACTGACAAAGTGTCATTTCTGTGTAAATGTGTTTGGGAAACTTTCACAGAGTTGCCTGGGTCATTTTTCTTGGCAACCTGGAGAGCTAGGTTCAGCAGCTGCAGGCAGGTAGGGCAGGAGCAGGCTGCAGCGGGGCTTCATCCCAAACGGACCCCTAACCCCTTTCACAAGTGCACTTCGCGTGCTATGAAGTCACCTTCCGGAGACGCTTAAGTAGTGCACTTGATGTCCTGTAACGAGCTATTTGGAGCGCTTTAGCCATGTTTTCTGCACGTGTGGGTTTGGGTGTTTCTGAAAATTATTATTATTATTAGTTGTTATTGCATTTCGTTTGGTTGAATAGTAAAAATAAAATGAATTGTGGTTAAAGTCGAAAATGTAGAAATTGTTATGATTTTTATTATTATTATTATCATTTATTTTTATTTATTTTTTTAATAAAAAAAAAAAGCTCCCAAACATTGCAGTAACTGCTAGAGATATTTAGAAATAAGCCCCATAAATTCACAACTGCCTCAGGAGTTTGATTCTTAAAGTATAAAAACACATGAAATGCTTTTTAATTTACTAAATAATACAAAAAAATGACACTCAAACAACTATAATAATGGAAAAAAAATATTTACTCTTTAAATAAATTAAATTAACCTTTTATTAACATTTAAAATAGCACTATATTTTTTAACTAGTCCAACAAGGATAGCTAGATTTGATGCCGTTATCATTCATGTGTTTTGTATATATTTTATACATTCTTTGTTTGTTTGTTTGTTTGTTTGTTGCTGGCAGTTTGTGAGCACCTATACGATATGATGCGTATCCTGTATCGTGTTGTAGAAATGCCCGCGAGAACCGTGAAATTATTATTATTTTTTTTATGTTTTTTGTCATATCGGCAAGTGTAAGGTTAATCCTTGTGTGCGACAGTTCTGCCCTTTTCTAGAAGAAGTGCAGCAAAGATAACGAAGCTGCGATTGCAGCTGGGATCGCTTGCTAAAGCTTCGACCGGAGAAGGGGAAGTTTTGTCCCATCAAGGCGCATTGAGTGTTTGTTTGTCGAGTGGTGTGCTGTAACCTCTGACCCCTGTGATGTAACTCTGCTTGTTTGCGTCGCAGCAAAGTCTTTGGCTGACACACACACACACACACACACACACACACACACACACACACACAGGTACAGTCACTCAGGTGCTGTAACGCACAAATTGTGATCTGGTGATCTTCATTTTCCGAAACTCGAGGGCCAATAAAGCGGTTGGCATGTGCAGGCGTAAACAGGACTCAGTGTGGGCTCATGTGCAGGCGGGGATGTGGAAGCGCTGGCATTGCTCGCTCTCCTTAACCTGTATTTACTCACTGATTCAAATCTGATTGTTTCTTTTTTTTTCTTCTTTTTTTTCCTGCCTGATGTGTATCAGATCTCTTCCTGGAAGCAGGAAGCAATTAGGTCTAATCAGAGTGTTCCTCATCTAACTGGAATTCATTTCTGCAGTCTTTAATGCAAACCTTCACCACATGTTCGATAACGTGGTTCAATCCGTCAATCTCAAGGATCCGTATACAGAATGGAAATCCGATCCGATCCGATTTGAACGCTTTACAGTGTTGTTGAAAAACGAACGGCCTTAAGACTCGCGACTGGGAACGAAAGAGTCGAGTCACGTTTTCTGGACTGATCAATTACAGCACGAAGTACAAACGTTGAGAAAAATGTTTAAAAAAAAAGAAAAAAAAGAATAAACTTCTTAAGGATACACAAAGGCAGTAGAATAGAGATGGAACGATGCCACTGTTTCTTTTGATACTGAAATTATGCGGTCGATATCTGATGTCGTTTTCTTAAAAAAAAAAAAGTTTTAAACTGATTTAAAAAAGCAAAACAAAACCGAACCACGGGAAAAATACATGCATAAATACATTACATAAAAAAAAATCAACCCAAGATCCTTCAAAAATACAATCAAATCTCTTTATGTTATAGAACTGTAAACATTTCCAGCTTCAAAATGCTTTCAAATCAATTTCCACACAATTGTCCCTCTGATATCTCATCCACCATTTTGTGCTGGTCCTGCGTATCAGGATCGAAGCTATCTCTCCACAGCAATTAGTCTGATGTTTCATTTTGAGGTTGTTTTTTTTTCTCCTTTCTGTTATTTCTCCTGTGTTTACAGAAAATTAGGACTGGAAGAATATAAGAATTCCTATTTTTTTTTATTTTATTCTGTGAACCGAACAGCTTTCAGTCGCGAGAGAAACACTTCCATGAGTCATGCAGCTTTTATATTGGCTGCACATAGTTTCACACTTGCATGAACGACCTCTTTAAGAGCTGCAAGCGTTTATTATTTTTGATCGACTAATCTCTATAAAGCTCAGAATTATGAGCGTTTACGCTTTTGAATCATGCATTTAAAAAAAAAAATGCGGGCTTTTTAAAATGTGATGAATTCCTGCTGAAACACTTTCCTGCTGTGTATGAAGGTATTTTGTGATTTGTTTATTCATCGGCTCCTCGATTAGCTTTTCATTTGGGACGGGGTCAGTCTCACGCTGTCAGTTAAGTAAGGAATAAGACGCAACCGAGGCAGGAAGTGGTAGGAAAATAATCAGTGATGCAGCGGCGTTTTAGTGCCAGCTGTGTGCCGACGACTGAGATTTTTGAATTTATTTATTAAAGAATGATACATATGTATTGTGGTTTTCTTGTTGTAGTTACATTTAACTCCCATAGAATGTTCTGGAACGTTCAAGAAACAAGTTATTTCCTGTTATCACCTATTATCCATCCAACCATCCATCTTCTACCGCTTACTCCTTCTTCAGGGTCGTGGGGAACCTGGAGCCTATCCCAGGAAGCCTCGGGCACAAGGCGGGGTACACCCTGGACAGGGTGCCAGGTTATCACCTATTATATTATGTTATATTACATTATAGGAGATATAAACAGTCATTCCCTCACCAGCTTCTCTTTTCTCTCTTGAAGCTAATTAGACATGATTTATGGGATCGCAGAAACGAACACGAAATCAAGCAAACCCCGCAATATTCGGAGGAGCTTAAGGTTCTTCAGCCCTCTTCGATTACATGAGTGCCATTAAAAGGTCTCGTTTACCAACAAACATCGCTGTGAAAGACCATGTAATGATTTTGAAATTGCAATTTCAACAACTCCTCCATCCTGAAGACTTTAGAGTGGCTTTAAACCTGACTAACACAAAGTGCTGATGCTGGAGACCTTACAAATTCAACAGACATCTCATCGTGGAAAATAAAGTTATAACTATATAAATACTAACAGATTAAAACTAACTATCGTCAATGCTGCCTTTAAAGAAAACGAACCAGGACCTTCCGACCAATTAGAATTGAGAATTCATCAAGTACACATTTTTGTATATCATCATGGTGGTGCCCGGTTTAAACACCAGTCTGTCCTGGAACTTTTTCTATCCACGGTTCTCCGTTGCACAGAGAAAATCGATATCAGTGTCTCGTTTTTCTGCCTTCATCTCATTCAGCCACAAAGATCTGAAAGGCGGGATTTTTATACCGTGTATTCCTTCACGTCGGAAGTGACAGCTCAAATGAATTACACAGCTTTAAATGGACCAACAAAATAAATAGTAGTAATAAGATTTAAGTTTTTTTTTTTTTTAAAGGAAGAAAAAAATTGTAACGATGCAGTGCAAAGTTTCACCGTTAAATCCGTGGCTTCCTGTTAGAGTTTGTTATTGTTGCTTTAAAAGAAAGAGAGAGGGGGCGGGGCCATCGTGGAACAAACCATCAGTATTGAAATGTTCATAGGATAAAGGTGATCACTCAGAAGAAGTGATCTCGCAACGTGCCACTCACAAGCTTTATTTTTCATAGTATGGTTGATATTAGCATGAACTTAGCCCTGCCTTTTATGATTGTTGCCAAGTACGTTAAAGGACTCCTCGGGATGCGCTGGGGAACCAACCCCTTCACGCAGCAACATTTGATTTCATAAACATTATTTGAATGTGTACGGAAACATTTTGTTCGGAGCTGTAGCGCGTTTTATTCCAGAACGTTCCACCCGCAGAACACGTTCGGAACAGTTTTGATTCAACTAACCATTCTAATCACTGTAAGAACTCAGTACTAAGTAT
The DNA here is from genome assembly GCA_012411365.1 of Ameiurus melas. Classification (NCBI taxonomy): domain Eukaryota; kingdom Metazoa; phylum Chordata; class Actinopteri; order Siluriformes; family Ictaluridae; genus Ameiurus; species Ameiurus melas. The sequence goes on along the minus strand of CM022768.1, from coordinate 22,141,756 downwards.
CTGTGATAATGGTGGGTTTTGATTTCCACCACTGTAAGAGATTTTTTTTTTTTTTTTTAAATTGTAGACCCTCTGGCTATTCTCACAGACACTGGAGGTGTTTACGCTTGCGGTTTGCGTGAATGTTTTATTAAAGTCAGTCTGGTTTATTAAAGTCTCACTATGTGTACTGTATGTTGTAGTGTAAACACTTGTGGCCCCCATTACTAATACATGCTGTTGCGTTTACAATGTGCTCATTAGACGTTTATTTTTTATTTTATCCAAACGTTCCACGTGGAGGACCTCCCATATTCCACCAGACATGCCAAGATGGCACCGTGTTTAGCGTCTTTCGTTATTAATTAACCCGACACGTGACGACATCCAGCAGTGCTCTCGCTACTCACTCCTTCCTCTGATTTCTTTTTTTTGAACTCCCTAAATGTGTTTTATGATGCTGGGCCTCCAGACGTGCCCTGTAGTAGGTGACTTTATGAAAAGGGCGTAATGGCTTCCACATGGAAAGAGCAGCCATTTGTGGGATTATGTAAGTGGAGGCTTGGTGTTGGTACGGCGCTAAAAAAGAAAAGAACGAAGGTTGAGTTTGGGGGATGAGGTCACAACTTCGGATGCTGCATGGCAACAAAACATTATCCAAATGTTACACATGTCCAGAGGTTTGAAGTAATAAAGTTATACTTTATCATGTTACCGTAATTGAGTTTGTAATGAATCTGAAGCTGGATTTTCCGTGAGTGTTTCTTTTTGACTTCCAAAGTTGCTCTGTAAGATTCACGTCTCATCACTGGGGAGGTCTTTGTGGCCAATTCGAGACGACTCATAGTGGAACTAGATAGGATCAGATGAGGAAATTATGGCCACTTGTGTCCACTGTATCCTCCGGTTCTTGGCTTACAGGAGTGGAACCCGACGTGGTCTTCCGCTGTTGCTGCTTATCCACCTCAAAGTTTGACATATAGTGCAAGCTGAGATGCTTTTCCGTTCACTGTTTTCTGTTGTAAACAGTCCAGAACTGAAGTTTCAGCATTCATGCCTCCCTAGATTATGGTGTGCATCCTGAGATGCTTTTCAGCTCGCCACGCTTGTAAAGAGTGGTCATTCTAGTCACCGAAGCCTTCCTGCGAGTTCAGCCCGGCTATTCTCCTCGGAACTCTCTTATCAACAATGCGTTCGTTTTAAAAGCCATTATTAGCGCCAGCAGCTCTTCAAATCGAGTCATGAGTGTATTTTATATAAGGTATAAATGTAAGAACGAGCATGTGTCCTTTTTCTTCTTCTTTTTTATGTTTTTTTTTGAAAGAAGCTTTTACAGTAAGATGAGTCAGAAAACCTTTGATATAGTGGCTACTTAGTCATCAGTTTGAAATAAGTTGGTAATTTTGTTGGACACAAGATGGGCATTTGACATGAAAACGAAACCAGTCAGGGAGTTGTCAGGAACCACAGCATTTTTGTGCCGTGAATCAAACGGAAAAAAAACACCTCGGTTTGCATGCGCGCTGGGAGAGGGTTTGAATGAATCCTTGCTAAAAGTGGAAAGAGAACTGTTTAAAGGACGAGCGGAGCCACGGTACAGTAGTCGGTACTAACGCAGTGTGTGGTCTGCTGGAAAACGGGTACACACACACACACACACACACACACACCGGGTTAGTGTCTCTGACCCTGCTGTGTGTTTTTTCCCCTCTCGTGATGCATATCTTCATTTTAATAAACAGCGTATTTCTTATCGATTCGGCCGGATACAGCCGTGCCGAATGTTCTGGGTTCTAGTTTTTGTTTTTTTTCCTGTCGGCGTGATTGAGCTGTAGTTGTTTTTGTGCTGCTGTGAGACATTAGACGTGGAGAAGTGCTTGTGGAGGAGAGTCTCCCCGCTGTGTGTCCTCACCGCTGCAGGTGTTCTGTAGACGCTTCCCAACTTTAAAGCCAGACAGAGTTCATCCTGCGGACGAGAGCGAGATAGCTAGCTCTCTCTCTCTCTCTCTCTCTCTCTCTCTCTCTCTCTCTCTCTCTTACTGTATGTCTCTCCATCTGTCTGTGGTTTCACTTAAGTCTTCATTTCTCTCTTACCTCTTTATTTTCTCTCTTTCTTTGGCACTTCTCTCTTTTTTTTCTTTGTTGTGCCTACTAATGTCTCCTTATTGACTTGAACTTATTTTCCTTTGCTGCTCTTGTCCCCTGTCCTTTCTTTCACTTTTCGTTCCCTTATCTCATTCTTTCCATCTGCCTCTACCCCTGCACCTTGTTCTGCCTTTTCTGTTCTGTTCCTTTTTTCTTCTTTTCGTCCACTCCCTTCTTCCTGCTCCTGCTCATGCGGGTTGCTCTTTTTGCTCACTTACAGGATCGATCCTTTCGCTCATTTTTCATTTTCATTTTTCTCACACATTCCATCATTTCTTTTGTGCTTTCTTTCTTTACGTGTAATATTTTATTACTTATGACGTTTTTTTCACATGATCCTTTCTTTCTTTCTTTTTGGTTATATTTCATCACGTATTTTTCACAATCAGACCTTTATTTCTTTCAAAAATAATTATTTAATCTTTCTCTCTGTGTGTGTGTGTGTGTGTGTGTGTGTGCGCGTGTGTGCACGGCTCTGTGCCAGGGTGGTTTTCATGCGGCGATATGAGTAGGCTGGAGTGAAGAGGGTAGGCGAGCTGAGCAGGTTTGCTATGATTGGCCAGCAGACGACGAGCCCCCAAACGCAGCTCCTCCCCTTCCTGTGTCTGTGCTGTAGGCGTCTGTCATCTCATTCTATTATTCTCTCTCTCGCTCTCACACACACACCACCCTCTCACACACATACAGACCGCACACACACAGACACACACACACACACACACACACATACACCATTTATTCTACAGAGGAGCTGCTGAGTCCTATGGAATCCGCTGGAGGTTTAGAGCAGGGTGGTGCTGTGTACAGGATGGAGCATGTTGGCCTATTTACAAGCTTCATCTCCTCCCCTCTCTTCTTCTGCACAGTCTCCCGCTCTCTCTCTCTCTCTCTCTCTCTCTCTCTCTCTCTCTCTCTACCCTTCTCTCTCTCTCTCTCTACCCCTTCTCTCTCTCTCTCTCTCTCTCTCTCTACCCTTCTCTCTCTCTCTCTCTCTCTCTCTCTCTCTACCCCTTCTCTCTCTATCTCTCTATCCCTGTGTTTCTTTCTCTCTGTATCTCCTTCCCTCAGTCTCATTCTTCCTTTATATCACTGTCCTCCCCACTGTCTCTCTCGGTTTCTCTCTCTCTCTATCCCTCTCTCTTTACCTCCATTCTCTCTCTCGCTCTCTCTATCCCTCTCTCTCCACCCCTTCTCTCTTTCTCACTCTCTCTATCCCTCTTTGTCTCTACTCCCTTCTCTCTCTATCCCCCTCTCTCTCTCTACCCTCCCTCTCTCTATCCCTTTCACACCATCTTTCTCTGTCTCCTTCCATGTCTCTCTCTTTCTCTTTCCACCTTGCTCCTGCATCATCTTTTCCTCTCCAGTGCACCAGTCCCACACGTCCTCCACCCTTTTCGTGCCGTCCTTATTTCCTCATTTTAGTATTATCTTTCTGTCTCACTCTGTATCTCTCTCTCTCTCTCTCTCTCTCTCTCTCTCTCTCTCTCTCTCATGCATTCCTATACGTCTCTGTCATTGAGTTTTGTTTCTTGAGCCGCCGTGTCTGTGTTTCTGTGTCCGGTAATAAAATGACGCAGAATTCCCCAGCTCTTATTTTAATCATGCATGTTTTTTTCTGTCTCTCTCTCTCGCTCTAATTCTCTTGCTCTCACTCTAATTCTCTTTCTGGTACTGAGACAGCTGAAGGATGCAGACAGACAGAACCACACACCCTCTCACACCATCCTCCCCCTCATCTGTCTCCACCAAAGTCTGTCTGTTCTCCACAGCATTTATCCGAGCGACGTTTCAGTCAGATTAGAAAATGAAGGTTACTGAATTTTTTTTTTGTCTTTCTCCTGCTCACTCGGCGGCTTTAAACGTTTTCTGGACATCCTGAAACATCTCTGAGACCACAACACTTACTGTTGCTTTGAGGGTTTGATTTTGTAGACAATAATTACTAGGCACGTTTGGCCTAAAACTCGAAAACTTGTCGATTACTCACCATGCAGCGATGTAAAGCCATGCTTTTCTCATGAGATTCATTTAATTATCTTCACCCTCAAAATCCTGGAAATACTAGGGCCAAATGCAGTCCATTTTTATGAATCAAATAGTATTTTAATTCAATAAATTACATTAAATCAATATTTAATTCAATAAAATAATTACACTTTTTTTTTCAAATAAAATAATTGTCTTTTTTGGGGTTTTTTTTGTATTTACTTTAATTCAAGTTTCTTTCCCTTCTGTAGTAAAAAAAAGTTTTTGTTTCAAATAGATTTTCTTTAATGATTTATCATAAATATATTTAAAAAATAATATATATAGGTCTTCAATATATTAAATAATATAAATAACCAATTCTTATAAATATTAATATTATCATTTTTTAAACAAATGTATGCTTTATTATTATTTAAAGAAACATATATGTATGTTTGTATATATATTTTCTTATTTATTGATCATATGTAATATTATATCAGATTAATTGTACAGAACTGTTTTATAATCTCATGATAACCGTAATATACTCTTACCATAAAACTCTCATTTTCACACCCTCCAGGATTTCTCTATCTTTTGGATTGCAGAATCACGCAAACTCCACGATATTCGCAGGAATATTCCCGCAGGTCTTCCGCAGATTTGTGCCGAGACGCGTCACATCACTTCGTCACGACGCGCGTTCAGACGAAGCCGTCTTCGATTCACATGCGTCGAACATGTGTACAGCTAAAAGGTCTCGTTTACCAACAAACATCACTGCGAGAGACCGCGCAAAATAATTTCATAGAGTTACAATTTCACCAACTTGAGTAGTTCCACCCCCCACCCCAATAAAATCAAGAATTTTTGGCCGCTACAATCACAAAAAAGCTGTGTGAAATCCTGTACGGACTGATTTTAGACATTATGGCGGCATTTAATGCTGTTGTAAGAAACATCCAAGCTGCGAATCGCCTTTACGTTATTCCCAACAGATCCATGCAGCTAGCTAAGCCAACAGCTTGACGCTGTGATTTATGTACACACACACACACACACACACGTGTGTGTTAAAAAACACCTGCCAAATGGTGCTGCTATGTTAAGTGTTGTCCAGGCTGTTCCGAGTCTCAGACAGAAGGCTGTCACTCACTCTCCTTGGAATATTCGGCCACGTCGAGGCGACTCTTTCATCTGGTGTTTTATTACATTACTGTCGTTTCTTGTCTATTCTTTTTATTGCTCAAAGTTTAATTTCGCACTCGCCCATCACGCAGACATTTAAAATATTTTACACCATGATCTCACAGACATAAATCCTGGATGTAATGATTAAAATAGCCTAGGTGTAATCTTATTAAGTATGTAAACGCACGGGGTGTGCTGTCATAGGAAAATAAATAATCAACATGCACTTACGTTCCGTTTGACGCCGCAGCAATATTTTTAACGAATGTCACATCATGCTTTTTCACCGTTTATTATTGCGTTTAATGTTGCGTAACATTATAACAAGTTAGATCCTGTTCTCACTTATGTTATAACAGCTGTAAGCATCTCTCTCTCTCTATCTCACTCTCTCTCTCATTCTCGAAAATGTACTGATACAAAGTGCTGACATCGCAGACTCCTTCCATTAACATTAAATAAACATCTCCTTAAAGAAAGTGTTGACACCAAGGATTATACGCCATTTACATAGTCCCTGTGTAGATTGTTTGTATCGAAACTTTAACGTATAGGAACAGTGCGCTAAATATAAACCTGTATAATGAATCACCACCTTCTGACCAATCAGAAGCCAGAATTCAGCATGTATGGATATACAGTATGTCTATAGCACAGTGCTGTTAAATTCTCCATTCCTACAGCCAGGAACCAAAACAGCAGACGTGCGTGTTGCATAACAAATATCTTAGCAAGAAAAAGGCCTTATTTTTCAGTATTTGTAGCTAATATTGGGACACTTTACATAAACGTTTGAACCGCGGGAATTTGCCACGCACAATTCTGCTGGGTTTAGTAATGAAACGAGTCCTGTAATATCTTCATTGATTGTGCAGCATCGTTCCGTACGTCCAGGCGAAATCCAACCATCCATCCATCCATCCATCTTCTACCACTTACTCCTTATTCAGGGTCACGGGGAAACCTGGAGCCTATCCCAGGGAGCGGGGTACACCCTGGACAGGGTGCCAGTCCATCGCAAGGCAAAATCACATACATATTCACACACCATCATACACTATTTAGACACACCAATCAGCCTACCATGCATGTCTTTGGACTGGAGGAGAAGAAACCAAAGGACCCGAAAAAAACCCCACACCACGGAAAAAAAACAAAACCCCCCCCCCAACGCGCCCCCCCACAAGACCCCCCCCCCCCCCGGGGGGGGGGGGGGGGGCAAGCGCCCCCCCCAACCCCCCCCCCCCCCCCCCCCCCCCTTCCCCCCCCCCCCCCGCCCCCCCCCCCCCTGCGCACGCTGTTTTTCCCCCGAAAACACATAGTGCAGGGCAGTTAAACAATAAGGCACAGAGGGGGCTCACTTAATGAAGCAATTTGCAACACCAAAGCGATCGCAAAAACAAAAAAAACAAACGAACCCAACAACAATCGCAGTAAGAACCAGGCTGTTAATCTCATGTCCCTCAGGCTAGGAGGGCTGGAGCCAAACCCACAGCGCAAGTGCCAGAGTTATCACCTTTAGATATGACCACAGGAGGCGGAAGAGAGCGCTCTGGAGTTTCTGGTGTTGGCCGTGATTCAGCTTTGTGGCTGATGTGCAAAAGTGTTAATGCACCCCCCTGTAATGGCTGTTCATGTACAGTGTGTACATATCAGCTTATCAGTTCATCCTCCGTGACCTGACCTTTAAACCCAGTTTAGCTTGTTATGGATGAGGGAGAAAACAAAGATGACCGTTACACAGTTAGTGAAAAGTGTCCATAGCCACAAAATGACGTCCCTCAAAGTCAGTAGCAGGCCTGACCTGATCCTCCATTCAGGTTCGTCCAAAACGAACTGTTTCAAATACTGTATATTAAAACATATATATGTTTATTATATATATATATATATATATATATATATATATATATATATATATATATATATATATACATATATATAGTATATTGAAATATCAATGGTTGGGTTTTAATTGAGTATAAGTAATGATATTATATGTTCAGAATACAAAAATCTATTTTTTTCTGTATCTATCATCCAGGAGAAGTTAAGTAGTATACAAAGGCACTACACACAGTACAGCTGCTTTGGACATTTTTCTGAAAACTCTTTCAGAATATTTCAACAAATAATTATAGTCTTTAAAAGGAGTACTGTCAGTGCCTGGTTTCAAATCAGCACACACACACACACACACACTTTCCACATTTTGCAGTAGAGGGAAGCGTTAAGTGGCAGACCGTGGGCTGTTTGGGTCATGCATATGCAGGTATAATCTTTCCTATTATGAATCAGACAGTAAGGAAAAATGCTGTAAAAACTGAATCGAATGTCCACAAAAATTAACACTGAAATGGAGGGGAAATCATTTAACATTTTACTATTCAGTTCAATATTTTATTAGCAACCCAGCTGCTTCAAATCAAAATATCCAGTCTCAGAAAAATGTATTGTGAAATACATTAGCACCATATGGATATCATCATATTGCCCAGCCCTCTATTCAGCACAGAACCTGAATCAGTACCAGAATAAAAGTCACTACAGTATTCAGTACAGAACCTAAACCAATAGAGTAATCAGCATAGAACCTGTGTCAGTACTGTACCAATTTAGATTATATACTGAATATGATAATCGGTGTAGAGCTAACCATAGAACTTTATTCTTTAGTACAGAACCTAAACCACTAAACCAAAATCAGTAGAGTATTCAGTACATAACCAAAATCAGTAGAGTATTCAGTATATAACCAAAATCAGTAGAGTATTCAGTACTCGGTACATAAACAAAATCAGTACAGTATTCAGTACATAACCAAAATCAATAGAGTATTCAGTACAGAGTCTGAATGAGTGCCATATTATGTACACAGCCTAAATCAAAACAGTGTTCAGTATAGAAATGAAATCAGTACAGTGTTCAGGTAAAACCTAGATTATTTAGGACAGAACCTAAATATGAACACACCCAAAAATTCAGTACACACCCAATAACAGTTCAGTATTCAGTATAGAAAATAAATTTGTACAGGACATAGATCAGTACAGTATTCAGTAGAGAGCTTTGCGTCTGGAAAGTTTTATGTGACCGTAAATAATTGACTCCAATCCGTTGAATTATTAGAAAATAATGCACACCTGACGTGTAATGGCCTAGGGTTGGGGTTAGGGATTAGGGATTAGGGTTGGGGTTAGGGTTTGGAGTTAGCGCGTTAGGTTTAGGTATTGGGCTTAGGGTTGGGGTTATGGTTATGGTTAGCGTTTGGGGTTAGGGTTGGGGTTAGGGTTTGGAGTTAGTGTTAGGGATTGGGGTTAGGGTTGGGTTTAGGGTTTGGGTTATGGTTAGCGGTTGGGGTTAGGGTTTGGAGTTAGCGTTAGGGGTTAGCGCGTTAGGGTTTGGGATTGGGGTTAGGGTTGGGGTTGGGGTTAGGGTTAGCGTTTGGGGTTAGGGTTGGGGTTAGGGTTTGGAGTTAGCGTTAGGGGTTAGCGCGTTAGGGTTAGGGATTGGGGTTAGGGTTGGGGTTATGTTTAGCGTTTGGGGTTAGGGTTGGGGTTAGGGTTTGGAGTTAGTGTTAAGGGTTAGTGCGTTAGAGTTTGGGATTGGGGTTAGGGTTAGGGTTGGGGTTATGGTTAGCGTTTGGGGTTAGGGTTGGGGTTAGGGTTTGGGTTAGCGTTAGGGGTTAGCGTTAGGGTTTGGGATTGGGGTTAGGGTTGGGGTTGGGGTTATGGTTAGCGTTTGGGGTTAGGGTTGGGGTTAGGGTTTGGAGTTCGCGCGTTAGGGTTTGGGATTGGGGTTAGGGTTGGGATTAGGGTTGGGGTTATGGTTAGCGTTTGGGGTTAGTGTTAGGGTTAGGGATTAGGGTTGGTGTTAGGGTTGGGGTTAGTGATTAGGGTTGGGGTTAGTGATTAGGGTTGGGATTAGCGTTAGGGATTAGGGTTGGGGTTAGGAATTAGGGTTGGGATTAGGGTTAGGGTTGGGGTTAGGGCGTTACCACCTCGGGGTGCGCATTATTTTCTAATAATTCAATGGACCGGAGTCAATCATTCCATGCGTAAACACTGGTTATCACTGTTCTCTGATTAAGGCCTGAGTGCTGGTTTATCTTGATTGCTCTCATTTGTTTAAAGTTAATACACCTGTGCTGCATTACTCAGCATTTCCTTGTTCTCATCCTCCTCGTTCTTCTTTCATTCACACACAGGAGGAGTCGGCTGTAATTAAACTTTTTGTAGGAGACATGTTTTGGATGACGACGCCAGCAGGTGTGTGTTGTGTGTGTGTGTGTGTTTGTGTGTGGAGGTTGTGAGTATAAATGCCATCTGCAAACTCTATCTCTTCCTCTCTGTCTTTTCCTTTCTGTCTCTCATCGTGTGTATTGGCAGCATGGTGTCCTGGCGTGTGTGTGTGTGTGAAGACTCTTCATTAGTGCTCTCACTCTCCTTCTGTTTCCTGAGATGGCACAGGATGTCTCCAGAGAAAGAAGGCCGGCTTGAGAACAAGAGTGTGTGTGTATGAGAGAGAGAGAGAGAGAAATAAAACAAACACCAGTGAAGTAATGGCATTCGGAACCAACAGCTGTCTAGGCCAAACCACAAACAAACACTTTCTCTCACACACACACGCACACACGCCCACATACACACTCGCCTCCCACACAATCGGACATCTGCTTCCTCGCGGTAGCCTGGCCAAGCGAAACCGAGCACTGCCGCAACATTTACCCAAACACCCCACTTCCTGTTTAATGCCCAGAACGCCACGTTAGTGCAACCGATGCTGCTGTGCGACACACCTCGATACATTGTAATTCCATTCAGAGCTGCATGGTTCACAGACCAGCGAGGTTCTCTGCAATGTCCTTCAGCTTTGTAACTGGTAAATGCAAGCGTTATTCCCTCGAGCCGATTCCGAGCCGCAGTCATCGATTACGCTTTCTGCTAAAGCCGGGTTTACGCCATGTGACAAAAATCGTAAAAGAGTTCTTTGGCCATGATTTGAGACCTTAGAACGCAGAACCTTAGAACGCCATCGCGAACAAAGACGGCCAAAGGAGGAAGCTAGAAACGTTCTCACTCAACCTCTCTCTGGCATCCAGCCGAGTGACGTGGCGCAAGTTACGAGAGCTAGAACAAAACGAGCAGCTCGGACAACTTTTGCAAATCATAATAGATTATTAAAACACTTCTGAAATCTGATTCATTATTCAGTCCCTCCAAGATTTTGCGATCGCAGGAATGAACACAAAATCACGCAAACTCCGCTTTATTTCGAGGAGCTTGCAATTTTTCGAAATTCCCGTGGATTTTCCGCCGATCTGGGTCGAGACATGTCATCGATTCACATATGTCCGACACGAGTACAGCTAAAAGGTCTCGTTTAAAAGCAAACATCATTGCGAAAGAGCACAAAATTGTTTTTACGCGGTTGCAATTTCACAAATTCGCCAAGTCAAGCAATAAAAGCACAAAAAACTCCGCAAATTGCATCGCAAAAATAAATAAATAAATAAAGTCGCAGGAAAATCTAACTTTTTTGGCCGCAACGATTTTTTATTTATTTTTGGCAGAGTATAAAGGAAAGCTGATGGCGGGATGATTCTTGTGTTTATCGCTGCTTTAACACAAGTGAGAACACATTCAATTAAATGTGACTAGAAATGGATAAAAAAAAAAAAGTAAATTTCATCTTCGCAAAATTTCTTGGGCATAAGAGGATTAAGCAAAACCCCGTTCATAAGTTCTGTTAACGGCGTATAATCAAATCAGTCACTCAGGCTTCACCACACATCCTTGTTGTTGATTAATCTCACATAGGGGCCTGTCCTGAAGTGTTCTGCCCCCTGCTAATTTTGCAATCAGGACTCCACGGTGTCACGCTCTTAAGAAGAAGAACCCATTTCAGAACCGTCTGTACAGGCGGAACGCTTTTGTTTGATGATGCAGTCAAACTTTTCTTCTGGTCAGCTATGAAGAAAACCAAAACAAATAGCCCGGATGTGAAATTTGCTCATCCGGACTACTAATTTGTCCACGCTTGTGTTCGGAACATATTGCACAAGTTGCATAACCGAGTTTCGATGCGTGGGAACGAACGACAGGGTGCGCCATACGTGTCATCAGACCCATGTCGGAAATACATCACCACCGGACTTCCACAGGGTTTGTAATATCAAACGGTATATAAAATAGAAACGTATCCGACGATTACACAGAGACGTCCTTGCTCAGTCCGTGACCTGTTTATTAATTAATCGTTACAGTTATAGCAGAATCACGGCATGTTTATTTATCAATCGATCGCCGCACACATAATGGAGAAAGGCTCTTTCCAAACATACAATTATTTATTGTATTTTTTTTAACTAAGTGCTTTGTTTACACTGTGGCTTTAAGCTGGTTTTGCAGTGATTGATTGCAATAATACTTGTTGATTTTTGCCTTAATGTTGCACCTGGATGTTTTAGTTCTGCTATTAAGAATGTAAAAGTAAAATACCCTTAGGACTTACTGTCATTCGCCGAAGGCAACGACGTACCCGGCTCGACTGTGTTTTTATCTTGTACTGCCTCGTAACATGTACATTATCATCAACGCTAACCTTAACAGCACCGCCGGAGATCTGATAAGACGAGAAGCCGCGTAAAGCCGTGTCAGTAAGTCAATTCGATGCAACGGTGTAATCTCTAAGGCTTTAGTTTTAGTGTGTGGGCGTGTAAGTGAGTCGTCCGTCTTTTGCTTTTAGGCAAGAGCTAGCAATTTAGGTAATAATTAGACATCTGTTTGTGATAAAGCTGATGTGCGGTCCTCGTGTCTGTTTCCACGAGTTTGTGGAACAAAAAGGCAGTACGTTTAGGAAAGGCTGAGTTTGGAAGAATACTACACTGTATGACATTTACGTTCAGCTGGTCACTTGGAGTTTATCTCTCATGGGAGTCTTTAAAAAACAAATGATTTAGTTTTAATGTGAAATAATAGTACAGGAAAGTATAGCCTATAGTCGGGTCCAAATGTTCGTATTTTTGCATCTGTACACCAACACAATGGATTTGAAATTAAGCAATCAAGACGTGATTGAAGTGTAGGCTTTTAGCTTTAATTCAAGAGGTTTAATAAAAATACTGCATTAACTGTTTAGGAATTACAGCCGATTATTTTCAGAGTCCCTCCATTTTCCCAGGCTCAAAGGTAATTGACTGATAAGCAGTTTCGTGGCCAGCTGTGGCTTGTTTCCTCGTTATTTCATGACAAATTGAGGAGATAAAAGGTCTGCAGTTGATTGAAAGCGTTGAATTAGCACTTGTTCATGAGCATACTCATTTTGCAGTCCAAAGAGGTGTCGATGCAAGTGAATGAGGCTGTGAAAACAGATGTTTCAAAGAGGTCACAGAAAATGTTCAGAGTCAGATCAACAATTTAGTACAGTCTTAAAAGGAATTAACGCACTGGTGAGCTGGCGAACGCACTGGAAGTCCACGGAAAACGACTAAACTTGGGAAGTGGTGGCTCGTGGTTTAGGCTCTGGGTTACTGATCGGAAGGTCAGGGTTCACGCTCCAGCACTGCCAAGTTACCACTGTTGGGTCCTTGAGTCTGCTCCAGGGGTGCTGTATCATAGCTGATACTCTGACCCCAACTTTCTGGCATGTTGGGGTATGCGAAGAAAATAATTTCACTGTGCTGTGACCAATAAAGACTTGTTATCATTAAACAGATGATCGCAGAATTCTTTCCTTGGTGAAGAAAACCTCCTTCACAACATCTTCAAGTCAAGAAGGCATATTGTCAAAGTCTACTATTAAGAGGCACCTACATTAAAGAATAATGTAAACGTGGACGGTTTACATCACGATGCAAAACACTTGTAACACTCAAGATTAACCAGAATGATGAGAAGAGTAGAGTATGGAGAAGGAAAGGAAGCACTCATGATCCAGAGCATACTACATTATCGGTCAAACATGGTGGAGGAAGTGTTATGGCATGGGCATGTATGTCTGCCAGTGGAAATGGCTTCACTGGAGTTTATTGATTATGTGACTGCTGATAGCAGTAGCAGGATGGATTCTGAAGTGCATAGAGCTACACTTTCTGCTCCGACTCAAAGGTTCAAAACTGATAGGACAGCGATTCACAATACAGACAGATAATGACCCAAAGCATAAAGTGAAAGAAATCCAAGGGCTTCTTAAAGCAACGAAATGGAGAGTGTTCTTAAATGGCCAAATCACTTGACCTTATCATTTGTGTATAACAATAGGTCGAGATTATGTCTGACAGGATAACTCGAAGCCATGATTCTTCCATTTTTGTGCATGAAACAATAACGTTGTGAGTGGGCGAATTATCAAAACGCTGGCCTGCTTATACGCGCTATAGGTTTGGTTTAAGCATCATAACTAATTTGCATAAACACGAGAACATCTTTTTTCTTAAAGCTTTGTTGGTCGAGAAATGAGGGTTTAGCATGCTACACAATTAAATTTCACAAACACACCATGTTATCATGCAAATGGGAGTTATTATTGTGAGCCCATGTTTTTGCCAAAGTTTAGCATGGCACAGTTGCTTAATCTATTGATTTTCCCTTTATTAATGGAGTTAAAAGTACACGAGCATTGCCAGTTCTCAGTCTTTGAAGGCTGATACAAAATATGATATAATACACCTGAGAATTCAAAGCCAAAGATTATAAAAGTGTAAATCAATACAGGGTGAAAGTTTACATCCCAGTGCTTTTTTATATTCGAATGGGAAACACGTTTTAAAAAACCCCCAACTCTTTATCTACAAAAATATCACCCCAGAACACACACACACAGAATGGGTACATGTGCACTGCTTTGAAAAAGTATTTGCCCTATCTTGACTTCTGTTTTTGTGTAGATTTCATACTAAATTGATTCAGAAGTTAAAACTAATTCTCAGATAAAACAAAAGCAACCTGAGTAAACACAAAATATAGTTTTAAAATGATGGTTATTTATTGAAGCAAAGAATTTATCCAATACCCACTGGGCCTGTGTGAAAATGTATTTCTCCCCATAGTTACTACTTCCCCAGGTCTATGGAACAGCATTGATAATGGGGTTCAGCTGGACTAGACACAACCAGGCCTCATTACTGCAAACCCTGTTCAATCAAATCAACGCTTGAATAGAACTTTTTCAACAGCATGAAGCTGGTTAAAAGATCTTTCTCAGTAACACACTATGCCGAAGTTGAAAGAAATTCCAGAAATGATGCGGAAGAAGGTGATTTAAATACATCAGTCTGGGAAGGGTTACAAAGCTATTTGAAAGGCTCTGGGACTCCAGAGAACCACTGAGAGAGCCATTATCTCCAAATGGAAAAACTCTGCACAGTAGTGAACCTTCCTAGAGAAGTGTCGACCATCCAAAATTCCTCCAAGAGCACAGCAATGACTCATCCAGGAAGTCACATAAGAGCCAAGGACAGCATCAAAGGACCTACAGGCCTCTCTTGCATCAATAAAGATCACTGTTCATGACTCCACTATCAGAAAGACATTGGGCAAAAATGGCCTCCATGGAAGAGTGGCGAGGTGAAAACCAAGGCTGACCCAGAAGAACATTAATACTCGTCTGAATTTTGCCAAAACACACCTTGATGATCCTCAGAACTTTTGGGAGAATGTTCTGTGGATTGATGAGTTGAAAGTGGAACTGTTTGGAAGACAGGTGTCCCATTACATCTGGTGTAAACCAAGCACAGAATTCCACAAAAACAACAGCATACCTACAGCCAAGCATGGTGGAGGAAATGTGATGGTGTGGGGATACTTTGCTGCTTCAGGGCCTGGGCAAATTGCAGTAATTGAGGGAAACATGAATTCTACTCTCATCCCGAAAATTCTAAAGAAGAATGTCTAGTCCTCAATCCATAAGTTAAAACTCAAGCGCAACTGGATCATGCAGCAAGAGAACGATCCAAAACATAGGAGTATGTCCTAGTCCTAGAAGTAAGTGAAAGACTGATCTCCAGTTATCGGAAGCACTCGGTTGCTAAAGGTGGCACAACCAGGTTTTAAGTTTAAGGGGGCAATTATTTTTTCTCATTTATGATAAGTGTTGGAAACTTTTTTTCTTCTTCAATTAAATAAATAAATACAAACTGTATTGTGTGTTTACTCAGGTCGCCTTTGTTTTATGTTGCATTGCGTTTGAAGACCTAAAACTATTTAGCATGAGATTATACACAAAACCAGAAGAAACTTCCATTTCAGAAACGGAATGCTTGTGGCCATTTCGTTCTGCTGAAGAAGAGTTTGGAAGTAAACTATGCCTGTCTTGCTTTAGTAATAGAGAGGACATTTGGAGGTCACGGATCCCACAAACTTGCAGTATGCATCTCTCATTAAAACAGTATGCGTTTTGCTTTCGCTGTCGTGGCACTGCTCGGCTTAGAACCCTTTCACACATATTGTTCTGAATCGGTACAGAATGAAGGCTTCGTTTTCTTCTTATTTGTTAGAAATGGACACTTTTGTTTCGTTTTGCCATTTTGTGTGGTTTGATTTCACCCTGTTTATAATCAAACCAACCAAAAAAGCAAAAAAAAAAAAGCGCAAAAGGATGAAAATGTCCTTGTAAATCTCTTTCAGTCAGAAGTACGGCAGTGGGAAAAAAATAAACAAACCTTCGGCCCTTTGCCAAAATCGAGACGTTTATTTAATGTTTAAGAAATGGAAGGAGTCTCCAGTGTGAGCGCTTTGTCGGTCTGTACAGGATTTCATGAACTTTTTATGTGACTGTTGACGGAAAAAATGCTGCAGCTCTTTAAAAAATTTGGATGCAGCTTGTTTTTTTTGTTTGTTTGTTTTTTGCGGGCAAACTACTTGAATTGGCCAAATTGCAGTTGCTTAAAATTGTCTTTCGCAGTGATGTTTATTGGTAAATGAGACCTTTTAGCCGCATGCATTGTGATGACGTCAAAAGACGCATCTCGGCCCAAATCTGTGGAAAATCTGCGGTAATTTTGGAAAAAAATGCAAGCTCCTCCGAATATTTTGCCGTTTTTCCTTGTTTTTTTTTGTTTGTTTTTTTCATTTCTGCAATTGCAAATTTCTGGAGGGACTAGTAAGTACGTTTTTCACGCCACAGGAAAGTCTTTAGGACTTTTTTTTGCAGTTTCTTGGAAACCGATGAGAGTAAAACTACATTACCGTTAAAATGTTACAGGAAACAGATAAAAACTAACATGTCGTTCTTTAATTAGTGCAACAAAAAAAAAGTAATAGCACATTGGTGTGGGCTAAGAGGAATAAAACACTACGAATAAACAACTTTTGGGTGTTAACGTCATCACACTTCATCACACCACAACAGCGTTTTATTTCCGTGATGTATATAAATGAAGACTGTGGACAAAATAAAATCGCTGGTGAAGTCATGCATTTAGCTCGTTACTTCCCAGAAGTGTTTCTCACCACGAGCCAACATTGTAAGAATCTCAGCGAGCGTGTCGTACACACCCTCTTGGAAGCTTGCGAATTGTATTTGGCCCTCTCATCTTACCGCGTTCACCTTTAACCTGAATCTCTCCCGCGCCAGCGGAACTTTTCTACTCACTATCATCAGCTCTCTCTCTCTATCTCTCTCTTTGTTTCTCTCTCTCTCTCTTGCTTCCTCTCTCTCTCCCTTGCTCTCTCTCTCTCTCTCTCTCTCTCCCTCCCTTGCACACGCTCTCTCTCGCTCTCTCTCTCTATCTCTCTCTATCTCTCTCATGCTCTCTCCCTCTCCCTCTCTCTCTCTCACTCTCTCTCTCTCCCTCTCATACACGCACAATGGACTCCAAGTCCTGCGGCACAGTGGAAAATGATCAATTAGTGTGGGCTGAATTGGCGAGGTTGTCATAACAACGGAGAAAACAGAAAGCATCTTGCATGTTCGTAAAGCAGCAGCAACAAGGCGAAATCTGTTGTGTAAACACTCTGTAGATCCTGATGTTCGGCATTACCCGAAGGACTACGAAACTCGCAACACTCGATACTTTTGTCGTAAAACCTTATACCCACCACCCCCCACACCCCGGCTAATGAGAGGACCTCAGCTGAAAAGCTGGGAGCGCATGTCTGTCAACAGTTCAAACAAGGTGAAGTGGCAAACTCTTAAACCAGTCTAGTGGCCTTGGCTTGAACTCGCACGACTCTGCCCTATTTACATCTCGCGCAGCTTTTCTTTGTTTGCGCCCGGTTCATTTTCAGTGAAGTGGCGGTTCTACTAGCTGCACTAGTCTACTACTTCAGCAGGATAAAGTGTTGATTTTGGCTGTGAGCTCACGTTGCTCTCGTGCCCGTGTGGCGAGGATTGCTTGAAGGAGCTCTTCGGTTTAGGCTTAGCTCTTGATTTTTGATGTTCATGCCAACCTGCAATTGGCCAATGAGCTTGGTGCTCCACTCCTGGCCACTCATGACATATTGTACATGTTGTAGTATGTTTAACATATCTGTTTTGTTTGTTTGTTTTTTTCACGTCGTGCATCTGATAGGTGTGTAGAATAACACTTCTTTTTGTTGTGATATTAACCTCGAGAGAAAGAAAGACAGCAATTGACTTTGCTCTGGCCGTCCATGGTTTTCCAAAGCAGACGCACTGGAATGTGTTTAGATCGGACCTCGAGGCAAATCGACGTGGAATTTTCCTGAAATCTGAGTACAGTGGATTGTGGCTACTGAGCTCTGTAACTCTACCTCAGTAGTCTAAGCTGTTTGCTGGATTGCTTTTCCCAATGTATTCGTAAATATTACAGCGCTTAAAATGTCCACAGACTTAAAACCCTCCCGTCTTTTCTCGAGAGTCTCCAAGTTTCTGTCTTTAGTGAGAACCGTGCAGCTAATCCAAGCGCACAAATCTGTACACCAAAAGAGTCTCAATTGCCTCATTTAGCTATTTATAGTGTACGTTTCACCCCAGAATAAGGAACCCTCGTTTCAGTTCTCAGCAGAGTGGCACGTTTGGAGGAAGCAAGCGCAAGCCGACGGAGGCGTTTCTTGTTTACTCTGCTTCTTGTTAGCGGGCATCGAGTCTTCGCTACGGTGACATTTTCCTTTCCCAGTGTCTCCTGACGCTTAACATGTGTGCTGTGTTGACCTAAAGGTGAACGCTGTGCTATTAGTGCCATTTCCAGTAGGTGGCGTTTAGGCACTTAGCACACCAATTGGTTGTTGCGATTCAACAAACAGTCGTGAACCTACTTGTCCACCAACTACCAATGTAGACTAAATCATCTAGAAATGTAATCCGCTTGTACTGGATGCTCTGCCTAGTGACCTGTTCACCCTCATTTTTGACCATGAAGTGGGAAAACCAGTCACACGGCTACGTCGATGTCAAACTGTCGAGAAAAATCAATTCCCAAATGTCTCTCTTTGATTGCGCTGCTGAAACCGCTTGGCACATAGAAGCCCTTCGTATTTGATGATGAAGTTTCCAGGTTATAAGTCTAAATTAATGAACAGGCCTCCTCTGTGTCGCATGCTTTCGAGCCTTAGGTAAAGCTCGAGCCTGTGCGCGCACAGTCACACTCAGCCAGCATGTAAATCAGCTAACTAGCCACAGTGCTATAGGATTTGAATAATTAAGCATTCAGGCTTGGATTGACATAAAGCTGCGGTAGCTCAGCTAAAAGGATCTGTGCGTTTTATTTGGTTTTTTTTGTTTTTTTCCGGCTGAACACGTTCTGAAAGTGCACTCCATCGCTTTCCATAGGGTTGTTAAAGAAACCACTCGATTAGGAGAAAGTACACATTTAAATAGGAATAAATTGCTAAGTCATTATGAAGGACAATGGTGCTTGATTGGACAGAGATATCTTGAGAAAATCGATGGATTTTAGAGAATAGTGTCTGATTTCATGGGTGTAACTAGTTGGAAAGAATGCACACACACGTTTCTCAGAAATATATATCAGAGACTGGGACAATATTGAGATTTTGGGGAAATCCAACTTGAATGAGTTAATCATTATAATTACTATTATCATCCTCATATTGGTTTATTTTCACTTTTCTTATTACTTACATTAAAACAACCTCTCTCTCTCTCTATCTCTCTTTCTCTCTTTCTCTCGATCGAAATAAACCCCCTGCAAATGAATTGCCCATTGTCCTTCGTTTTAAAGCTTTTCCATGGTGCGAAGTCTTCGCTTTGGATCAAAGGTAAAGCTGTATCGCTCACACTGGAGACTCCTTCCATGAATGCTTAACAAAGCTCTCCTCAGAGAAAACGCCACCATATCAATGATTACACACTTTAAAAAACAATTTTTTTTACTCAATCTAGACTGAAAAATGTACTGAACTCGTCATTTTAACCCAGTTATACTGAACACGCTGGACGAATTTCGTTCACGCTGCATTAGGATTGCAGAATGACGAGCCATCTTTTTGTCATTTTTCCAGCATGTCTGGGGTTGTTTTTTTTGTTTTTGTTTTTTTCTTTTGTTCTTTTACATTTTTATTAATCTACATCTCCGGTGTGAAACAGGTCTGGTAGGAAAAGAAACACAGGAGATATCTGACACCAGACAACAAGTTTGTCCTGTGGCTGTACACGCGCAGCACTCAGAGAATTTACTATGACGCGATGATGCGCGAACTTCGGCACGTTTTCCTTCTGGGCCTGAGAAAATCCGATGACAGAAGAACATAATGTAATAAATGTAAGTCTCGGGTTAACCTCTGCGCTTAATTTACGACTGTGTGATCCATGTGGGAAAATCAAGCTCTTCTTGTTTTCCTTCATAAAAGCCATTTCCTTGAGGTATCGCTTTGCATTGTAGTTTTCTCCCTGCAGTTCTTGCTGCATCCAGGAGAGCTAACGTGCCTGCGGTGACATTGTGTTCGTGTCATTTCATCAAATACATCACTCTCGATTTGGATTATACAAAATTTATTCCAATCCTTTTCATTTGTAAATGCTACGGCCAATGAGAGCACTACAGAAAGAAAGAATTAAGCGTTTTATCTTCTTTCTGTCATCCTTCAGGGATGAGATTAAGCTGCCGGATGTGTTCGTTATCATCGCACATCGAGCTCTGTTTAACTTTTCGTCTCACCGCGATCACGTTCGGATTTGATTTGATTTCCCCGACCTGACCTGACCAAATAAGCATGTATTATTATTATTATTAAAGCGTCACAGAAATACACACAGTACAGACAGAACTACATTTGCACGCACTCTCTCTCTCACACACTCACAGACACACATATACACTCATGAGTTGTAGCTCATCTTTCTGAACGCCTTTTAGCTGGACAGATTCGATTTGCGATGCCAAAATGAAACGCTCGTTCGTTATATGCGCGGAATTCGATCAGTTTATCTGATTTCTCGAGTGTGTTGTGTCTATGAGTGTTAGGGATTGAAATGTTCATTATATAATTACCAAGTCTAAAGTGATTAGTATTAGTTGACAAATAAAAACACAAGCTGGTGGTGAACAATTTGCGATCGTTTCTTTGGCCTCAATTCTCTTCACACTGTCAGTATTTCTCACATGTTTGGTAGCTATTGTGCTGATCAAGGTAGAAATTTTGCTAGGTTTGGCAGGTGGTAGCAGTGTAATGTCTTTACATCAGTAACAGATTACACAGCTAAAGGGTTTCAGTGCCGAGAAACGGATGTAGCTGTGGTAGGTTATAATTTAGAATAATTTAGAGTCCAGAAACTCTGGAGTAAGAAACTTGATCAGGTAAAAAGCCAGTGGTGAGGTAATTTTCCGATCATACACCATAACTGACAGTGACTCCGTAACGAGCGTAATCGTGTAAGACGGGTAGTCGTATTCTGTGGTGTACGGCTGTCGGAATTCGTTTCGCTCCTTAATACAAAAATACCCCACCTGTATTCGTGAAAGCGAAACATATCACAAAAAAAGTGCCTTTTTTTTTTCTTCTCCATATTATTTGTGTGCTTAGTCTGCCCACATACAGCGAGTCAGCGGTTAATTAGGTGAGTGTTAAACTGGATCATCATATTTATGAGCCCTTGAAAGGCCCAAAGCAATAGCTGTTTTGTTTTGAAATGATAGTTATGAATATAAATGTTCTCAGTTCTCGTAATAATTCAGTTTACCCTATTCATTTTGGTTTCATAACGCTGACCAAAAAAAAAAGTGTTTGTTTATACAGTACGTGGCTAAACGTTTGTGGACACCTGAGCATCTCATTCCAGATTTATTACACACCTTTCTCCACAAGGCTTTCCACTATATTTTGTGGCGTGGCTGTGGGGATTTGTGTTCATTCGGCTACGAGAACGTTCGTGAGGTCAGGAACCGGTGTTGGGATGATGAGGAGGTCTGGGGTGTGGTCGGTATTCCAGTTCATCACAGAGGTCTTCAGTGGGGTTGAGGTCAGGCATGCGTCTGAGCAGGACACTAGAGTTCTTCCACTCCAGTCTTAACACACCACGTCTTCGTGGAGCTCGCTTTGTGCACAGACGCGTCATCATGCTGGAACAGGCTTGGGCTTCTTAGTTCCAGTGTAGGGAAACTGTAACGCTATAGCATACAGAGATATTCTAGACAACTGTGTGCTTCCAACTTTGTGGCAACAGAGTCCTCCACCTTTCTTGTCTTTGAGGTCCATTAGCGTTTCTTTGACACGTTTGTAAGTCGCTAAATAGCTATCACATGACAGCGCTTATTAGCTAAATAGCTAGCACATGACAGCGCTACAGTGCTTATTTTGAAACAATTGAAGCTTCATCTTTTCAAACTTCTCAAACACAATTGAAGGACAGCGCTATCTGCCCTCTTCCACATACATGAGCATACATGAGATTGGTTAGTGTTGCTGTGATTGACAGGAGGAGAGTGACTAACACCATCTCTCCCACCCAGAGAGTGTGTCCAATTTACTCTTTGAGGACTGTTGTATCTTCAGGATTCAAACTTATGATTGAACTTAAGACCAAAAGCCTTGATAGAGGTGTACGCTGACTCTTATCGGGTCATTAAATGGCAAATAAAGCAGATACTTTCAGTGTTGGTTGATGATTATTCTTCTAGTTTTTTGGGGTCTACCAAGCTTTATAATATCTTCCATTGCTACAGGACTGACACTGAACAGTTCAGCCATCTGCTCTGCAATCCCACTCACACCAACCTCTATGAAAGGGTTGGCAATGAATGCCATACAGAGCTCAAACCTATCAAAACCATTGAACCTCTCCTCAAACACCTGGCCAAGCTTACACTGCCAGTCACAATACTTCTGTACACGCAAAATACCAGCTGCCTCTGCGCGGCTTTCCAATATCTTTACAACAGCAGTCTCTTCTTTTTCACTTGTCGGAGATAGACTGGCCGTTTTCCTTTAAAAGGCTTCACTGCACCGATCATGTAACAGATGGTTTTGTCTTCACCATGTAATTGTACGTCCAAGACTTTCAGTTTCTCGGCTATATCCGTCAGGAATGCAAGCTCAAGCAGCCAACCAGCGTCGCACAATAGGGTTGTGTCTTCCTTCCTCGATTCCAACAAGGCCTTGATTTCATTAAGCAAAGAAAGCAAGCGTTGTAGTATCTTATCCCTGCTTAGCCATCTGATTCCACTGTGGAGAAGAACGATTCCTCAAGAAAAAGTTTGAAGCTTTTGGGTTGTACAGTTGATGAAGTGATAGTTCAGAAATTTCGGAAAGTCCGGGTCTTCCTTGCAATTTGCAGTAAATCTATAGCCAGTACAGTAGCTTTTCAGTGGATATGTTTCTTTCCAATGAATAGTGCTTCAAAACCTTGTAGATATCACCGCCTGCGATTGTGGGTGTTTTTGATTTGATGTCGTCTTCAAACACCATCCAGATGAACACAGCTCATCACATTGGATGATCACATTGGACTTAAAGCAATTTGCCTCTTGTCCCATGTCCCGTTCCAGGTGCCTTGTCTATTCTGCAGACAGCCCAGACCTCTCACCTCGTCACTAAGCTGTACGTTAGCAATAGCTGACTTCTGTGGTCTTTGAACAGTGTTTCAGTGGCCATGGCAGTCACCACTTCCTTTACTATCGCACCATCTCTGAAGGCCTTCTTGTGCTTCTTGCGCAAACGATGCCTCCGTAGCCATGTCTGTGTTCTTTTGTGGGGTTAGTAAAAAGAGATCGCCGTCTCGCAAGTGCTTTCGGGTCCTTTATCTCGTCCTTGTGTACAGTAGCTTGCTCCCCACAGGAATGCAAAGTTGCTGTGAACTGTAGAAAAATGCCACTGTCGTTGCTGCATTTTTTCCGAATGAGATGCTTGTACCACGAACGAGACAGGCACGCTTTTCATTGTTATTTCCATTCTTCATGGGAATAATATGTTTTCTGTCTTGAACGTTTTCTTAATTCGTGGCGATTTTATTCTTTAAATACGCATACCAGTACTGCTTTATATTACATTAGCTTAGCCTCTATCATTCGGTGTAACCGACATGCCTATTAATTTTTTCTAAAAACTTCATTTGACCGAAAGGCGACATCGCAAGTGATCACTTTTGTTCATTTGATTTGACTCGAAACGGGATTCCGGTTTGATTCTTGATCTACAGCGTTGACGTTTTAGGTAATGACTAAATCAGATTGGCCTGATTCACTTTTACGCACAGGCCAAATCTTGATCCCCATCTGTTGATATGAACATCTTTCCCACCAGCCAATGGAAAACGATGACCATTAGCCAGATATTACACTTCGGGTAATTTTTGGTGTTTTCACTCGATACATTCTGACCAATCAGAATTGAGAATTCAGCTGGCGTGAGTTACTCCATTCTTGTTCCAACGACACCTGGTGTAATTCACTCACGTGAATCGACGTGAGCATACTCATGAACTCGTATGTGCATTACTTCTTTATTCTCCCGAACACATCTGATGTCTGGTCAATCATTCCCACAGGAGAAGCTGCACGGAATTCACCAAGTTCCAAAGTGTGTGTGTGTATAACGCTATCTCCGAGTTGATTTTTAAGCTCCGGGAGTCTAAAGTTTCAAGTTGTTATCCATCGTTAAGGATCATTAAAGGACTTCCTGCTGATCTCCTGCGTGATGTGTGTTTGCGCTGAAGCTGGACGGTTTGCTGTACAGTGTTGCCACAACAAGTGATGGAAGTATTACAGGTATTCAAACTGACTAACAAGGGTTCTTCAGTTGGTGTAGAAACCTACTGTACAACCTATCAGAAAAGGTTCCAAGTAGAACAATGGCTAAGAACCTTAATTATCAGAAAACTTTATTTATTTATTTATTTTTAACTAAGACTAGGTTTGTAATATATATTAAGGCTGTATTATAATATATATATATATATATATATACATGTATGTATGTATGTGTGTATGTATGTATGTATGTATTATAATATACAGTGACCAGCTTGAAGTTGATTACTTTCCGACAACCGCACACCCTGAAGTGTTTATTCCTTTTATACCACAAAAACCTGACAACGCTGACATTATTTTAGCTCTTAACAAACTAACTTTCATACTTTATATCCGTTTATAGTCGCATTTAATGTCCGTGAAAGAATTGAGCTCCTATTTTCGCCACTGAGCCTTGAAGAAGGGGGGAAAAACCGCACGACTTGTCACGTGACCGAGAAACTGCAAAGTGCAAAGTCCTGAAGATTTTCCCATGATGTAAAAGATACTGAGTGTTACTGTACGAAGCATTGACACTGGAGACTCCTTCCATGAACGTTAAATAAAACGTATACCGTATCGACGTCCTTACAAATGAGCTGTTATTATAAACATGATAACAAGATAGGCGCATTGATATGATAGTGAATCGTCGATTTCAACAACACCTTCTTGACCAATCAGAAGTGAGAATTCTGCTGTCGTATTATTGTATGCATATATTAATTACAATAACTCTGCAGTATTTTATTTTATTTTTACTCCAGTAGCTAATTTGAGGCTGTTTAGGGATCTAATAAATCACTTTTAATTAATGTCTCATTTCTGTGATGTGATTTTTATTTTATTTTTTTTTATAGTAAGCCGAAAGGATATTTCCGCCAGATGCTTTGATCCATTAATAGATCCTGACATGTTTATTTTTGCCGCTCACAGCTAGATCGGAGCCTTCTTAAATCGCGTGTTTCCTTCACTGACTCATGTGTCTCTGATTTGCATGCCTCAAGCCTTTTTTTTTCCCCCGCTGGTCCTAAAAGACCACACATGGTCCTTAATCGTCGGGTAATCAATAAGCTAATTTGTGCGCAATGTCCAGAGGTTTGGAAAGCAACGAATAGCGCACACAGTAGCAGCACGGCATCAGGGCTCCAGAGCTGAAGCGTGCAGGACGACTCATTTTTCTCTCCCCGCTCAGGATGGAGGGCCCCTCATACCACTTTCAACCGCAAAGCAGCTTTTTTTTTCTTTCCTCGCTGTTTTTTCTTTCCTTTTCCCCCCCTCTACTTTTTTGTCCTGCTGCCAGCTACACGGCGGCCCTTTTCATTTCCAGCCAGCGCTGAAGAACAAGGTCCAAAGTTCAGAGTCGTTGTGTGTAGATCTAGGGCATTTGGAATCGCTCCCCCCTCTCCGCTTCTCACAGGTAGTCTGGATGTTTTCTCCCCACAATTCCCCCGAATGATCCCCCCCTCCTCCCCACCTTCCCAGGCTTTTCTGGACTTACTGTTATTTGGGTTGTGGAGCTGTTCCGAGATGGTATGCTACCACGAGGGCTACAGACACGATTAAATTTATGAGGAAAACACAATTTTAGAGTCATGGTATAAGTGAAATGGTGCCCAAAGCGCTACTCAAAGCTGCCTGCTTTTCAAATAATGCATAGTTCATTTCATTGTAAAATTATAAAGCTGAGCAGTCGAGGGTCGAGGGTCTGGCTCGGGGGAAACCAGCTTGATACTGCTGGGAATTTTCTTTCTGGATAGAGTTTCAGTGTATTTATGCTTATAGAGATACTTTCTGAAAGTGTATTTGTAACAATTATTGGAAATATTTCTCTGATTATACGCTTTATACGTTATGTTGTCATTTCGCAGTTACTCACGGCGTCACTGTTGACCTTTCCGATATCCGATACGTCTGTTACTATCTGATCAAGTTCGTTAATACTCGTTAAAAAAAAATTATAACCGTAAATCATACTGTAATATTTGTGTAAAAAAAAATAAATCGATTAAAAAAACTCGGCTAGACGAAAAACAGCAATCGCTTTCTGGCACATCGCCTTTCCTCTGGCTTTTTTCAACTTTTTCGGAGTTTTTTGTGCTTTTTTGCAGAAAGCTACTGCATGAAATTGTAATCGTACGAAATTGTCTTTCGCGGTGATGTTTGACATCGTGACGACGTCACTCGAAACCCAAATCTGTCTGAAAATCTGCGGTTATTACAAAAAAAAATTAAATTGCGATCTCCGTCGAATATTGCGGATTTTTAGATGAAACCGTTCTCAAAAAAGGAAAAGGACAGCCACCGTCTTGGGTGTTTCTGTGACTATGAAACCGCGATATTTTCCGACTAGATTATCATAACGTGAAAATTTTGCATAACATCGAACCTTTTCGATTTATGACCGATGCCTTCGATTCATTGATTCCTCAAGAACGTAGGTAATTTATTTATTTTTTAAAAAGATTTATTCGTATGGTATCCACTTTCATTCCAAACCGCTGACTCTTTGGCTCGCTGCACTGCAATTATATAATGATCGAATTAATACATACATGGTTTCCAAAATAGTTTGAAAAGCAGGCCGCTCTGCATATTAAAAGCACCTCATTAAAACAGCGAGTCCCGTCCCATGGTCGCCTCGTACCACAAAATAACCTCGGTGCATTCCGAGCACAACCATTAAAATGTAACTGGACACGGCGATGGATTAGCCTAGCTATTCATTTCGGTAATCTCGGTCTCAACATGAAGACGTCTTGACCTCGGATATGGGAATGATCGCCTTAACAGAAGGATGTTCTGCGGCGCGCGACGTGGAAGGGAAGACAACACGGCGCGTGTTTACCGACTCTAGTGCACTTCGTTTTGCTCGTTCTGGCTTTATTCCCGTTCACGATCGCGTTACAGCAGCTGCTGACTGACACGCTGGTGCTGTCTTGACACAACATGGCACTCTAATAAAAGCCTTGTTGTGGTGTGTGGCTCTTTTTTTCTTCTTCTTCTTCTTTCTTTTTTTTTCTTACTACACAAGCAGCTGATTTGTTACCTGCTTTGCATTCCAAATGTTCTAGTGTAAACATAATCCTGCTTCTTATCTCTGTGGGATTATGGGTAAACAAAACACAACCTGTGACCTGGAACACAGTAAAATGGATTACGTTTACACACGTGATCTGTAGTCCCGGCTACAAGGCATATCACAGCTTTATATTAATGCGCTTTTTGTTTCCATAGTAACCACTAATTCACAGGGAATAGTATGTTGGATGCATGTAATACTCATACATGCAGCGTATGAATATTACATGGGGCGACTGTGGCTCAGGTGGTAGAGCGGGTTGTCCACTAATCGTAGGGTTGGTGGTTCGATTCCCGGCCCACATGACTCCACATGTCGAAGTGTCCTTGAGCAAGACACTGAACCCCAAGTTGCTCCCGATGGCAAGTTAGCGCCTTGCATGGCAGCTCTGCTACCATTGGTGTGTGTAAATGGGTGAATGAGACACAGTGTAAAGCGCTATATAAGTGCAGGCCATTTACAAACATACAGTCATCGAGATGTTGGCGTTTTCTGTAAAGAGATGTTTGTAACATTTTTGGAATCCAGTGTCAGTGCTTTGTAAAAATGTTGTTGTTGTTTTTGCTTTTTTGCTTTATTAACTTCTAAAGAGAGAGACGGGAAAAAAGAGAGGCAGCATACATGTGTGTGAAAACTACTTCCTTTATAAAGTGGTTATGGAAACTACAAAGGAAGTGGTATGGTTAATAATCCTTTATCATTTTTATGAGTGTGTGTTGCCACAGTCTTTGTTTTGTTGACTTTGTGCTTGTGCCAGGAAGTGAATTTATCATTTTAATACAACTTAATAAGTTGGCGGACATGCCGAGGCTTTGAGTCTGAAGTATCTTTAAATCTTCAAACACAAAACTCTTTTATTAACTTTAGGTACACACTGTCATTAAATAAAAAGGCACAGTGTTGTCTCAACCACATGCTATTTAATATGCCTGAGCAGCGGTCACAGGATCAGCACGGATCAACCACTTCACTTTATCTTTACCGATATCAATTTTCAAATATACTTTTAAAGATTAGATTCGTTTAACTGTGCATATTTGATAATGAATGGAAATATATTATTTCAGGTGAAGGGTTTTTTTGTTTGTTTGTTTGTTTTTTTACCAGTTTACTTTTGGTAAAAGTAATTTTTAGATAAACTACTTATAAAATTTGAGTACTGGGAATCTGTAAAATTTGTAACATAAATTTAATTACATTAACCACTCAGATTTATCCCATACATTTCAGATGTTCAATTTTATTAAAATTTTTAAAAATTATAATTTTTTTAAATTAAAATTATTTAAATGCACAGAATTCAGCCTTTACAAATTGTATGAACATCTCAAATGTATCAGTCGGATAAACAACTCAAATTTACCATATTTTTATAAGCAAGACACACCTCTGAATTTGATCTTGACCAGTTAGATTAAAATACTCCATTTGATTTTTTGTCAGTTTGGTAATAAATTGATTTTACTTTATTTTACTCAATCATTCAATTTTATATTTATAAGCTAGATAAACAATTCAAGTGTATATTCGCAAGTTACATAAACAACTCAAATTCATATTTACAAGCTAGATAATCAACTCAAATTTATATTTACTGTTCAAGTTACATGAACAATTCAAGTGTATATTTACAAGTTAAATAAAAAGCTCAAATTCATATCTAAGAATAAGTTACATAAACAACAAAAATGTATATTTATAAGTTACATAACTCGTATTCATATCTACAAGTTAGATAAACAACTCAAAGTAATATTTACAAGGTAAACAACTCAAATATAATATTTACAAGTTAGATAAACCGCTGAACTTTATATTTACAAGTTAAACAACTCATTTATGCTTACAAGTTATATAAACAGCTTAGATTTATCTCAGATTTATATTTCAAATTTAGACAAACATTTCAGAATTTGTATTTACAAGTCAAATATATATGTAGACGTTTTTATACATACAACTCATATTTACCTTTACAAGCTGGATGAACTACTCCAATTCATTAAGGTATTAGGTATAAACAACTTGTATTTATATTTACCATCTAAATACTGAACTCAAGTCACTCTTTAAGGATTATATAAACTTTGATCTGTACCCGTTGTCTCTGATACTCCACTTCATAAGAAGAGCTTATAAATGACTGAGTGTGGTTTAAGGCTACAGGAATAATATTGTTGTGAGGCTTTTAAGGTTCTTCTGTCATGTGATCAGTGGTTACTCATTCAGCAGGACTCCACTTAGTGTTATACATTTAGAGACGCAGGGGTGCTGAAAAACAGGCCAACTCCGACTGCGCTGACAGAAAATTAGTCCGCCTGCAGTCATGTTGGGAGCGGTGGTGTATGTTGGCCCGTAGCCGCAGGCCCGCTCCGGCATTCCAGCTCATTCCAGAGCTGCATACCATCGGTTATGTAACAGTCATGTGATTTGACGACTTTGAAAAGAGGGAAGTCTCCGAGCCTCATGAGATTCCTGCCAAAACCACTGTTTTGCTTCTCAAATTTCTGCCAGTATATCTGATTACTGAACTATGTAAACAAAGTTCACAAATCCACCTTGCGTACAAATTCATGTAGTAACATTTGCTAGATTTAACTGTTGGAGCACGTAGCCGTGGAGTCCAAAAGTTTGTTTGATTCTGTCAGATGATGTAGTGAGCAAAGAGAAGAGCAGATAAAACACCAGTGCTTGTTGATCTATCAAATAGATGAATACAATTTGTGAAATTAAAAAAAAAAAAAAAAAGAAGTGAATTCAATGAATATGGATTGGAGTACAGTTTATATAGTTTAATTTACGCAAAAATAACCAAGCATTGCTGACTGCACAGCTGGAATTTGCAGATGTTTTTTTCTTTCCAATTGGGCAAAACAAATGTTAGGATTTTCTGCATGTTTTGCATAAAGGAAGCGATTTGGCTAATGATCTTTCTTTTTTCAAAAACCCTTTCTCTTCTAGATGTTTAGTTTGCTATTAAGCTTTTTGAATTGAATTTGTCCTTTTGTACTTGCTTCTAAACGCCCCCCCAATAATTTCAAGCACAAATGATTTTGTCGCTCGTCTGTCAGTAAACAAAAGCACAGTCAGGTCTTTACCAGCCGAATGTGCATGAATGTGAATGTGTGTGTGTGTGTGTAAATGTGCATGAGTGTGTACCAGCTTCGCTGTGTGAGCTTTTCTAACCCTCGCAGTATGGAAAACAGGCTGATAGCTTCCAGGAAGCTGTGGCCGCTTCGGCACGGCCCCCTTCCATTACTCCAGCTGCTGCCGTCGCTCTCGGCGTCACTCTTCGTGGAAATCATGCCTTTAACGACTGAGGCTTACACTCGCATTCCAGATCTGCCTATTTACTCTGTTACGCTCTCTGTGTCTGAGATGATTACTCGCATTAATTATTCCTTGTTGTTGTAGTTGTTTTTCTGACCACACATACATACACAACCTGGATACCGTGAACACTGATGATGGATGATGGATGCTTATTCATGCACATAAGGTGCACACAGGGTGTCCATGATACTGCATATTAAAGTTGCACATTTCTGTTTAGCACTTGCTTGTACACATGCATGTGCACTTAATGTGCAGCTAATGCCTCGGGGGAACGAGGAGATGGGTTTGAGTTTAAGTTATTCGTGTAGAGTCAACAATATGTCCGCTAACAATAAGGTCAAAGAGCAGAGAATGTATCAAGAGTAGAGTAGAATAGAGAGTATCGCGTAGCATGGGATAGAATAGAGAAGAATAAGGCAAAACACACAAATGTAAACAAATAGATTGATTTTGATATGTATTTTATATTCTTTGGCCTTTTTTTGTGTTGAAGTTTTAGCACAATAAAAACACACAAACTTGACTAGTAGCATTGTTACCACTTAAAGGTGTGCAGAATAAAAGGCAGAACTAGTATAGAATAGAGCAGAAATAATAGAACTGAAATTGAAGATGTATATAGAATCCAGGCCAAGCAGAGACGTGTAAAATACGAGATCAAAATGGAATACAATGGAGAAATAGGATAGAAGCCATGAGTGGAACAGAACAGAGGATGTATATGTATAGAAATGTGTTTGAATAGAGTATAGTTTAGCTGACCGATTGAATAGATTAGATGCATAGAATTGATTCAAGTGGATTGGACGATATATAGACTATAATAAAATTGAAAAGAGTAAGAGGTGGAAGTGAATGGAAGTCATGAGTAGAGCAGAATGAACTACACGACAATTACAACACAAGGTTTGAATAGAACTGGGTAGAATATCAGACATTAGTAGAATCTAGTGCAATAGAATATAATTGAGTAAATAGAAAGTACCAAGGCTGCTGTTATGGAGCGGACGGGAGTAGCACGAATGGCACGTATAGAAAAGAGTGAAAATTAGAATCGAGTTGAATAGAGTAGAAGCGGTGGACGCTGTTATACAAGACTGTAGCCTTGAATTAGCAGGTGAACTTTCGATGACCCATTGTACAGTAATACCACCATTCTGCCTCTCGTTTCTTCTTTCCCCCCTTTCCTCTTCCCAGTCCTCCTGGGGTTTCCAACTGTACACAACCTTTTCCTCCTCCTCTTCCCATTCCTCCTGGGGTTTCCAACTGTACACAACCTTTTCCTCTTCCCATTCCTTCGGGGGTTTCCGACTGTACACAACCTTTTCCTCTTCCCATTCCTCCTGGGGTTTCCAACTGTACACAAACTTTTCCTCTTCCCATTCTTCCTGGGGTTTCCGACTGTACAAAACCTTTTCCTCCTCCTCTTCCCATTCTTCCGGGGGTTTCCGACTGTACACAACCTTTTCCTCTTCCCATTCCTCCTGGGGTTTCCGAATGTACACAATGTTTTCCTCTTCTCATTCCTCCTGGGGTTTCCGACTGTACAAAACCTTTTCCTCCTCCTCTTCCCATTCTTCCGGGGGTTTCCGACTGTACACAACCTTTTCCTCTTCCCATTCCTCCTGGGGTTTCCAACTGTACACAAACTTTTCCTCTTCCCATTCTTCCTGGGGTTTCCGACTGTACAAAACCTTTTCCTCCTCTCTTCTCATTCCTCCTGGGGTTTTCGACTGTACACAACCTTTTCCTCCTCTTCTTCCCATTCCTCCTGGGGTTTCCGAATGTACACAACCTTTTCCTCTTCTTATTCCTCCTGGGGTTTCCGACTGTACATAACCCTTTCCTCTTCCTCTTCCTCCTGGTGTTTCTGACTGTACACAACCTTTTTCCTCCCTGTGCCTTTTTTGAACTCTGATTTAAATGTGATTACGAATTTCGCCCTTCTTTGGAAAAGAGAAGAAAGCAGCATAAAAGACAAAATTATGCAACAATTGATTTTTGTTGTTGCTGTTGTAAATTGAGTTAACGATTTCTGAATACATTCTGATTGATCATTTTAACCTGATGTGAGCTTTATTCATCTAAAGCAGTGTATAGTGTTTGAATCTCCCCTTTTGGTTTTGTTTTGATAAAAAAAATTTTAATCAAGTGCGCTCTTACAAGCTTGGAGATTAGTTTCTTATTCCTGCGTGTTTCCGCCCTAAAGAGAGTGATATGATAACCAGTGCTTTACCTGTTGTAACCTGTCAGCACGAAGGAGAATTCAAAACAGCAATTATTCTGGTTTTAGTATAAAAAATATATATATAAATAAATAGAAATACATTTTTTTTAAATAGCAGCGGCAGACTGTTTGGTGATGAACATGTTGCAACAATTCAGAAATGTTTTATTTATTACTTCAAGAACACGTCATACTTTTTTTTTAAATATAATTATAGTTATCCAAAACAGGTTCATTCCTGTAATCATTTACATTATAGTGCCTGTAAATATTTACTCTCTCATCAGCCTGTCTTGTGTTGTTTTCTTGTATGAATAAGCTTGTTTTTTTGATGAGGAACCGGAAAGCAGAAACTCCAGAGATGGGCTGTGACGAAGCCCTGATACTGGAGACTCCTTCCATGAATGTTCGATAAACGTCTCCTCACAGAAATGTCCACCATATAAACGATTAGACGCAATTAACAGGACGTTGGGGTTTATTTTTTCTTTGTTTTTTTCAAATTGCTTTCCGCCCTCTTCTGCATACCTGAACTCAAAGACTCCCACGATTGGCTAGTGAGCCGCTGTGATCGACAGGGAAAAGAGAGAGTACACTGTTTAATTTTCATCGTATATATTATTCTGCGTGTTCCCGATAACGACAACACAACAGACCAAGTGTAGTGATGTAAAAAATGTAACAATTCTCACCAATCGGAATTGAGAATTCAGCAGGGATGAATTGTTCTATTGTTCTAATATCTTTTTCTTTTTTCTTTTTTTTCCCCTTTCTCTCAGTAATGGAGGCCATGGCTGTGAGCACATCTGCACAGGGTACGGACGAGATTGACCGCAATGCTCCGCGAATCTGCGGCGTCTGCGGAGACAAGGCCACTGGATTCCACTTCAACGCCATGACCTGCGAAGGCTGCAAGGGCTTTTTCAGGTGAAGCCAAGCTGACTGTTTTGTCATCCAGTGCCATTTCCTGGCATGGTAGCCATGTGGGGCATTATAACATGGGGGTTTATGGTTTATCATTCGCTTTGAAGTTCACAATTATAAAGAGGAGAATGTTAAAGTATGTTTTGATTTTTTTTATGTGCCCCATCTAGATAATAACCTTGTGATTTATTGTGATTATTAGCTGGTAATTAATTATATAGAACATATCTCACCACCTTGCACTTGTCTGTACGTGTGGTCTACAACACGGTTCAGAACAGGGTTTCTGCGCTGACAGTGTCTGGCAGATTTTAATGCATGAGAAGATAAGAGCATCTCCGGTTTCGTAGCAGATACGGTACCAGCGCTTACATAATGCACACCGGATGACATACCAAGCTGTTTTGAATAGCGGTCTGAGATCCGAGCACAACCTCTCAAAAAAGGACAAAAGTATTGTGTTTGTTATCTTTTTGATTTGTATCCAGCTGCCAGGCATATTCATATCAGATTTCTCACTGAGATTAAATTAACTGTTGATAAACTATGAAGTAAATGAAGCAAATAAATAAAGTTTTGCTTTAGGAAATCTGTTTAATTTATTTTTATTTTATTTTTTTTATTTCAATTTTTTTAAAGAAATCCATATGGGATTCCAGCACCGTGTCTAGACCAGTGGTTCTCAATGTATGGTCCAGATGTTTGTGAAGCATAACATAAGCCTTCCCAGAAGAGTGGAGGTTAATATAACAGCAAAGGGCAATGGTGGCGAACGGTTAAGGTTCTGGATAGCAGAAGGTCGGGGGTGCAAGTCTCAGCACCGCCAAGCCGCTTTGATCAAGGCCCTTAACCCTGTGCTGAAAGGGTGCCTTATCGTGGCTGACCCTGCACTATGACCCCAGCTTCCTAACATGCTGGGGTATTTGTGCAGTTGTGGCTCAACACTTAAGGCTCTGGGTTACTGATCAGGGGTTAAGACTGATCGGGGTTAAGACTCTGGGTTACTGATCAGAAGGTCGGGGGTTCAAGCCCCAGCACTGCTAAGCTTCCACTGTTGGGCCCTTGAGCAAAGCCCTTAACCCTCTCTGCTCCAAGGGTGCTGTATCGTGGCTGTCCCTGCGCTCTGAACCCAACTTCCTGACATGCTGGGATAAGCGAAGAAAGGAATTTCACTATGCTGTAAAATATACATGACTAATAAAAGCTTCTTCTTCTAAATCTGGAATGGGATGTTCAACAAGCATGATGGTCAGGTGTCCACAAACATTTGGCCATATAGTGTATGCCCTGTCCCTAGACTACTCTTCCAATATCACATGATGACTGGTCCCAAGGTAGTTGTTTATTCTGGACCATCTGTTTTTCTATTTTGAACAATTTCAACTTGATGCCAAGTGCAACATCAAACACCACCAGCCGGGTCACCCCAGCATGGGACAAACAACATGAAGAATAACCCCACCGCCTGCTGAGAGCTGCAGGGATTCAGCAGGGATTCAACAACAGCTTATAGCTGTTATAACGTACGGTGGTGCTTGAAAGATTGTGAACCCTTTCGAATTTTATATTATTAAAACATCAGATTTTCACACAAGTCCTTTAAAGTAGAAAAAGAGAACCCAGTTGAACAAATGAGACAAAAAATATTATACTCGGTCATTTATTTATTGAGGAAAATGATCCAATATTACATATCTGTGAGTGGCAAAAGTATGTGAACCTCTAGGATTAGCAATTAATGTGAGGGTGAAATTAGAGTCAGGTGTTTTTCGAGCAACGGGATGATGATCAGGTGTGAGTGAGTCCTGTTTTATTTAAAGAACGGGGATCTATCAGAGTCTGATTTTACAACACGTGTTTGTGGAAGTGTATCATGGCACAAACAAAGGACATTTGAAAAAGCGATTTGAAAAAGCGATTTGAAAAACCTCCGCAAAAAGAGTCATTGATGCTCATCAGGCTGGAAAAGGGTACATACACCGTCTGTAAAGAATTTGGACTCCACCCATCTGCAATCAGAAAGATTGTGTACAAATGGAGGACATTTAAGACCATTGTTACCCTCTCCAGGTACAGTCGAGCAAGACGTATAATAGCCCTTGAGGTCAAAAAGGAACCCAGGGTAATGTCTGTGTAACTAAAGCCACTTTTCCACTGCACAGTATGACTCGACTGGCTTTACTTTTCCGAGCTTGCTCTTCCACTGCAGTTTGGAGCCGCCTCAACATGGCCGCCATGTTCCACTCGCCTTCACGCAGGAATAACGTTGTATTATCAAAGCCCTGTACAAATACACAGTCACGCCGTATTCCAAACGCCTGTCCTGTTCACTGAACATAAACCCTATTAAGGATGTAAACTAACGCCGTTCGAGAACCCACGTAGTGCCCGATATGACTACGTTAGATCCAGCCTCGACAGGAGCGACTTCCATAAACGCCTGTTTGGAAATCGGTAACGAGATGTAAAAGTCTAAGGCAGAAAGCTTTGTTGCACTTTCGTCTGTAATGAGATTGGTGAGATATTACACAAGCGCTGTGGGGAAAGAAATGCAAAGCACTGAATACTAATTTGTGTTTTTATTTGTTAGATCATATTCAGCGTGAAGCTCTGAGCTCTTTTAATTTTTTTGTTCATTGTGGTTTGATTTTCTTTCCCACCATATAAAATATTTTTCTTCAGGAAATCACAGAAGCACAGGTTTTGGTCCAAACTGTTTGCCCATCTGTCATTTACATCCATTTAGTCCTTTAAGTGTTGAAGTGTTGAGATGAGTGTAAACTACACGAGTTAAACCCCGATTAAATCTGTCTTTTCCTCTGATTTTGCACCTTGGAGTGTGTGTGTGTGTGTGTGTGTGTGTGTGTGTTTTGCTCTGCGTAGTCAGCCTGTGTGTATGAATAGGAACAGTGTGCCAGGAGACGCGGCGTGTGTTTTCCTAAGTTCTTTGAGAGTGTGTTCAGCGTGACCATGCATGAAATAAATGTTTCTGTTCATTACTATTAAAAGGACAAGAGGGAGGGCTCAAAGTGGTTGTGGCTCTGTGTGTGTGCGTGTGTGTGTGTGTTTGCATGTGTTTTGTGGTGTGGCTGGCTGTATGTGTGTTTTAGGATGGGTGTAGCTGAGTGGCTAGGCCATGTGAGCAATATTTCAGGCCTTTTTAAATAATCCTCGTGTGTAGCACGTCACTGCGGCTCTTGGCCCCGAGCGGTGCCGAGCCCAGACGGTTTACAGAGTGAAGAGTGTGTTTGATCCGTGCCCTTTTCGGACACTTCTCCATTATGACTTTTTAGAAGAGTTACAGCGTTAATAAATCATTTGCACTTTGCGCGGATGGTAAAAATACGCAGCACTGGGTTAATGCCTCACATAGGATTTATAGATGATTTTTTTAATGATTTATTTATTTTTTACTTACTTATTTATTTACATGTTTTTTTCCACGTACTTTACTTATTCCATTATAGAATTTATAATCATAGTCTTCGCATTTCTACATCGACGGAACGCTATTCTGAAATTTCTTCCACAAATTATAGACGCGGGTTTTTCGCAGATTGACGAACCTCCTTTTTGCCCGCCTTTACTTCTGAAAGACTCCGCCTCTCTAAGATACTCTTTTTATACCCAATCACGTTACTGACCTGTTCCCAGTTAACCTCCAGCTGTTTCTTTTTACTAACATTTACACTTCCAGCCATTTGTTGCCCCGTCCCACCTTTTTTGAGACGTGTTACGGGTATCAAACTCCAAATTACCAAATTTTTCTGCTTAAAATGGTACGTTTCCTCAATTTAAACATTTGACTTGTTTTCTATGTTCTATTGTGAATAACGTATGCGTTTATGAGATTTGCAAATCATTGCATTCTGCTTTTATTTACGTTTAACACAGCATCCCAACTTTTTTGGAATTGGGGTTGTACTGTATAAAAGAATTGCATATAGTTAGAGGAAAAGAGTGGGGTGGGTTTTTCCATTGGAAGTGCATCATTTGACTTACGGTGTATGTAATGTTTATAATTATCTAATCTGTTCGTCATAATGTGCCGATCTTGGTAGAGCTGACTGTATAAGCTGGTAATGTTTCTTCAGTGCTTTATGCTTTGTGTATGTATCTGCTCTGTTCAGGCGCAGTATGAAGCGGAAGGCCAGTTTCACTTGTCCCTTTAACGGCAGCTGCACCATCACCAAAGACAACCGCAGACACTGCCAAGCCTGTCGCCTGAAGCGCTGCGTCGACATCGGCATGATGAAGGAGTGTGAGTGTTGTTTTCTACGCACGTACAATGGAGAGGAGATGTTTTTAATACGTCTGTTTGGATAACCTTACGCAGAATTTTAGTGCTTGAAGGAAACTCCTTCAAGTGTTGGTATGCTTATGGACCAGCACATCTCGGAGAGCAGGACTGAGATTTATATCACTGTTTAATTTGAAGATATAAACATTTTTGTGGGGGGAAAAAAACACTTTTTTAAAGTCTACTTTTTATATGAGCCATTAACCATTAGTGTGGAGCGTACAGTGACTTCACGAATAAATTCGA
The DNA here is from genome assembly GCA_012411365.1 of Ameiurus melas. Taxonomy (NCBI): domain Eukaryota; kingdom Metazoa; phylum Chordata; class Actinopteri; order Siluriformes; family Ictaluridae; genus Ameiurus; species Ameiurus melas. The sequence continues at coordinate 22,103,208 of CM022768.1, read as the reverse complement.
TGCTGAACACGTGTAAAAAGAGTTCAGTTTTTACTCCGGTTAAAAAAAGAGTTAATAGCCGAAAATCATCTCAGACATGAGGGATAACACTCAGATTATCGCCCCTATTGTTCGCGCATAAAAAAAAACCTCCCCATTTTTCAGTTCAACTCAATATCATATTAACGAGAAATCCAGCGAAGAAACCGCGAAGCCTTTCATTGCGAATAGTTGGACACGGAGTACCAGAATGCGGTGCATTTTTAGAAGCTGATGTGTTTGAGCACAGTGTATACAGATGAGGTAGTGAAGGAGCTGGACAGACTGAAGGACTAAAGCGCTGCCGCATCACTCTCGTTAGACAGAGACGTGGATGTGAATGAAGATCGCATGCTCATTAGTGAGGAAAATAACATGAAGCTCGTTCGAGGTGGAAAGTCTCGTTGAAGATTTAAGTGGCTGTGGTTCGTTAGGAATGAATGTTTAATGTCATTTGCACTTCGATTTCTGGGAAGAAGGGAAATAGTTTGGAAATTGTGATCAGATGTGGACTTTGTATGTTCATGTTTGGGGGGTTGGGGGGACAAAATGGAGGAGTGACTGTTCTTCATGCGAGTCAGAATGTCGTTGCAGGTCGAGCAAGAAAGATCCGTCCACAAAAATGGTACAAGGAGAGAAAGAGAGAGTGAGAAGGAGAGTGAGAAGGAGAGTGAGAAGGAGAGTGAGAAAGAGAGAGAGAAGGAGAGAGAGACATTATGGTAGGATTGCAGTGCATAATCCCTTCGTTACAAAGACACGAATCACATAAGCCCAGGTCTACAGAGATGAAATGAGTCGTGCTTTCATTATAATCTCTAGTTCTTTTAACTCCTCACCTTTATCCCATGATGGTGCATCTCTCTCCTGATGGGCGTGGTCATTTCCAGAATGACCCCGCCCACGTGCACAGTTTGCAAGGGCTCACTGAATGTTGTGGAGAAGAAGAGGAAGAGGAGGGAAATGATCTATGATGTATGTATGACACTTCACACTTACTAGATCTCAAACCAGTTGAAAATCATTGTAGTGGTTTTAAAGTTTGAAGTTTTGGATTCCAAAATCATCATCATCATCATCATCACCATCATCAAAACACCAGCTGAAACAATACCTTTTGGACGAACAGTGCTCATCGCTCCGGCACTGCTCCAGAGACATGTAGAATCCTGTGCAAGCATGACCACACACACACACCTTACTACAACATCGTTATCGTTTACCTTTCATTTCTCACCTGGCTGCACATGTATGTTAAAGGTGCTGTGATGTTCGTTATGCGATGATATCGGACAATCTCGAAAATCTCATTGACTATTTTGATACCGTTGATTTGCAGAAGAGTTAATGATTAATCAGTGGATTAAACCATGAGCTGCTGTCAAAGGTCAAATACAAGTCAGAGGATCCTGCCTTTACACACAAACACACACGCACACGAGAATCCTTTACTCCTTTTCAGTGCCGCTTCGGGTCAGATGGAGCTTCTGTTTAAATATAGTGTCTAAAGTAGACAGCACTGTTACGGCCCTCAAACAAAACCGTGTCATAAAAATAGAGAGAGAGAGAGACACTGAGAGAGTGGGAGGAAAAAAATGTCCAACAACGCCCTTTTTTTCCCCCTCCAGCATAGTTACACAATACGGCGCCCCAGATTTTCCCCGGCCGGCAGGAGGAGAGCAGCATGGCAGTGTAGCTCACACACAGTCCCGCGGGCCGAATCGAGCCTAAACCCCGCCTCGCACCGATCCGCTCAACACACAAAAGGGCCTCTTTGTTTCACAATGGCAGCCGTTCTGGGACAGAGGTTCAAAGGTCAAATCTGTGGAAGTGCAGAAGAGCATGCAGCTGGAGGTGTAGAAGAGGAAGTGTCGTTGTGACTTCTCCAGCTGTAGTCAGGCTTTTTTGGAGAAAGGCTGCTTTCAGACCTTAGGCTCAGTTTCGCCATATATATGTGATTGAATTCATTTTAATGTCTTGCAGTATAATAACCTAATAGTGATTCATATAATAATTCAACCCACTTGTACACACCTAAATTGAAATGAATCGCCTGAAGCTAGTCAGAATTATAGCGATAACAGGAACTAACTTGTTTCAATGTCGTTCGTTTAAAAAAAAAACACGTCTCAAATCGCCATGGTGTAAGGGAATAAAACACTTCCAGTGGTTTGTAGATTCTCCGTTATAAAGATAAACAATCTCTGTGTTGATCTTTATGGTTGGAATATAGGTATCAAATCTGCACGCGTGTTTTTGTGTCATAACAATATGCCAGCTCCCAAAAATAAATAAATAACTAAATTGTGCATGTGCATAAGGGTAAACAGTGTACTGAGGTTTGGTTACATATAAACATTTCAGTTGGAGCCTGCAATTGGAAGGAATTCATTTGGATTGGTGAAAATTGTTGCGTGTAAACTGCCGGGTTAAGAAACATGTCCGGCAACCCAAAATATCCAGCTAACAGCGGTGCGGTGCTGTGGTCAGAAGCTGAAACTGATGAAGGGCTTTAGAGTGTGCATGGAAAAAAGATGAGCTACCGTCTCTAACTGTACACCTAAAAACATGGAGTGACAAGGTAGGAGCGTCAAATAAAGTGGCGGTAAGGATACACAGTGTTTAAAAATGGCAGCAGTGATAACTGGCATTTAAATATATAGAGAACTTGGAATTTTAAGTTTCTATTTGAAGTTTTTGGCTCAGTGGTTTTCTTCTATGAGCTCAATATGCATCCATCCATTAAGAAGTTCATAAATAAAACATAAGGCTGAAAAGTCAAGTCAGTCTGGTTTTGACTTTCCTGAGGGAGGAATTTGTATGGGGCAAGATTTTAAAATGGTCAGAACCATCAAAGGTTGTTGCGTCGCCACAGACCGGTCAGAGCACCCATGCTGACCCTTGTCCACGGCCGAAAGCATTTGCAATGGGCACGTGAACATTAGAACTGGACCATGGAGCAATGGAAGAAGGTAGCCTGGTCTGATGAATCATGTTTTCTTTTACATCATGTGGTGCGTGTGTGTCGCTTACCTACCTGGGGAAGAGATTGCACCAGGATGCATTGTGGGAAGAACGCATGTTGGTGGAGGCAACGTGATGCTCTGGGCATTCATGTGGGTGTTACTTTGGCACGTACCACCTACCTAAACATTGTTGCAGACCAAAGTATGGTCCTTCATGGCAACGGTATTCCCTAACGGCAGTGCGCTCTTTCAGAAGGATAATGCACCCTGAGACACTGCAAAAATTGGTCAGGAACAGTTAGAAGAAAGTGACAAAGAGTCAAGGTGTTGACTCGGCCTCCAAATTCCCCAGATCTCAATCCGATCGAACGTCTGAGGCTCAGTCCGATCAATGGTGGCCTCACCACAGCACACTTGTAGAGTCCATGCCTCGACCGGTCAGAGTGGTCTTGGCGGCATAAGGGTAGGGGGACCTAGACAAGATTAGGCAGGTGGTTTTAAAGTTATGGCTGACCGGGGTACATCACAATGCTGTTAAATTCTTGATTCTGATTTGTCAATAAGAGTTGATTGATTGTTAACAGGTTAACAGTAACGCAGCTTCATCACACCAACCCAACATTGATTATTTTCTTCTAACAGCACTCCACCGAGTGATCTATTTCGTACTTCACTTAATAATGATCTAAATAGATATTTAATCAGTATCCATGTGTTTTGGACTGCGTGCTTAACTGTAGTCTCGAGAATTCTTCATGATCATTCAGGAGATTTACAGCTTCAGCTGTCCGGATACCAAAAGCAGAGCTCTTAGCACATTATTCTCACATTTCCCCCGTAACGATGAGTAATGATCGTTCTGCTCCGGCATTAGCATTTCACGAGCATTGCATGTTTGTTTACCTGTTGTTTCGGATAGGTTTTTCTTTGTTTTTTACTGACCACACACTGTTAGCACTTATTTGCCAGATTGGTTCAGACTGTCACGTCGTGCTCAGCCAAAACAAACTCACCCGAGATAACCCCGAAGCGGCCCGCACCGCTCGTTCTCTCCTAATAACAGCACACGTATTAGTGAGTGGATGCAGGAAGTCTGTACGTACTGATCCAACCGTTAATACACAACACATTGAGTTGGCTAGGATGAATCACAGAATTGGTTTGTATTTGTGACATGTTTATGACCAATGCAATGCGGGTTTTATGTTTATGTAGAAAACAGTTTGTTTTGTTTTTTTACACCAAAATCATGTTTCATTTTTTTTTTTTAATCCATTTTTTTCTGAACTAGTGTTCGGCGTTTTGAAGTTGCATGATCGTTGGCATGTGACCATAAACCGCTGTTGAATGGAAAATAATAGCCTCCATGTGTTTAGACTTGACATCAGACACATGTCGGGATATATGTGAGAGAAAAAAATCCTTTTTTTTACGGCTTCTTTCAACAGAGATTAAAAAAATAATAATAAAGCTCCTTATGCACTTAGAGACATCATTAGGTAATGCCACAAAGATATAAGCTACCCCAGCGTGCTGACTTATACTTACATTTTTTATTTAAAATCTACAATTTAATTGTGTTTGTTTGGGATTTAATTTTTTTTTTGCAAAATTTCAGTGAAATAAAAATCTAATCATTTTCTGCTTTTCCAAATCACAAAAAAAGTTAATAAATGTACAGTAGCTTACCATAAATTTGTTTATGATAAATAATCAGACCCTTATTATTGATCATTGATAATGTTCCAATGTTATACAAAGCATAAAAAACAACACTACTTTTTAGTCTGGAACTAAAATTACAAAAACTAAGACTAATTCATATCAACAGTAATATATGTCTGTAAAAAACTATTACAGTCCCCTTTGAAACTTTTTTTTTGCTGTAGACTGAAGACATTTGGGTTTGACAACATAGAACACAGCACATTTTGTATCAGCCTACCAAATTTGTCAACTGACCAGTGTTTCTTGTTAACAAGGTGTGTCCTGTTAGATTGATTATTCATCTACTCTTGCTTTTAGCCTCCTGTTTCACCTGTGTAGACCTGTGTTTGTTCTTAAAAAGGATAAACCAACATGACGACCAGAGAGCTGTCTATGGGAGAAAATCAAGCCATTTTGAAGCTGAGAAAAGAGGGGAAATCAAGAAGCATTGCACATTGGGCGTAGCCAATTCAGCAATTCAGAGTGTGCTGAAAAAGAAAGAATCCACTGATGTTTAGTTTAGTTTCGGAGGGGAATGTATAAGCCCAAGAAACCACACAAAAAACCTAACTAAAACTAATGAAACACTTCAGGACACAATTTTGAAGTTTTTTTTTTTTTTTTTACACCTTAGCAAATTGCATTACAATTACAATTCTGAAAAGCAGCTAAAGAAACAGTCATTCCCGCACCATAATCTCTTGCCCTTGTTACTATAGCAACAGATAACAGTTTAGAGCGAGCGCATTAATGTAAACGTGTAGTCAGCACTTGACTTGACCAATCAGAATCGAGAATTCAACAGCGCTGTGGTATAACACTCATGGTCAGGAAGGTTCTACCATCATAAGTTATTTACAGGCTCAAAATATTGCAGTTTATCTTCACAGTATGTTCAGGGCAAAGGTATACCCCCACCCCATGGGTATTTTATTTTTTATTTTTTGATCCTCGATTTCAATGTGGTAATGATGGCTCGACATGCTCATTCATAAATTGTGCCGTTGTTGCAAGTTCACAGGGTTTTTCCACTATGAAGAGTTCTGTTATGTAAAAAACAAAACAAAAAAAAACACCAGGAAGTTTGAAGAGAGACTTTTAGACAAGGGTCATTGTTTTGTAAAGTCACAGAACAGATAGCAAGCTGTAAAGGATGTTATTAGTTCTGGCTCATTCATTACCAGGCCACTACTTAGGACACTCTACACTCTAGCTCTCCATATGGCGCGAGGTCATTACACCGTCACTGTGACCCAGTTGGCAGACTGCTGTCGGCTTCACATGCTGAGAAATGTCTGCTAGCTTCATACAGCACTGCTCTGAGATCAGCCATTTCTCAACACACTAGGGGACAGCTTGTAGATTTGATCTAGGATCAACCTTTGGACTCAATAGCTATGTTTTACAATTCATACATGGTTATGAATTGAACTTGTGAAAAAAATTGGAATATCGCATAGAACATATGCGAATAAAGCACCGTTTCCATCCCGCGTGTCCAAGAGAACAAAATCCGCGTCACTTCCGGGTAAACGGCCGCATCTCTCTGTCCACCATTTTTACTTTCAGAGCCGATTATCCGATCACGTGATTTGTTAATGCAAATTCACATCTTATTTTTTGATGTGCATTGAGGAATTTTTTCGGTATATGTTGTTCTATCGTAGTTTGTGCATGCGTCTTTTTATCTAATAAAATAATTATCCATCTCAGTTGAGTGCATCCGTTTTAATTTTATCTGAGATTTTATTCGCATCTCTTGTTCACATCCAGCGGATTTGTTTTGTTTTTTGTTGTTTTCACATAAAATTTGCAGATAGAAACATAGCTAGTGTTGGCTAAGAAGATTGTTTTATATGTAAACTGTACTCTTTGAATACTGTACACAAAATAAACTTTGAAGGTGCGTTAGTCAAGCTTGGCGCTCTAGGGGTTAAATAGGTGAATTACAACAACATTGAAATTAATTCTTTTAATCCTTGAACCCTGGTCGCATTCACTCTTGTGGAGACAAAGCCACATTCTCAAAACATTTTTTTACCATGATCAGTTCATTTCTACAGGAGTTCACCCAAAAAACATTCAACTGCTTGACAGCTGAGTTCTATATGAGTTTCCGCCACTTTTTCACCTACTTTCACTTACTGCATCATTAGATGCACAGGTGTCAGGTAGCGTTACATACATTTCTGTGACCATGGTTCGTCAAAAGCATCGCATTACCTGGATATCTTAAGTGATTAAAAATGGATCGATTTGATCCGTTATGTAAAGTAAACACTTTACCACTCTATACAGATTGTCTTTACATTTCCAGGAGGAGCATCACTAATTGCATGTCAGTAATGTCTTTTCTAAATCTTGGCACTGCGATAGTTTGTTAGTTGTGCTACATTTGTAGTGAAGGGGCGTTTGGGTGTGTTTATAAGAAAAGACGGACAAGAGGCCCATGTAAACACAGACAAGCATTCTTAAACAATTTTTAATCATGTTCTACATATTTCCAGGTTGTATGTATTCACAAAAAATGTTGCCCAAAACTCTACTATTGCACCTTTTAATTCAAAACTTAGATTAAAAAAATGAATAAAAAAAAAAAACACCTGGCCAGTAAACTCCAGGAAACGTCAACTCTGTGTGTAATTTACATTTAGGTTGCGTACAACGTCAAGTATGCAAGTTGTAAACTTTGCTTAAAGCTGTAATCCGTCGTGCAGTCAGACAGAAGTCCTCCAGATCCGAGTGTTTATGTGACTCGATTTTATTAGGTGGCGTAAACCGTTTCCTAAGCAGGATGTATTTTCTCATTTGAGCTCAAGACTGAGCTATTGAGTACTAAAGAGGAAACCCTTTATTTCCGGTTGCCAGTCAGTTCTGAGTAATGTTTAAGAGCTTAAAGAGCTTTTGAGTGAACCTTGCTGTGGGAAGCAGTTAAGATAAGGAAGCCTGGGTTGAGCAAGAGGTTGAAGGAGCAGCACGAGACTGAAGTTACTGATGAGTTGCAAGCAGTGCAGTAATGACTCACAGTCAATAACAATCCCGTTATTATTTATTTATTTACTTACTTACTTACTTATTCATTTTACTTGATTTCTCTGCAGTCATTCTGACTGACGAGGAGGTGCAGAGGAAGAAGGAGCTGATCCTGAAGAGAAAGGAGGAGGAGGCGATGCGGGAGGCGCAGAAGCCCCGGCTGACCGAGGAGCAAACTCAGATCATCAATATGCTGGTGGAGGCGCATCACAAGACCTACGACGACTCCTATTCCGACTTTGGGAAATTCCGAGTCAGTGTCACGCTCACTAATTCTTATACAAATCGCATAAACGTACAATCCGGTCAGCTGAACGGTTTTTTTTGTTGTTGTTGTTTTTGTTTGTTTGTTTGTTTTTCCAATCTGAGTTAAAGCTGTAACTTTATGCTCTCTGACATCTTCAGGACAGAGGAGTTTACACTACACAGATTCTTTGTAACATGACGAGCTTTACATCAGAAGGAGGCTGCTGGGGGAGCAACTGTTTATAGCTGCTATAGCATACAGTATCTCACAAAAGTGAGTACACCCCTCACATTTTTCTAAATATTTGATTATATCTTTTCATGTGACAACACTGAAGAAATGACACTTTGCTACAATGTAAAGTAGTGAGTGTACAGCTTGTGTAACAGAGTAAATTTGCTGTCCCCTCAAAATAACTCAACACACAGACATTAATGTCTAAATGCCTAAGTGAAAATGTCCAAATTGGACCCAAAGTGTCAATATTTTGTGTGGCCACCATTATTTTCCAGCACTGACTTAACCTTCTTGGGCATGGAGTTCAGTTTAGTCCATCACCCTCAGCTTCTTTAGCAAGGCAGCAGTCGAGTTGGAGGTGTGTTTGGGGTTGTTATCATGCTGGAATACTGCCCTGCGGCTCAGTCTCAGAAGGTAGGGATCATGCTCTGCTTCAGTATGTCACAGTACATGTTGGCATTCATGGTTCCCTCAATGAACTGGAGCTCTGCAGTGCCGGCAGCACTCATTCAGCCCCAGACCATGACGCTCCCACCACCATGCTTGACTGTAGGCAAGACACACTTGTCTTTGTACTCCTCACCCAGTTGCTGTCACACACGCTTGACACCATCTGAGCCAAATAAGTTTATCTTGGTCTCATCAGACCACAGGACATGGTTCCAGTAATCCATGTCCTTAGTCTGCATGTCTTCAGCAGACTGTTTGCGGGCTTTCTTGTCCATCATCTTTAGAAGAGGCTTCCTTCTGGGATGACAGCCATGCAGACCAATTTGATGCAGTGTGTGGCGTATGGTCTGAGCACTGACAGGCTGACCTCCCACCCCTTCAACCTCTGCAGCAATGCTGGCAGCACTCATACGCCTATTTCCCAAAGACAACCTCTGGATATGACGCTGAGCACGTGCACTTCTTGGGTCGACCATGGCGAGGCCTGTTCTGAGTGGAACCTGTCCTGTTAAACCGCTGTATGCTCTTGGCCATAGTGCTGCAGCTCAGTGTCAGGGTCTTGGCAATCTTCTTATAGCCTATTCTATCTTTATGTAGAGCAACAATTAGTTTTTTCAAATCCTCAAAGAGTTCTTTGCCATGAGGTGCCATGTTGAACCTCCAGTGACCGGTATGAGGGAGTGTGAGAGCAATGACACCAAATTTAACACACCTGCTCCCCATTCACACCTGAGACCTTGTAACACTAACAAGTCACATGACCCCGAGGAGGGAAAATGGCTAATTGGTGTACTCACTTTTTTTGCCAGCGGTTTAGACATTAATGGCTGTGTGTTGAGTTATTTTGAGGGGACAGTAAATTTACACTGTTACACAAGCTGTACACTCACTACTTTACATTGTAGCAAAGTGTCATTTCTTCAGTGTTGTCACATGAAAAGATATAATCATATATTTACAACAATGTGAGGGGTGTACTCACTTTTGTGAGATACTGTATATATATATATATATATATATATATATATATATATATATATATATATATATATATATATATATATATATATATATATATAGATATATATATATATATATATAGATATAGAGAGAGAGAGAGAGAGAGAGATGGATGGATGGATGGATGGATGGATGGATGGATGGATGGATGGATGGATGGATGGATGGATGGATGGATGGATGGATGGATGGATGGATGGATGGATGGATGGATGGATGGATGGATGGATGGATGGATGATTGATTGATTGATTTTGATTGATTGATTGATTGATTGATTGATTGATACCGGTCATAAGTTTGTGGACATTTGACTGAAATGTTTCTCATGATCTTAAAAACCTTTTGATCTGAAGGTGTGTGATTAAATGGTGAAATCGGTGTTATAGAAAATAAGAGTCCAGTGTCGGTGTGAACTCCTTTAAAACTGTTTAAAAAGCATCTTAGGGAAATTCCTCAAGAAATCGGTCGAGAAAATGCCAAGAGTACATTTCTGGAATATTCTAGGCAAAAAGGGCGTCTACTTTAAAGATGCTAAAATATAAAATTATTTTGATTTATTTCGGATTTTTTTTATCACAACATAATTCCCAAAGTTCCATTTGTATTACTCCAGAGTTTTGATGACTTTATTATTATTATTATTATTATTATTAAAAATAAAAATGTGTATTCATTTATTCCTCTCTAAAGATCAGAAACCGAAATCTGGAACTAAAATTACTCAATCATTTATGACTAAAGTTATCAACAAATGGCACATTGAATTATTAAGATAAGTGCTACGGCCAATTATTAAGTGAATCCAAATTCCTGATTCCCTTTGTATGAGCACACTGACAGTCTAATATTGATAATTGCAATGAAGCAGATGCTTCTGTCATAAGCACTCTCGTCTTGTGTCCATAATGAGTATGTGTACAGGAGAAGGAAAATACATTCCGAGCAGATGACGTCACCATAACCGTGTTTTCCCAAGCTGCGGCGGCGGCTGTTCCTTTAACGAGCATTTCATTCATGGAAATGCCAAATTACCTCAGATAACAGCTTGCGGTTATTGCTATTTAACCAAAATATGCTAATCGAGTCATTTTCACTGAGAGTTTTGTCGATCTGGCTGCAAGACAAATGGGTTATCGTTTCTATTGTAACAGCTCGTGCACGTTACTGTTACAGCAAATTGATGGATAAAACGTATGAGTACTTTAATAAGTACAGAAAATAATTGTTGACAAGTTGCTGTTAGCGTAAGAGGAAAGAAGCGCATCAGGGTGTGCTGGTGCTGGAAAATAATCAGCGTCTCATCACGCTGTTGATTAGTTTCCTATAACAGCGCACCCTGTTTTATTCCTTACTTTAAAGATGATAATAATAATAAGGAAGGAGATTGTCCCGTCTGAAATGATTTAAAACAAGTGATTGCCCATGTATTCTTATTATGGTGTAGCTCTAATGTGTGTGTGTGTGTGTGTGTGTAGCCCCCAGTGAGAGAGGGTCCAGTGACCCGCAGTGCCAGTCGTGCTGCCTCTCTCCACTCACTCTCAGATGCCTCTTCAGATTCATTGAACAACTCACCAGGTAACCAACACACACACACACACACACGCACTCTCTGTCTCTCTCTGTCTCTCTCTCTCTCTCTCTCTCTCTCTCTCTCTCACACACTCACACACACACACACACACATTCACAAATTCCCTGTGAAATCGAGTAAGGAATGTAAGCTGAACCTCCAGGAGGTTCATCCACAGCTGGCAGTACACAAATTGTTTTGGCCAAAAGCATCCAACCTCACATTGAATTACGTATGCTATGAAACTGGACACTGAATAAAAAGCAGTTTTTATACACACACACACACACGCGCGCTCCTACGCACAGCAGGAAGAAATTGTGTTTTGAGAAACCGCTTGTTTTTTTTTGTCCAGGCACTGTTCTATCTACACTTTTATGTTCCTCTGATATCAGTTAATCACTGATGGTCAGTCATTTTGCACAAATCTTCAGCTCTCGCACTGTGTAATTATCATTTCACTCTTCTCGTCATGGGGGGAAAAAACAACCTGAAAAATATTTCCTGTTTTTTTTGTTGGTTTTTTTTTTTTAAACCAATTTTCTCAGAATTTAGCCATTGCAAAATTCCCCGAGATGTGGAAAATCAACATTTCAGATTTCTGCTCATACAACATCACGGTACAGCTTTACACGCTTAAAGGAGAGGCTTATTCTGTTCACACAACCAAAGACAGTTGCTGTAAAGGCTAGTCATGACCACAGGATAGCTGTGTGCTGTGGGATGTATCCCGTATCTATGTCTCTAGTGCCGGAATGGGATGGCAAGTCGGCTTTTTTTCCCGCTTCAGTACCTTCTAGATTACGATGTTTATGGAATCGTAAATCATTTGATCAAGTTTGCGTCAGTAACAGGAATAACCGTAACAAAAACTGTTTTTGTGTACTGAAGCTATGATTTTTATTTCTTTATTTTTTAAGTGATTGAAAGTGAGAGGTTTGTGAAATATTACACATTTAAGCCAGCATTTATTTGTTTGGCATCCTCTTGGCTCCAGGGTTCCCAGTTTTATCCTGAGCTCAGGTTACAGTCTCAGGTTACAGATTCAGGTTACAGTCTCAGGTTACAGTCTCAGGTTACAGATTCAGGTTACAGATTCAGGTTACAGTCTCAGGTTACAGATTCAGGTTACAGTCTCAGTGCGTCGACAGACAGTTCAGATTCAGTTACAGCTATTACAGCTCAGTTACAGATCGGTTCAGCTCAGGTTACAGTCTCAGGTTACAGATTCAGGTTACAGATTCAGGTTACAGATTCAGTTACAGTCTCAGTTACAGATTCAGGTTACAGATTCAGGTTACAGTTCAGGTTACATCCAGGTTAGGTTGGTTACAGTCTCAGGTTACAGATTCAGGTTACAGTCTCAGGTTACAGATCAGGTTACAGTTCAGGTTACAGATTCAGGTTACAGTCCAGTTACGTATTCAGGCGATTCAGGTTACAGTTTGGTTAGATTCAGGTTACAGATTCAGGTTACAGTCTCAGGTTACAGATTCAGGTTACAGATTCAGGTTACAGTTTCAGGTTACAGATTCAGGTTACAGATTCAGGTTACAGTCTCAGGTTACAGATTCAGGTTACAGTCTCAGGTTACAGTCTCAGGTTACAGATTCAGGTTACAGTCTCAGGTTACAGATTCAGGTTACAGTTTCAGGTTACAGATTCAGGTTACAGTCTCAGGTTACAGATTCAGGTTACAGATTCAGGTTACAGTCTCAGGTTACAGTCTCAGGTTACAGATTCAGGTTACAGTCTCAGGTTACAGTCTCAGGTTACAGATTCAGGTTACAGATTCAGGTTACAGATTCAGGTTACAGATTCAGGTTACAGTCTCAGGTTACAGATTCAGGTTACAGTTTCAGGTTACAGATTCAGGTTACAGTCTCAGGTTACAGATTCGTTCTCAGGTTACAGTCTCGGTTACAGTCTCAGGTTACAGATTCAGGTTACAGTCCGGTTACAGTCCGGTTACAGATTCAGGTTACAGTCTCAGGTACGTCCTGGTTACAGATTCAGGTTACAGTCCGGTTACAGTCCGGTTACAGTCAGGTTACAGATTCAGGTTACAGATTCAGGTTACAGTCTCAGGTTACAGATTCAGGTTACAGTCTCAGGTTACAGATTCAGGTTACAGATTCAGGTTACAGTCTCTGGTTACAGATTCAGGTTACCGTCTCAGGTTACAGTCTCAGGTTACAGATTCAGGTTACAGATTCAGGTTACAGTCTCAGGTTACAGTCTCAGGTTACAGATTCAGGTTACAGATTCAGGTTACAGTCTCTGGTTACAGATTCAGGTTACAGTCTCTGGTTACAGATTCAGGTTACAGTCTCAGGTAAAGTCTCAGGTTACAGATTTAGGTTACAGATTCAGGTTACAGTCTCTGGTTACAGATTCAGGTTACAGTCTCTGGTTACAGTCTCAGGTTACAGATTCAGGTTACAGTCTCAGGTTACAGTTTGATCCTGAGCTCAGGATATAGTCTCAGTGGATTTCCCCATGTTACCTCCATATTCCCAACTTTCCAGAAACCTTCCAGTACAGTGAGGGAAAAAAGTATTTGATCCCCTGATTTTGTACGTTTGCCCACTGACAAAGAAATGATCAGTCTATAATTTTAATGTTAGATTTATTTGAACAGTGAGAGACAGAATAACAACAAGAACATCCATGCAAGATCTCACCTCGTGGAGTTGCATTGATCATGAGAACAGTGAGGAATCAGCCCAGAACTACACGGGAGGATCTTGTCAATGACCTCAATGCAGCTGGGACCATAGTCACCAAGAAAACAATTGGTAACACATTACGCCGTGAAGGACTGAAATCCTGCCAAGGTCCCCCTGCTCAAGAAAGCACATATACATGCCTGTCTGAAGTTTGCCAATGAACATCTGAATGATTCAGAGGACAACTGCGTGAAAGTGTTGTGGTCAGATGAGACCAAAATGGAGCTCTTTGGCATCAACTCAACTTGATGTGTTTGGAGGAGGAGGAACGCTGCCTATGACCCCAAGAACACCGTCCCCACCGTCAAACATGGAGGTGGAAACATTATGCTTTGGGTGTGTCTTTCTGCTAAGGGGACAGGACAACTTCACCACATGAAAGGGACGATGGACGGGGCCATGTTCCGTCAAATCTTGGGTGAGAACCTCCTTCCCTCAGCCAGGGCATTAAAAACGGGTCGTGGATGGGTATTCCAGCATGACAATGACCCAAAACACACGGCCAAGGCAACAAAGGAGTGGCTCAAGAAGAAGCACATTAAGGTCCTGGAGAGGCCTAGCCAGTCTCCAGACCTTAATTTTCCCATAGAAAATCTGTGGAGGGAGCTGAAGGTTCGAGTTACCAAACATTAGCCTCGAAACCTTAATGACTTGGAGAAGATCTGCAAAGAGGAGTGGGACAAAATCCCTCCTGAGATGTGTGCAAACCTGGTGGCCAATTACAAGAAACGTCTAAACCCCCCCCCCCCCCCCCCCACACCAACCCGTCCCCCAAAACCCGTGAAATCTTTACATTCCTGTTCCTATCCTGAAATTAGCCTGAAATGAGACTTTGTTTTTGGTGGATTACAACAAAAAGAAATTAATTTACGTTACATTTCCTTTTATCTTATTTGGCTGACTTTTTTTTTAATCCAAAGTGACTTACGGTTGAGAGAGAATACATTTGAGCAGTTGAGGTTTAAGGGTCTTGCTCTTGGTCTCAACATTGCTACGTAGTCCTTGACCTGTTGAACTATATAACTAGTGCATGACCAATTAAACTAGCTTGTCCCTTAACTGTTGAACTAGCTTACAAATCTCTGACCTATTGAACTACATAACCAGTTATTGACCTATTGAACTAGCTAACTAGTCTTTATCCCAGTGAACTAGCTAACTAAACTCTGACCTATTGAACTAGCTAACTAATCTCTGGCATATTAAACTAGCTAACTAGTCTTTGACCCATTGAACTACATAACTAGTTCCTGACCTATTGAACTAGCTAACTAGTCTTTGACCTGTTGAACTAGCTAACTAGTCTTTGACCTGTTGAACTAAGATATGTTTTGACAGAAACTGCAGTGCACTTCTTTAAGTCACTCTGGATAACAGTGTCTGCTAAATACTGTAAATGTAAATCTGTCTTTTGCTCTTTGTAATGTAATCACTCTTTGTCTGTCTGTACCTGTCTGTCTGCAGAGTCTATGGACAAAAAACTCAGCAGTCTCTTCTCCATGTGTCAAGACGGCGTGATGAGCCCGGAGTCCAGGGATAACCCCCGCCTCTCCATGCTGCCCCACCTGGCCGACCTCGTCAGCTACAGCATCCAGAAAGTGATCGGCTTTGCCAAGATGATCCCCGGCTTCAGGTGGGCCGATCCTCCGGGCTTCCAGCAAGTCTACTCACGCGATGAGTTTTCATGATGTGTTTTATTTGACTGTTTCTAGCTGCTATGATGTACATGATAACAGGAACTAACTTGTAAGTAGAAACGGATAAAAAAAAAGTGTCGTTTTTTTAATAAATGAAAGGAATCGCTGTTGTATAAGAGGAACAGCAGTTCGGGATATGCAGTGACTCCGCTTCATTACACCATCCCGTTGCTGATTATTTTCTTATAACGTATAGTCCACCCTTGTGTGTGTGAGTGTGTGAGCGAATGTGTGTGTGTTTGTGTGTATGTGTGTGTGTATGTGTGTTTGTTTGTGTTACTGACGTAGAGCCCAGTTGTCTAAGTAACCATTAAAGACTCTGAACATCCTGTTCCTGTGAACAGAAAAAAACAATATTGACGTAAAGCATCCTCATTCACATACACACACACACACACACACACACACACACACACACACAGCAATTCCCTCTTCAGCATGCTCAATATCCGTCCCCTGCTGATTACCTTGACATTTATTAATGCTCAGAGGACACCTGCTGACTAATACACACTTGGAATTATACACACACTATCTGCACACACATACACACACACACACACACGAACACGTAAACCGGTGTTTTTTCGCTGTTAGGACTATGCTGTACACTGAACGTGAGACGAACTCAGCTTTTACCACCGTGTCCTTAGAATTATGAATTAATTAAAGGTCTGAGTGATGTACAGCATCATGTATAAACGAGAAAAAAAATGCTCGTTTATGGTTGTTGTTATGCAAGTGACGTCATGCTGGTGGGGTGTACGTGTAGGTGTGTGTTGTGTGTAAGTCAGTGTGACTCAGCGCGCTCAGCCAGAGGTCTGCAGGTTAATGGAAAGGCTCTGCTGTTTACTGTTATTCCGTTACGAAGCCCACTCATTCACAATAGAGTCATGTGGAGCGAAAAGACGTCTTTTAAATGAGATTAAATTGCTTGTTTCTGATTCACTCATCTTTTCCTGGTACTTAAGAATAGTCTGTATTTCTCCAAGAGCAAGTGGTCGTTGAAGCAAGTACTAGAATAATTGTGTAGCAGAAATAATAAGTGTAAAGGGGAAAAGAAAACTTCCTTTAGTTTATTTTCTGAACTTGAACTAGCTGTGCTTCGGTAGCAGATCGTCTCGTTCGTTTTTATCCAATCACATTCATTTGTGTGAATTATTGGGCTGAAGGAAGCTCATCAGACCTGAGACTAGCTACGCTGCTAGAGACACCAACTAATATTTTCACAAACCTTCCTAAATTCGAGAATCATAGAGAGATTGATTTTATTAGCTGCTTGTCCACTTAAATTGTATGCGCTCTCTCTCTCTCTCTCTCTCTCTCTCTCTCTGTTTTTCTCTCTGTCTTTTCGTCTGTATATCTCTCGCTATTTCTCTGTCTTTCTCTCTCTGTCTTTTATCTGTCTGTCCCTCTCTCTCTCTTTTTCGCTGTCTGTTTTTATGTCCCTGTGATTCTGTCTTTTTTCTCTCTCTTCTTCCTCTCTCTCTCTCTCACTTCAATGTGTGCTTTATTGGCTTGACAGAGTATTTTCTCTATTGCCAAAGCAACATACAACAACAGAGCAAGAGAAGTTGCAGGAGAATTGAGGAAGTCCTAAAGTGAAAAAATAGTAATGAAAATACAAAAAAACATAAACACATGTGAAATAAATATGTAGCAAAATTAATAACTAGATACAACATCATATACATTAATGGTAACACAGGAACACAGGTTGTATGTATATGGTGGTTGGCGGGGTTAGGGTGGGTGGGTCGTTGTAAGTATATGGTGGTAGGCGGGGTTAGGGTGGCTGGGTAGGTGTATGTATATGTTGGTAGGCGGGGTTAGGGTAGGTGGGTATGTGAATGTTTATGGTGGTAGGCGGAGTTAGGGTGGGTGGGTAGGTGTATGTATATGGTGGTTGGCGGGGTTAGTGTATGTATATGGTGGTAGGCGGGGTTAGGGTAGGTGAGTAAGTGAATGTTTATTGTGTTGGCGGGGTTAGGGTTGGTGGGTAGGCGTAAGTATATGGTGGTAGGCGGGGTTAGGGTGGGTGGGTAGGTGTAAGTATATGGTGGTAGGCGGGGTTAGGGTGGGTGGGTAGGTGTATGTATATGTTGGTAGGCGGGGTTAGGGTGGGTGGGTTGAATGTTTATGGTGGTAGGCGGAGTTAGGGTGGGTGGGTAGGTGTATGTATATGGTGGTTGGCGGGGTTAGTGTATGTATATGGTGAGGGGGTTAGGTAGGTGAGTAAGTGAATGGTATTGTGTTGCGGGGTTAGGGTTGGTGGGTAGGCTGTAGTGTGGTGTAAGGCGGGGTTAGGGTGGGTGGGTCTTAGGTATATGGTGGTAGGCGGGGTTAGGGTGGGTGGGTTTTGTGTGTATATGGTGGTAGGCGGGGTAAGGGCGGGTGGGTATTTGTATGTATATGGTGGTAGGCATGGTTAGGGTGGGTGGGTAGGTGTATGTATTTGGTGGTAGGCGGGGTTAGGGTGGGTGGTTGGCCATGCAAGAACTCACCTTGTGGAGTTGCAATGCTCAGGAGAACAGTGAGGAATCAGCCCAGAACTACACGGGAGGATCTTGTCAATGATCCCAAGGCAGCTGGGACCATAGTCACCAAGAAAACAATTGGTAACACACTACGCCGTGAAGGACTGAAATCCTGCAGCGCCCGCAGGGTCCCCCTGCTCAAGAAAGCACATATACATGCCTGTCTGAAGTTTGCCAATGAACATCTGAATGATTCAGAGGACAACTGGGTGAAAGTGTTGTGGTCAGATGAGACCAAAATGGAGCTCTTTGGCATCAACTCAACTCGCTGTGTTTGGAGAAGGAGGAACGCTGCCTATGACCCCAAGAACACCGTCCCCACCGTCAAACATGGAGGTGGAGGCCTCTTCTTGCCAAATTTCATGTATTATTATTGGGCGGCTAATATTCAGAAACTGGTGCTGTGGGTGCAGGCCCCCTCTCTTCCATGGTGCCACTTAGAAGCACAGTCTTGCACTTCAACCTCCCTTCCTGCTCTTGTGTTCTCCTCCCTTCCCATAGCTCTTTCACAATATACAGATAATCCAATAGTATGTACCTCTCTAAAGATTTTCTATCAGTTTCGTCATTTTAAATCTATCTTGGCCTCAACCATGGCACCTATATGTAATAACCATCTCTTTCCCCCCTCCTTTATGGATTCTACATTCTCTCTTTGGAAAAGTAGGGTCTGAAATGCTTGGAGGATCTTTTCATTAATAATATGTTTGCAAAATTTTCTGAATTATCCTCATCATTGCCTGCAGCCTGCCTCCGTCTCACCTTTTACGTTTCTTTCAAATTAGGCACTATGTCTCCTCCCGATTCGCTGGTTTTCTCACCTTACCTACAAAGTCTGCATGGGAAGAGGTGTTCAAGCTGAATCCTCATAAAAGGGGCAACGATCTGGTCTCAGAACGATTCTTACAATATCAAAACTGTAAGAGCTTGGGAAGAGGAATTGGGCCTGGAGCTTGAGGATGATTATTGGGGCAGAGTGTTCAATAATATACGGACCACCACGTCCTTTGCTAGACTTCGTTTCATACAATTTAAAGTGGTCCATAGAGCTCACCTCTCTAGGAGTAGATTGTCTAAAATATATCCCAATGTTCCTGACATGTGTAACCTGAGTCATATGTTTGCACTCAGTCCCGAAAAAAGAGTTCCAAAAGGTCTGTAGTTTGAGACAATGTCCGACATTCTTAAAATCAAATTGGATGTTTGTCCTTTAATCGCCATCTTTGGTGTTTCATCTCAGTGTCAGCCTCTGAACCATAAACAAGCTGGTGTTTTAGCCTTTTCATCGGTGCTTGCTCGGCGCAGAATATTGTTGTCTTGGATCTCTCCGCAACTCCCCTCTATATCAGTCTGGCTTAGAGATTTAATGTCCTTTTTGAAGCTGGAAAAAATCAAGTATAACATCAGAGGTAGGGGTGACTCATTTTTGGGAAAATGGCAACAATTTATTACCTATTTCAATGATGCATGAACCCTGGAAGTAGATTGAGGAGAGGTAGACGGTGAACACTAACCATCTTACCGCCTTTTTTATTTTTTTATTTATATTTGATTTTATTTGATTTTATTTGATTTTATTTATTTATTTATTTATTTATTTATTTATTTATTTATTTATTTTATTTATTTATTTATTTATTTATATTTATTTATTTATTTATTTATTTATTTATTTGTTTATTTTCTCTCTCTCCCCTTTCTTTTGGTTTTGGCCGTGGTTGTTTTGTAGGGGTTGTTGGGTGGCCAACTGTGATTGCCAACAAGGGTTTTGCCACCAAGTACTAAGTCATGTTTTGCAGAGGGGTCAAATACTTATTTCCCTCATTAAAATGCAAATCAATTTATAACATTTTTGACACGCATTTTTCAGGCAAACGTACAAAATCAGCAGGGGATCAAATACTTTTTTTCCTCACTGTGTGTGTATATGTATATATATATATATACACACACACACACACACACAGTCCTTAGATTATCTACAGAAATCATTGCAAATAAACCAATTTCTTAAATATATAATCAGAATATTTTAATAACGTGTCCAAAGTTTTTGAACAACAAAAAAGGCTTCCATATAGTGAAATAAAAAATACAGACAGAAAATGTATGCTGGACACAATTACTGGCACCCTCTTTATGAATTTAAATTAGTTCTCACCTGTGCTTAATTTTCAGTGTTCACATGACCTGATTTAATCAATGAACGATGGTTATAGACAGATAGATAGATAGATAGATAGATAGATAGATAGATAGATAGATAGATAGATAGATAAGCAAGTGTAGAAAGAAAGAAAGAGGAAAGTGACTTATCTCTCTCTGTCTGCTCACCCCCACTCTCCCTCTCTCTCTCCCTCTCTCTCTCCCTCTCTCTCTCTCTCTGTCAGGGATCTGACTGCAGAAGATCAGATCGCTCTGCTGAAGTCCAGCGCTATTGAGATCATCATGTTGCGCTCCAACCAGTCCTTCAGTCTGGAAGACATGAGCTGGAGCTGTGGAGGACCCGACTTTAAATACTGCGTCAACGACGTCACCAAGGGTGAGAGAAACGAGTCCACGCTGCAGAATCCCAAATTAGGGGAAGGACGTGAATCATTTTTGTCTCAGTAAGACTAGAACACTTCGGTGTGCCGTAACGGGAATCTAATAAACGACAGGATAGTGTGGCGTGCCCTGACATGAAGCCCCAACCCCTGCAGTTGATTATCGTTGAATAACAGCATGTCAGGACAGGTTTTACTCCTGTAATGCCACAGCAATTTCTGAATTCAAGACCAATATATTGATAAACAATATATCCTTTTTATCCATTTATAGTTACATGTATTGTTGTGGAACATCTGTGAAACAGGTTAGTTCCTGTTCTCACTTATGTTATAGCAGCTATAAACAGTTCAAAACTTTCTGTTGGAGTTAATGAGACAAAAAAGTAAGTGTTGCATAAAACTGAAAGTTACAGATTTTCTCCGTTACTATGGAAACGATGATGTGTTTGATCCCTACGCCCCCCCCCCAAAAGCTCACTGTGAAATGATAGTGAAAGTAACAGACACACAGCTTCTATTGAACCGATTATTAAAATTAATATTACTGATAGATTGAACCGTTGACTCAGACCCGCGACTGTTGGTTTGCTCTGTTGTACCTGAGCGTGGTTTTTCCCCCCGATTCATTATGATTGATTATAAGGGTTATAAGGCTTCATGTAACTGTAGCTTATGTTATTGACCGAGAGTGATGTTATTAGCAGCCTCTGTGTATTATATTACACATACAGATAGATGTGTGTGTGTGTGTGTGTGTGTGTGTGTGTGTGTGTGTGTGTGTGTGTGTGTGTGTGTGTGTGTGTGTGTGTGTGTGTGTGTGTGTGTGTGTGTGTTTGTGTGTATTTACACTGCAGCTGGTCACACTTTGGAGCTGCTGGAGCCCCTGGTGAAGTTTCAGGTGGGGATGAAAAAACTCAACATGCATGAAGAGGAACACGTGCTGCTCATGGCCATCTGTCTTCTCTCTCCAGGTGTGTGTGTTTGTGTGTGTGTGAGAGAGAGAGAAAGCGAGAGCGAGGGATGTGGTTTCTCACACACCCATAAACACATCGACAGTCCTGGTGGTTTTGATGTGGAGTGTGTGAAAGGTTTCAGACAGACCATATTTCTCTCTCCATTTCTCTGTTTTTCTCCACCTGTCCCACCTTCTATCATCCTCCTATCACTCTCTTTATCTCTCTCTCCTTACTCTTTAACTTCATTCACTCGGTCACTTAATACTTTATTTATTGCACAAACTCACTTTCTTTCTTCCCACACTCATCTATCTATCTGTCTATGCTCTTTCTTCCTTCGTACTCTTCTTTATAATATTTATTTTTTCATTTTTTCACACTCTTTCCTTCTTTCTATCTATCTGTCACATTCCCTCCCCTTGCTCTGTCTCTTTCACCCTTTCTCCCTTGCTCTCTTGCAATGTCTCTCACCATCTCTCCTCTGCTTGCTCTCTCTCTCTCTCTCTCTCTCTCTCTCTCTCACCATCTGTCTCTCCCACTTTCTCACTCTCCACCTTATGCTCTGTCTCCCCCCCATTCTCTGACCCTCAATCTCTCTCTCTCTCTCTCTCTCTCTCTCACACACTTTCACTCTCTGTTTTTCTGCTCAGATCGTCCCGGCGTGCAGGACCATGTTCGGATCGAGGCGTTGCAGGAGCGTTTGTGCGAGACACTGCAGGCGTATATCCGTGTGCACCACCCAGGCGGCCGGCTGCTCTACGCCAAGATGATCCAGAAGCTGGCCGACCTGCGCAGCCTGAACGAGGAGCACTCCAAGCAGTACCGCTCTCTGTCCTTCCAGCCCGAGCACAGCATGCAGCTCACACCGCTCGTGCTTGAGGTGTTCGGCAGCGAGGTGTCCTAGTGGCCAGGACGGTGTCTCCCACAGTGCCGGTCCAGTGCAGGGGCAGAGGTGGGCCAGAGGACATCTGGAGGAGTCCTTTTACAGCAGACTGTATGTGTGTGTGTGTGTGTGTGTGTCTGTGTTTGAGAGTGAGTACGAAAGTGAAAGTGTGTATGTGTGTGTCTCCAGGGCAGGAGAGTGCCGGGGGATGTTTGGTATCCCGTTTCGGGGAATTTGTAGAGGTGTTTTGCGCATGTGTGTGTGTGTGTGTGTGTGTGTGTGTGTATGTGTGAGGGGAGGGAGGGTCACATGTGTAAGTCCAGAGAAGGGCTATGGGTTTTGGAAACTAAAGGGGAATATTAAGAATGTACTTATGCATATATGAAAAGAAATATAAATATAAGCTAATAACTATATTTAAGAGAGATGCTTTCTACTAAATTGAAGCGTATGGCTGAGCGTTGTAAAATAGGATTAGCAGGCCTCTTTGGTTCGAGTGTGTGCTCGTGCTTGTGTGGAGAGACGTGTTTTGTTGTGTATATGAAAGAAACGGACACTAACAAGCAGCAGGCACATACACTGAAGTGAATGTTTGTATAGATAGGATATTTAATCACCACAAGAGAGCGAGCCCTCATTTGTAGATGAGACACTTTTTAAAGGTGTTTTAAAAGGTCGTCGTTTTTTGTTTTTTAAATGAACGACACACGTTATTTTATATTTTATTTAAAGATCGTTTTGAAAAACTAGCATAGATTTGGAGTATTGCCCTGATGTGCCTTTTGTTTCTTTGTTTAAGCTCCGCCCCACCCCCACCCAAGCCCCAGTAAACAAACTCCGCCCCAACCAGTCAGAGCTGCTTGAACGAACCTCATGGAATGGGTCGAGAGACATGGTTTGATTCTGTATGTTGACGTATTTACTTTTAGAACCCGAAATTCAGGGTGACGGCGTTCGAGATACGTACATGCTAAATCTATAGAAACTTGACGGTATCTTGGCAAGATAGCTGAATATGGAGTTTAGATAAGTTTAGAGAGAGCTTTGTTTTATGGTGCGTTCAAGTCCTCCTGGGAAGTTTGTATTTACGAGGTGGAAAGTCGTAATTACGACGTCAGACACGTCCGAGTCACATTTTCTAGAAAATGAAGTACAAAGAATGCGCATCAGGTTGTTTTTTAAAATGTTTTTAATCAATTTATGAAGCCACTGTAAATGTTATCCTAACATTATATCGTAATTGTACAACGCTGTCGTATTTTGTGCAGGAAATTAGCCTGTTTTATTGTAAATGAAAAAAGCCAGACAAAGACATGTTAAGAAATTTGCTTATATTTCAATAACTTGCTGCATATACTAATCACATAATAACTGAAATCACCTTCTGAGACGCATAAATTGAATTTCAGCTCGTAATTACGACTTTGGGATGGCATTCACTCGTAATTCGTAACTCATTTACGTTCACTCGTAAATACGATCTTTCCACTAAACTGCACCACTAGACTCTGGAGGACAGAGTTCTCACCACGTACGGGTTTGCCAGCTGTCACGTAACTCCCAACTTCCCATTCAACTTCCGTTACAAATTCCACCTTCTTTGAATTGAATAAACTCACAAACTCCGACCACTTCTTTTTTTCTTTTTTTTTTTCTTTTCTTTTTTTTTTTGGTTTGAAAAGGGAATGTTGTTTGGAATGACACAAAGCCAAAAACACAAGCTAGGTTTGCTGCTAAAGAGCTGCTACTGTAGAGAAAGACACGCCTCCTTGTCCCCCAGGGGCGGGACATGTACATTCTAGAGAGCATTTCATTGGTAGACTAGTACAGGATGAGTCATCAAACAATTTTTTTTATCATTTTCCAAGAACTGACAATGAGAATATCTCTAAAAATATTTTTTGTCTTTTTTTCTTTTCATACTGGTGTCCATACTGGGACCGGTACAAAAAAACGCTGAAACACCTCATTTGAATTCAGGGGCACTTTAAAGGCAAGGTACAAGACATATGCAGTTAAAATATCTGGAGTCTTGCTTGTTGTTTTTTTGTTTTTTGTTTTTTATTCTTATTGTAATTCAACTGACAAGCAGCAGGGGGCTCTAAAAATGACAATCTGCTCCTTTAACTAAGTATATTCTGTTAATACCGAACCTGTGTATTTTATTTTATTTTTGTAATTACAGGTTTCCCATTAAATGCTACAAGCAGCAGTCCAACGCCCCCCAATTCCCCATCACTTCGCCAGTACACGCCCGTACGTTTCAGATTGGGCGCTCCTCACCTCAGAATGCTTTGATCGGGGGGTTAATCCTTTTGTTTTTAGGACCGTTTTAACTAGTTTACATTTTAGAAGACGTATCACGCCGCGTCAGTTTACGGCTTTTGTGCCGCTCTCTTGTGGTTGTACGTTGTAAATACCACTTTTATTATTCCTGTACATATTAAGTCTAATGAAAGCAAGCATAGGCAAGTACTAAGATGATCCATTAGTTTAAAAAAAAAAAAAGAAAGAAAAGAAAAGACGCTTGGGAGAAATATGCAAATATGATATTTTCCTATTATTTGCTCTCTTTTTTTGTTTTGTTTTGCTTTGGAGGTTTTTTTTTCTTTCTCTGAGGTGACAATAAGCTTTCACGACTTTATCTATTCATGATTGTTAGATGCAAATTCATCATTTGCTCTTACTTTAATTGTTACGATCTTATTATGGATATTATGAGATTTTTTTCTCTTTCTTTTTTTTCCCCTTTTTCTTTTCTTTTTTTTTTTTTTTTTTGCAATTGCAAATCAACAAGACATCTCATACCATACTCTTGCTGCTGCACAAAGCCTTGCTAGAACTCTCAGAATTTTGGAGAAGAGACAGAATCATCACTTCTGTCCTCACCACGAATGCTGCCTGAAACCAATCAATCAACGGGGACATGAACTGACCGTGGAGCCCCTTGTGTATATCTTCAGAAAATATACCGGTTACACCCGCACGCCTCCTCTTACGCCTACACTTCTGCCGTAATAGCGTTGTGGAAGACTCTTCGAAGCTTTAACTGCTCTGTGGAATTAAATGGAAAAACAGGAGGAATGATGGTGTCTGGCTGCTACAGGATGGAACTGTGATGATTTTTGTTGCTGTTGTTGTTGTTTTTGTTTTGTTTTCCCAGCTCCTCTGTCCAGAAATCTTTTGTGTTAAAACTGCTTCACGAGAACAAAAAGCCAGACTGGAATGTTCTTCGTGAGGTACAAAATAGGAGCTTTCTGAGAGATGGACACACCTGACTCTCTTGACTGGGACAGCGGGACAGGACATCAGCGCCATCTAGTGGAATGGATGAATCCCTGCGTACCCGTGTACATTCTACTACGTGTAAATTAAGCTTCGACGCGGATTCTTTCTAATGACTTTCTAAGGAGCATGTGCTTTGTCGTCCAGCGCTGTGAAAGGACACAAGGGGAAATGGCTGCTGTTTCTATGTACAAACCTGTTTCACCTGTTTTCAGACACAGTGTTGTCGTCTCTGTAGCCTTACAGAACTCACAAAAACCGCCAGGATAACTCTCAGAAACTCAACAAGGGAAACGAGGCAGTCATACACACACACACATACACACACACACATATACAAACACACACACATTTTTTTAGAACTACGTCCACCATGGTTTCAGCAGGGAAGAGTTCCGCATTATGGGCAGTCTGTTGCCTTAGCTAAGCTCAATAAGGCTGCTTTCACACTTTTCGTCTATTTTTTTTCCCCTTCTTCCCCCAACCACAAAAAAGTCTGGTACTGTTTCTATAAAAACGGCTAATACACAGGGACTTGCATGGTGAACACGCCATATAACCTAAACTTAATAATCAACAGATTGCAACCATTTATGGAAGGAGTCTCCAATGCAATCATTTTGTAACAGTCAGAGGAAAAGCTGTAGCTTTCTGGCATCTTCAGTATGGCGGACTTCCAGTTTCTCGCTAATATGACAAAGCTGCAGGGTTTTTCGTTTGTTTGTTTGTTTATTATGTAAAAGAACACGAATAATGAGGTCAAACGATTATAGCAGTTATAACGGAAGGAAACAACTTGCCTCGTGGACTTTCCACAACATTAAATGGATCTATAAATCAGTGGTCACCAACCCACCTTCCTTCCGTGAGATGTACCTTCCTGCAGGTTCCATCTCCAGCCAAAATCACACGCATCTGTTTTAGTTGATCTTCTCAAGACAACGATTCGATAGTCAGGTGATCGCAGTTATGGTTGGCGATAAAGTCTTCGGATCTTGAGGAACGGGGTTGGTGACCACTGCTGTAAATGGATAAGAAAGGCGTAAGATTGTAATCACTGGCGAATCACTGTTGGTGTAAGAAGAAAGAAACGCTTCGAGATGTGCTGTTCTAGGAAAACGAAAGAAAATCAACCGCAGCTTGACCGACGTGGATTATTTTTCTGATAATAATATGCCCCACGTGTTATATTCCTTACCTAACTTTGGAATATTGCCAATGAAATATTTTCAAGTCAGCATGTCTTTCTTTAACTCTCCTTATATTCGCTCATTAACCAGAATAATTTTTCTCCAGCTTTTATTATTTACTCTCTTGCAACCTGATTGGTCAGGAGATTTAAAGAAAGCACTTGATGTCATGGAATGTCAAAGCACTTGACATCAAAGGGGGAAAAAAAAAAAAAAAAGCTTAGTGTGAAAGCACCCTAAGAAAGAATCCCAAATGTATCTGGCACACGAGGGTTTACCACCCCCCTGCTTATTTCTCAACAGTGTAGAAAATGATTTCGGTTGACATTTTGTTGAATCAGAGTATTCCGAAGGCCCTGTTTTCAGTTCTCTCTCCACCACGGGCTCCCTATCATATGTAGAACACCTGAATGTTGTGCAAAAGTGGGCAATCAGGCGAGTTAAGACCGCAGATGTGCAGACTTCTTGTCCTGGTTGGCGTTCCATGTATTTGAGAAAATCTGGGACGCCACAGAGACCTCATTTGCTCTCGGCAGATTGATACTACAAAAAAAAACAATAAAGTGTTCATGTTTCAAAATCACCGGCCATCACAGTTTGGCTGCAGTAGTTAACGGTGATGCACCTGAAATGGAAACACTTAAGAAGTGTATGTGTCAGCGTTTAGAACTGAAGGTGACCTTTTTATGTTGTATGTTATTATTTTCTGAATCGTTATAAGCTAGAGGAAGGGGTTATCGTTCATTACTGAATTACTGGCTTCTACATTCATATGCTAACAAGTCTGGGTATTATATGAGTATATGGGTGGGGCTAGGAAGAGGAAGGCTTAATTAATAGGACGGGTCAACTTCGGGAGTTAGGGATAGGATTATTTTGCTGGATTATACAGGAGAACAAGCCAGTCTAGCCCCACCATTGTATTAGCGATATCAGGCTCAGAGTTCTAATGAGGGTTCTAGTTATAATGAGTAATCTGGAAGGAAATCTTCTTGAGGTGTGAGTAGTGTTTCAGACTACAGAAGAGAGCAGAGGACTCTGAAAATCTGATTGTTTAAGGAGATATGCCGATAGGTGCCGTTTTTAACCAAAATGATCTACCTCTCCCATCCGCACATGTATTCAGTACACGATTGTGTTTCATTCATCGTTTTTGGGGTTTTTAACTTTTTTTTTTATTTAAAAGAAATCAAACACACACACACACACACACACACTAATCTCTTTCTTATTTATTCCTCTCCAACTGAAATGCTGGACTGTTTACCTCAAGGTTAAGGGGGTGCTCCAACTCTTGCCAGTTTCCTTAAAACTTGTTTCCTTTACATTCTGTGTGTAGCGTGGCAATGCAAAAACAGTGTTTCAGTTTCCGCTGGGCGCAGTGCGAATTTCATTTTGCTACTCGCAGTCAGTATTAGCTTTCTCCGGTGCCACCTGGCCCGAAGCATTGACAACCAAACCTACTATGCTAATTGTGCTAGCTAGACTATTTGCACGTTTCTGCGATCGTGAAGGACACACCGCGTGTCCTTTTTTCGCTGGATGATTCGTTACGCTCAGTGTCTGTGGTGTTCCTGCTTTGCAGCCTCTGGTGAACTGTTTATTTCAAGCTCCGAAGGGTGTAAAGCGCTTGCTTGACTCGGGGTCGCTAGGCTGCCGCTCCGTCTGTCTGTTTCTCTCTAATCACACATTCTGTCGTATAACCCTACGTTCGTACTAGCACGTGGCAGGCGACTGTCCGTCGTCTTTCCGCGACTTTAGCATCAGGCGACAGCAAGACGTTTAATTCGAGATGTTCGCAATTCTATGCAAATTAGGTATAGCGCGATGTAGTGGCAAATCCAAATGCCTGGCTTTAGCAGTTAATGAATGAATTTACCGCAATTTATTAACACTTTCGTCTTATCTGGTCTTATGTGAACGCTTGTTAAATGTGTATAGAGGCATTACGGAGAAAAGGATGGAAGTAATAGAGGTCGTTGGTGTCTCTGGGGAGTGTATGTAGCTAGGACGGTCAGCTTGCACTGCTAATCTTCCAGTGAAGCTAGAACAAGACCTAGCACATAACATTTCAATTAAAACAAGCAATTTTCACACTGATTAGTGCGTTATTTCATTCGTGTTCTATTTCTCATCGGATCGCAGGACAGCCCGACTTGTCGCCTGCTAGTGTGTGTATACGTAGGGTAACACAGATATCGCCTTGCGTTCAGTTATGCAGTTACGCAGAAAAACAAGGAAACGTTTCAAGCCTCATGTCTAACAAACTCACTCTGATTGTATTTATCGTTCACTCACACCTTGACGGATTCATTCAGTCGTCATGGCGTTGCTGCTCTCCTTTTCCGGAGGCTTCCTTTGCTGGTTCAATCCTCCTGTGCTACCTCCGTACAATGTTGGTTTTCACACACACACACACACACACACACACACACACACACACACACACACACACACACACACACACACACACACACACACACACATACACACATACACACATACATACATATGACGTATCAGCAGTCTTGCCTGTACAGCTCTCTCTCTCCTCTTTATCCGTCTTTGGATTTGTGTTATTATGATTGTTTATAATATTTTGTTAAAAATCTAATCTGCATCTGATCTTTTTTCTTTTCTTTTTTTTGAGACATCTACATGCTAGCTCAGTTAACAGTACCTCTGTGTGCCTGAAACCCAAAGCCTTATTTGGGGAGAGTGTCAGGGTTAAAGTGGTGAGTTCTAACGCGAGAAGAAGTGCAGGACAGGTCCAAATGGTTCTGCCAGACAACATTTACATATAAACCTGCACTCCACAGCAAGACTGAACCACTGAATTTAACGTTGGGGAATTGCTACCCAGCCAATTGTTCTAGAACGAGAGTAAAAACCTTTTTGCAGGTTCTAGAACCGGGGACTACAAAAGGCTGAGAGTTTTATAGCTCTGTAAGCCTGGTCTAGATTATGGTTGTATATAGTCTAGGGATGCATCGATACCGATAGATATCTGATAGTCGTACTCTTTCTCATAAAATTTGCTCTCATGCCAATATCTGACACCAGGTGATGCACTGAGATGTAAGCCTAGTGCACGTCGTCATGTCAACGAACTGATGACATGAACTGACCGTGTAGATTTCACGAGCGTTTCACAGCGCCAGATGAACGAAAAGAACAGCTCGTACCCGGTATGTTGTTCTTGACGATCAGCCACAATTTGTCCTTGACAACGAGGACTTCCAAACAAAACAGGCTCTCTACTGCAAACCTACTCGATCCAAGCTTACAATGTACCCTGGTTGTCTAAGTGCACGAACATGGCCAAGCCATGGAAACGTAAACGTAAATTGTTCCACAATTGATTAACACTAAGGCAAGTTACTCATTTTGCAATCGGTCCCGATGAGTAACAAAAAACAAAACTTTTCTGGAAATCAAAACAGTGGTATCGATGTATCCATAATATAGTCTGAAGGAAGTCCAAAGCCAAACTCGGGAGGGAAAGCTCACGAAGGAAAGCTGCAGATCCACGCACTCGTCTCAGACAGACATGTGGAAAGACAAAGTCCTGGAGTCGGCTGCCTTACTTTTGGTCTTAACATTTTAATCGTATTTTCCTCAAAGCTGTGTGCATTAGGTCTGTCTGATACATGACATACATACATACATACATACATACATACATACATACACAAGACATACATACACTGTATACTGTACAGCTGCATGTGCATTCTCTCAGGTACAAAGCTGAGCATGGTGTTTTATTATCATTTTGAAGCAGAATAGTCAAAAATATCTAGAAAATGTTAAAGGAAAATGTTTCTTACTATGTCATATTCATGCTGCCAATAAGATATACCATGCATTCATCTAGTGAAGGTCAGATATGCAATATGTAAGACTTACTGCGCATCGATTTAATCGTGAAATTTATGACTCAGGCTTTAAAAAAAAGAATACATACAAAGACAGAAACAAATCATATATATTTGTATCACTGTTGTTTCATTTTCAGAATGTGGTCATGTGTACAATGTGGATAATGAAATTGCAAATCAGTACGAGTTTTGTGCTGAGCCTGACCCAGTTCTGTCTGAGACCGATCCGCTGGAGATACAGGTGCGCTCTGAATGGTCAGGTTTTCCCCTGAACTTTTTCACATCAGCATTTGTACTGAACACATACATACAATAAAATACCGTCTACTGCCATACTTATCCGTCCAGGTTTGTATTAATCTCCTAACATTCAGAATTCAAGGAAACTTGACAGTTGTATTTATCGGGCTGAAGATCCCAGATCATACACGTTCAGAAGAAAGGGTACTAAACTGTACGTTTGCTTTTCACTCTTAAGGATATACCTTTTGTACCATTTAGTATGTATTTTTTACAATAAAGGTCCATTTTCATGTGTAGCTTTGAAGTATTACTCAAAACGGTAGGTACAGGATTGGTCCTTAAGGTTCAATTATGTAAAACTACATCAACATTACCATGTCTTATTAAAGATACACAAGACGTATACTTGCTTGTCAGTGAGGTGGTACTGGCGAGGTACAGTTTAGTACCCTTGTTTTTGTCATGAGTGTGTGTAACCAGCATTTCAAAGTGAACCGTTTCCTGGATTTCCTGATTACTCAGAGGAGGGAAAGCCTGACCGTTAAGTTCCACCTGGACCAGTTGTGGGTGATGTGGATTTTAGTGGACCATTCCTTAGCTTTCCTAAATACAACTTCATGAACACTTTGGAATTCCGTGGTTTCTCCAGGAATGGATCTTAAAATGTCTGGTTAACAAATTCTGAAATAATCAAGGTCATTGATGGAAAAAAAAAATGTATGTGAACCATAACGAAGATGACAAAAGCATAACTGGACGAAGGTTCTCCAGCAAATGAGCAAATGCTCCTGGATCTTACGAGAATCCTGAAAGGATTTCAGCTTCCATCATCCCACAATAGTTGCTCTGTCAATGAGTGGGTGTCCTACAAATATCTCGAGAATCCTCAAACAAGTCATGAAGAAGAGAACAGAAGAACAGAAGTGTTCGCTGGAGGTTAAGAAACCACATCACACCTTAGAAATGCTAATGCTAGTGCTGAGCGGTCCAGGTTTGGTTCAGACAAGTGACCACAACTGCCAGAAAGTGAATGGTGTGATTTCGAGAGAGGTGTGTAACCCACAACTGCACGGTTGTAACCCACAGATGCTTGGGTTTTGTCGAGTGTAACTTGTAAGTGACGTTGGATAAAAGCGTTGAAACATCAAGATGTCTTGTGTAAGATCTAGAACTCAGACTTGATGTCCCAAGATACCTCAGAAAGAGTGCAGAATTGATAAGGCACTACAAAAAGCATCTGGTTGAAGAGGTTCCTCAAATCTTTAAATATAAGGGTTCACATGTATCACCATCAGTGACCTTTATTATTTTTTTCTTTCTTTTTTTAAACAACTTATCTAAATATATGCACTTTATTGATTTCCTCCTATGAAGAGAGGAAGATTCTGAACCAGATTTTAGGATCTGTTTGTGCAGAAATCCCGATCATTGCAGATGGTTCATGACAGTTTTTTTTTCCTGATGCCTGTACAGCTAACTCACATACATGCAAACATTATAATCTCATCTTTTGTATTTCTACAGTCCCAAGCTACTCGATATTAAGCTAAAACACTCGCATAGAGCTCATGTCAAATACCATGCAGACTCAAACGACTAGGCTTAACCTTGTAAAGATATTCATGCTCGAATCGACTAGTATTGCCATATTTCCGTAGATTCTGTCCTCGTCCATTTTGTGTTGATGACTCTCTTACCTTGCTGAAAGTCGTTCCATTACACCTTTATTTTGTGCTTTGTATGTAGTAAAATAAATGTTTTGAGAAAATAAACAGCTGTATATAGTGATGCTAAAGATGTGTTGTTCATTGTGTGAATTGACTCGTGTCCAGAGGAGGAAATATTTTATCATTGTAATGCACTAAAATTCCTGTATATAAGCTTGTATATTATAAGGTATATACATGGGTTGTTTTTTTTTTACAGTGGAGCATTGGTGAACAAAGGTGCTCATTGGGGTTGAGGTCAAAACTCATGCCGTGTCTTCATGGAGCTCACTTTGTGCACAGGGGCATTGTCATGCTGGAACAGGTTTGGGCCTCTTATTCCAGTGAAGGGAAATTGTAATTCTATGGCAGACAATGATAGACAATTCTAGACAATTGTGTGTTTCCAACTTTGTGGCAACAGTTTGGAGAAGAACCACATATGGGTGTGTTGGTCAGGTTTCCACAAACCTTTGGCCATGCTATAGTGTATATTTGTTCTAAAGAGAATTTAATTGGATAAACACAAGACTAGTACAGGATAACGTATGAAAGATTTGTAATCACTTTTCGAGAAGCGATGAACTATAAACTTAAAATGAGTTATATTTTCACAAATTCATTGGTGTTCATAGTATTAAGGGTCAGGTACAAAAAGCTCCACCAAGTTGTGTGTAGAAAATGTGCATTAAGCTCTATGTGGGTGTGTTGCGTCAAAGGATTTTTAGATATTAGAATAAATACAGTGTTTTGGACTACTGACCCATTGTTAATGTTAAAGGAGTTATATGATGATTTTAAAAAGTTTAGTATTTTGTTTATTTGTTGTAATAAAATAGGTTAACATGCTTTAATGTTCAAAAAACACATTATTTTTCACATAAAATACATTATTGCAGTACCTCTATTCCCCATCTGTCTGAAACGCTCCGACTGAGTTATGGTTTTTCAAAAGTCCCTCCTTCCGAAAAGCCCAGAGTGCTCTGATTGGCCAGCTGACTGACTGGCCAAAAACCTTAAGCGTGTGTCAGAAATGTAATTTGCCATAATCGCGAGCTTCAGCTTCCAAGGCTTCTAAAGCGATTATAAATGCAGTAAATAACATCGTCGGTTTTACCATATCAATTCGATCCTGATTCAGATTCTCAAAATGCAGATGATCGAGCAGATCAATCGGAATTGAGCAGAATGTTTCACTGTAACTCTCTTACCTTTCAGATACAATAAAATAACGGTTTAATTTGTCTTCTTCACTGTAACAACTTTATGTCCTGAAGTGACAGCATAAAATACATCCATCCATCCTCTACTGCTTTATCCTTTTCAGGAGCCTGTCCCAGGGAGCATTGGGCACAAGGCGGGGTACACCCTGGACAGGGTGCCAGTCCATCGTACGGTACACAATCACATTCACACCCACACACACTATGGACACTTTGGACACGCCAATCAGCCTACCATGCATGTCTTTGGACTGGGGGAGGAAACCGAAGTACCCGGAGGAAACCCCCACAGCACGGGGAGAACATGCAAACTCCACACACACAGGGCCACGGTGGGAATCGAACCCCCGTCCCTGGAGCTGTGAGGTGAACGTGCTAACCACTAATCCACCATGCGCCCCAGCATAAAATACAGTTTTAAAAAATTACAATAATTAAAAATGATTAAATTATGGCGTATCATGCTGATATTTCAAATTGCGACGCAGACGTTTGCGGAAGTAACTTCTTTACTTGCATCGAGGCGTTTCGGGGAGGTCGGGATCAGCATTAGATTGAATAAATACCTTTTTGTGAGACAATGAGCTTTGTAACTTTTCAGATCTTATACAGGCACAAACAGATACAATATACTTTAAAGGAAAAGGAAAACATTAACTAGCATCACATGACCCCTTTAATGGTGTTACAGTATTACAAACAATGTTTTAGTGGACCATATCATAAAAAATTTAAAAAATTTGAATTCACACAGTACCTGATGTGGCGCTAACTAAGATCATCAAACATGTTTTGGGAGCAACTGAATTATTTCCTGACTTTAACCTCATTTAAGCGTTAGGACTAAATAATCAATGGGGATGAAAGTGAATGAATGAAGGCTTGTTAAGTTACATGTTTATGTGTAGCTCCGCCCACACCGGAAGTGGCGAAACGTTTAAGGGTCGCTTGGTGCGAGTGGAGGGGGTGGTCTTGCTTTTTTTTTTTTAGGATCCCCCCGAACATAATGGAGGTGATAAATTCACAACACGGCGTCGTTAATAAGTAGCGGTTATATTTACGGGAAGGCTTTGGAGTTGTTGTTTTTTCCTCGTACGGTGTTTCCTGTCATGTAGTCGCGTGCGCGTTTTAAGAAGTCAGCCGCGGGAAAGTTTGTTTGCCTTTTAGCTTGTTACCAGGTATCCGAGCTGGCACAAACATCCAGACAAAAGTGTCCCCGTTTCTAAAACACGCCCGAAACCTGAATTCTGCGCTTGTCCTTTGTTTTACATGGGTGAGGGAGAACCCCCCCGTCTTTAGACTGCTCTTCGGCTGTTCTCAGGAGGTGAGCATGGCTTTGTTTGTTGTTCTACACGTTGCTCGTGCACAGATCTTAACGTTATAAAGTTTGCATGGTCTAAATAACATGCTGTTTAGCAAATATCTCCGTGCAGTGTGCAGTCGCTTTGTGTGATCTTAAATGCTGTGCGGTTTTGTTTGTTTGTTACAGCACGTGCTCCGGTCTTGTAAAGAAAGACGTGCATTCACTTTTATTAAAATCAGATTTTCCCCCATCATCATCATCGTCATCATCCTGAAAGTTGCCATGGTGACTTTAGCGTTCCTATCTCGTTTTTTTGTGGGACATGTGCAACAATAATAAAACGCTTCTGACAGCGAGGATTATATAAACAGACTGCAAAAGGAAGGTGTGCGCCCGGAAGTGCTTCTTTAGGATCTTCCGGTCTGGTGCTTGTTTTCTCTGCTGTCCTTATTGTTCAGATCACTATTGGTGTATAATCTGAAAGAAAGCTTGTCAGTATTAGTATAGGGGTTCAAAGGATTGTTTCTTTTTTAAGCACTCCGCATTGTCTCTTTTTGTTTATATTTTTAAAGGATTATTTACCAGTAAAAGAAAATAATTTGAACTGTTTGTAAAACTTGTTAAAGAAACATTTCTGACAGACCCAAGTACTAACCCCCAAATTAGCAGCAGAATCACTAAAGACATCACGACCATTTGAAAATAAAAACACAGACTGTTTTTTAGGGTGGAGTTTTCCTTCAGGTCACGTGCTGCAACATCACCATAAACTAGTCTTGATGAGCTGTCGCAAGTTAAACGTGTTGTTGTGCTCTTCTACCTGATGAGGGGACTGGTAGCAGTCTTCCATAATGCTTATCCTATACAGGGGAGCATGGAGCCTGTCCTAGTGAACTCGGGGCACAAGGCGGGGGACAGTCTGGATGGGGTGCCAACCCATCACAGGTCACAATTCCACACTATGGACAATTTGGGGAATGCCAACTAGCCTACACGGCATGTCTTTGGACTGCAGGAGGAAACCCCCGACACACAAGGAGCACCCATACAGGAAGTGCGAGACAAACGTGCTAACCGTAAAACCACGGTGCCCTGAGACTGGTATCAATAGCTGCGTTTACATGGACAACAATAATCTACTTTTAACCCGATTAAGACCATACTCTTAAGAAACTAACATGTAAACAGCAGTTTTTACTTACCTTAATCTAATTAAGGTCATCATCAAATTAAGACAGGTGGAGTACTCCTGTTTTAGTTGTCTTAACCTTAATCACATTATGAACATCGTGAGAGAGTTTTCACTGCATTTTGTTGCAGGACACGATCACACATGGCAGTTTTACATTTTACGGAGAACAAGAGAGTTCGGCTGCGTCCCAAACCGCATACTTTCCTACTATGGTCCTGTAGTGTGGAAAAATACGTGCATCTCGGCTAGTATATACAGTGCCTTGCGAAAGTATTCGGCCCCCTTGAACTTTTCAACCTTTTGCCACATTTCAGGCTTCAAACATAAAGATATAAAATTTTTATTTTTTGTGAAGAATCACCAACATGTGGGACACAATTGTGAAGTGGAACGAAATCTATTGGATATTTTAAACTTTTTTAGCAAATAAAAAACTGAAAAGTGGTGCGTGCAAAATTATTCGGCTCCTTTACTTTCAGTGCAGCAAACTCACTCCAGAAGTTCAGCGAGGATCTCTGAATGATCCAATGTTGTCCTAAATGACTGATGGTGATAAATAGAATTCACCTGTGTGTAATCAAGTCTCTGTATAAATGCACCTGCTCTGTGATAGTCTCAGGGTTCTGTTGAAAGCGCAGAGAGCATCATGAAGACCAAGGAACACACCAGGCAGGTCCGTAATACTGTTGTGGAGAAGTTTAAAGCCGGATTGGATACAAAAAAAATTTCCCCCAAGCTTTAAACATCCCAAGGAGAGCACTGTGCACGATCATTTTGAAATTGAAGGAGTATCAGACCACTGCAAATCTACCAAGACCTGACCGTCCCTCTAAACTTTCAGCTCAGACAAGGAGAAGACTGATCAGAGATGCAGCCAAGAGGCCCATGATCACTCTGGATGAACTGCAGAGAACTACAGCTGAGGTGGGAGAGTCTGTCCATAGGACAACAATCAGTTGTACACTGCACAAATCTGGCCTTTATGGAAGAGAGGATATCCATAAAAAGTCTCGTCTAAAGTTTGCCACAAGCCACCTGGGAGACACACCAAACATGTGGAAGAAGGTGCTCTGGTCAGATGAAACCAAAATCAAACCTTTTGGCCGCAATGCAAAATGATATGTTTGGCGTAAAAGCAACACAGCTCATCACCCTTAACACACCATCCCCAGTGTCAAACATGGTGGTGGCAGCTTCATGGTTTGGGCCTGCTTTTCTTCAGCAGGGACAGGGAAGATGGTTAAAATTGAGAGGAAGATGGATGCAGCCAAATACAGGACCATTCTGGATGAAAACCTGTTGGAGTCTGCAAAAGACCTGAAACTGGGACAGAGATTTATCTTCCAACAAGACAATGATCCCAAACATACAGCAAAATCTACAAAGGAATGGATCACAAATACATGTATCCAGGTGTTAGAATGGCCAAGTCAAAGTCCAGACCTGAATCCAATCGAGAATCTGTGGAAAGAGCTGAAAACTGCTGTTCACAAACGCTCTCCATCCAACCTCACTGAGCTCGAGCTGTATTGCAAGGAAGAATGGGCAAGAATTTCAGTCTCTCGATGTGCAAAACTGATAGAGACATACCCCAAGCGACTTGCAGCAAAAGGTGGCTCTACAAAGTATTAACGCAAGGGGGCCGAATAATTTTGCACGCCCCACTTTTCATTTTTTTATTAGTTAAAAAAGTTTCAAAAATTCAATAGATTTCGTTCCACTTCACAATTGTGTCTCACTTGTTGGTGATTCTTCACAAAAAATAAAAATTGTATATCTTTATGTTTGAAGCCTGAAATGTGGCAAAAGGTTGAAAAGTTCAAGGGGGCCGAATACTTTCTCAAGGCACTGTAGGCGGTAAGTATGCAGTTTGGAACAAGCCCACGGCTTCAAGCAGTTGTCTATTTGCACGTATAGCATGACAAATAATTAACTGCATTAAAGCGTTCGTTAAAAAAAAAGAATAATAACAATAATAATAAAAACACCCAAAACTATATATGGTACCATAACGAAGATGAACTGTATACTGATGCGTGAAATTCTGGAGGGACGGCGTGGCGCGGTGACGTAATGACGCAGGCTGTTAATCTAATTATGTTCTAGAACATGTGAAACGGGAACATGACAGGAGTCACTTTTAGAATACTCCTGTCAACACTTTAATCACATTATCTTACTCAGAGTAAGGTCAATAATTAGATTAATGCTGTCCATGTAAACGAAGTCACTGAGAAATTTATCCACAAGTAGAGGTTTGATTTAAAAAATTAAGGCAACGAATGTGTTTTCTTTAAATAAATATTTAACTTCGGCATTGGGCAACAATCCCTGGTTTGATTCTGAGCTCAGGTTAGTATCCGTGTGGAGTTTCACATGTACTCCCTGTGTCTGGGTTTCCTCCACGTTCTCGAGTTTTCAATTCAATTTTATTTGTATAGCGCTTTTTACAGTAGTCAGTCTCAAAGCAGCTTTACAGAAATAAAAAACAGGTATAAACAGTCAGAAACAGATAAACAGAAACAAACAGGTATAAAACAAATGGAATTTATCCCAACTGAGCAAGCCACTGAGTGGCGACGGTGGCAAGGAAAAACTCCCTAAGATGTTTTTTGAGGAAGAAACCTTGAGAGGAACCCGACTCAGAAGGGAAACCCATCCTCATCTGGGTAACACAGAATGTGATGGTAACACAGATAATGTGAAAATGAGAAGTATGGCCTTAGGAGCAGCCGTAGTCCCAGCAAAAGATTTGGTCTCCTCCAGAGGCAGAAGGGATCTGGATCTCCAATATCCGTAAATTCGTGTGGGGCTCGGCAAAAAGAGAGAGAGGGAGAAAAACGATTAGGACTGTGAAGTAGTGAGATATAATCTAGTCAGGGTAAGCTTGAGTAAACAAATATGTTTTAAGCCTAGATTTAAACACTGAGACTGTGTCTGAGTCCCGAACACTAATAGGAAGACTGTTCCATAACTGTGGGGCTCTATAAGCGAAGGCTCTTCCCCGTGCTGTAGACTTCACTATTCTAGGTAATGTCAAATAGCCTGCATCTTTTGATCTGAGTAGGCGTGGCGGATCATATAAAACCAGAAGGTCACTTAGATATTGTGGTGCAAGACCGTGTAGTGCTTTATAGGTTATTAGAAGTATTTTAAACTTAATGCGAAATTTTACAGGGAGCCAATGCAGTGTGGATAAGATCGGGGTGATGTGGTCGTATCTTCTAGTTCTAGTAAGGACTCTAGCAGCTGCATTCTGGACTAACTGGAGTTTATTTATATTCCTACTGGAACATCCAGACAGTAAGGCATTACAGTAATCTAATCTAGAGGTGACGAATGCATGAACCAGTATTTCTGCATCATGTAGTGGCAGTATGTTTCTTATCTTAGAAATATTTCTGAGATGAAAGAACGCTATCCTAGTAATATTATCTACATGAGCATCAAATGATAGACTGGAGTCAATAATCACTCCGAGGTCTTTAACTGCTGTACATGATGAAACAGAAAGACCATCCAGAGTTACTGTGTAGTCAGGAAGATTACTTCTAGCTACACATGGTCCTAATAAAAGTATTTGTTTTATCAGAATTAAGTAAAAGGAAGTTAGTTAACATCCAACGTCTAATGTCCTTTACACAATCCTCAACTTTACTAAGCTTCTGTCTGTCCTCTGGCTTCGCTGAAACATACAACTGTGTATCATCAGCATAACAGTGGAAGCTAATTCCATGTTTACGAATAATTTGTCCTAGGGGTAACATATATAAAGTAAAAAGCAGTGGGCCTAAAACAGAACCCTGGGGAACTCCAAAAGTAACCTCAGTACGCATGGAGAAATCACCATTTACATCTACGAACTGATAACGATCGGTCAGATAAGACCTGAGCCAGGAGAGGACTGTTCCCTTAATGCCCACAACATTTTCTAATATATCAAGGAGAATAGTGTGATCTATGGTATCAAAAGCTGCACTAAGGTCGAGTAACACAAGCAGCGAGAGACAACCCTGATCAGAGGTCAGAAGAAGGTCATTTACTACTTTAACTAGTGCTGTCTCTGTGCTGTGATATGGTCTAAATCCTGACTGATACATTTCATGAATGTTGTTCCTTTCTAAGTATGAGCATAACTGCTTTGCTACTACCTTTTCTAGAATCTTAGAGCTGAAGGGGAGATTCGATATTGGTCTATAACTGGACAATTGAGACGGGTCAAGGTCAGGTTTTTTTTATCAATGGTTTAATAACTACTATTTTTAGAGATTTGGGTACAGAGCCAATGGTTAGGGAAGAATTTACTATATTTAAAAGTGACTTAATTACTCCTGGACAAATCTGTTTGGAGTTTCCTCCCACTTTACAATAACATGCAGGTGGACTGGCAAAATGGCCCCCAAGTTTAAATGTGTGTGTACCCTGTGATGCCTCCCATCCAGAATGTGTTCCTCCCACATACCCAGTGTTCCCCGCTGGGCGACACATCCACCATGACGCTGACCAGGATTAGAAAAGAGGCTACCGAATATGATAATACTGAATAGGAAAAATGTAAACTGCTGCATGTACCGCCTTAGATGGGGTTCATGCGACGTTCATGTTGGGTTTTTGTCATTTTCCATCCTTGCAGAGGAAATCCTGTACACTTTTTTGCATTTAAATCAGCTCATAAAACAACTACTTGTCTTGTCTAGTAAATATTTTGCCAGAGAGCATGTTTTATTGGTTGACCTTTAACCTGTTCATGATTGTGTTACCGTGGAGCAGCCAGTGATTCTAAAGAAGCTTGATGAAGAGGGCAGTAACCATAGAAATATGTTTTAGAGAGAACCTTTCGAGAGATTTTGGTCAATTAATTATTTTCAAATGTACATGTCCAATGAATTTTTTTTTTATGTTTCTAGCAGTCATGTCTGTCAAGTCCGAGGCTGAGGCGATAGATATATCAAGAGCAGCTCGTCGCAAGGCTGAAGGAAAGCAGCTCAAAAAGCCTCTGAAATCCCTGGTGGAGCCCATGCTCCTGTCCCCACAGCTGCTCGCTGGGCTGGGGCAGTATGTATGCAGCGTGTGTGGTGACACGTTTGCGTCGCTGGCACAGCTGGCCAGACACGTGCAGTTCCACGACCGCGACCGGCCGTTCCCATGCGCCATTTGTGGAAAGCGTTTCCTGAGCCGCAGCCACCACGACGAGCACCAGCGAGTGCACACGGGCGAGCGGCCCTTCCCTTGCAACCGCTGCGAACGCTCCTTCACCACCCACCACAACCGCAAGCGCCACCAGATGATCCATGACAAGGAGGAGGCATACCGCTGCACCATTTGCGGTGTGCTCTTCTGCCAGGACCACCAGCTTGGCAATTTCAGCGGCATCATCCGCGTGCTCAAGCAGCAGGAAAACACGAAACCAGTAATGAGAATCAAAACCAAGATTAAGCTCGAACCGGATTCCGCAAACGAACAAGAACAAAAGGTCAGGAAGAGCAAAAGGCGTAAGCTTGAATATTCTCATTTTGAAGAAGACTCTTCCCATTTTGCTGAAGAAGACGACGACAGCAGAATGTCATTCCACTCTGACATCTCACCGGTTCCTAACAATATAGAGGCACATGTTCCTGAATCATTGCACAGAGCAACCCCAAGGATAAGGAAGATTGCCTATGACATGGAGGTTATCCTGTAAACCACGGGTTACTGAAGTATACCCTCTCCTGCACATTTTAGTGTAAATTGCGAAACACTAATATGTGCAGGACAGGGGGTTCTCCAGGACCGTGGTTGGGAACTGCTACTGTAAACCATCACCTGATGATGTAGTAGTGTGATATCAGAATGTGTGGTTCATCATAGTGCTCCAAAATAGAATGAAAACGATGGTTAGTGCAAAAGCATGATAACTATAGCTACACCAATTTTTTTTTTTTTGTACTGAAACAGACTAACCTTTATAAAATACTACAACACTCTAACACCAAATATAGATTAATTGATGGCTCGAACAATTAAATCGTTGTTTTGTTTTTGTTTTCCAGAGATTATATTTTTATGGCAACATAGATCATTTTGCTTTCATACTTCTGAATCTTGTATGCTTTTCCTTTTGGCATATTTTTCTTACATATATGAAATGGATCTTATTCCTTCTACATAATTATTTGCATGACACTGTAGCATATTTAGTTACACTGAATAATTATATCTAATAAAAAAAATTCCTTATTTAGCTACTGTCTTCGATATGCAGAGGCTGCCGATTGCTGTCTTCTTTTTCATCTTCTGTCTTTGTAGACCTCTGACTGTAAGAGTAATCAAAATAAATTTAGTTTGTATCACAGCTTTACGTGTTTGTCATTTCACAATGGTGTGTGTATAGATAGATGGGTACATATAAATAAAATCTCTCAGCAGCCGCAGTGATGGGCTTTGTCATGTTTTAGAGGATTAAAGCAGTAGCCCTTCCCTCTAAGGGGTCAAGTGGAGACTCCTAAGCAATATTATAAATTTAACAGGCCCTGCAGGATTTTGCGATTGCAGAAATTAATGCAAAATTACTCCAAACTATTCAGAGTGAGGTCATCTGAGATGAGATGACATCATCACAACTCACATTCAGTCAACACCCACTTTGATTTACATGCATCAAAAATGAGTACAGCTAAAAAGTCACCAACAAACATCACTGCAAAAGACAATTATTTTGTGCAGTTACTATTTCACCAATTAAAATTTTGGGGAAAGAAGCGGCAGCAAAATCTAGGTTTTTTGCTAAAAAGCATTGCGAAATCCTGTATAGACTGATTAAGTGGTGGAGGGGGGGTGTTGCTTGCTCTCAGTCTTCAGGAACTATGCTGTTGCCTTTAACCATGTCGTGTTTCCCTGGGGGATAATTATGAAGTTGCACAGACATCATAAAATCCATTTGTCATACATTACTCAGGGGGGCTTTCAGATGATTGTTAACTTGCAAAAGATGTTCACACCCATCTGAAACGTTTGTCAGAAGTTGGACCCATGAGCACTATGTACACACACTGAGGAAGATGGTGAAGGAAAGGGGTTTAATAGACTCTTGTGGTGGTCAAGTTTAAAAATCACCACTTTACAAAAAAAATAAAATAAATAAACTGTTTGGAGTTATTGCAATAAAAAAAAACTTGTTAAGGGCCTCTTGTTGAAGGAGACTGATGGCATCAAGAATTCTTCTTAGTACTTGGAAACATCAACCAACCTTATTGCCTCTGCCAGGAGGTCCTTGGTCCTAGATAGAGCTTTCCATTATATGATGAGGCAAGCCTACTTGTAAATTAAACTCAAAATGATTTTTGTTTGAATGTTAAACCAACAGAAAACCTGTAGTCTGAGCTGAAGATAGTAGCCCACTTGCACAAAACTGAGACTGTAATGGGTGTGAAAATGCTGTGTATGCAGGAATGATCCAAGAACCTCTGCAGCATCGCTAGGTGGACATTACAGGAAGAGACTTGGTGATACTATTTATTTGATTGATTGATTTAAAATATCTTTTAAAATACCACTTATTTCTTTTGATATATCCTTACTAGAACTGTTGTATTATGAAACTGCTCTTTATACGTTTTAATCACGTCTGGTTGTACAATTCAGGTATTGTATCACTAGATGGCACTCTTACACTTTTATATGACTAATACGGCTTGCAAGTGCAATCGAATATCATTTTTAATGTTTCAGAAACGCAGGTGACATAGTGATGGTTTCAGTAAGGGGCCGTCTACAAAGTGCATGACCTAGACAACTTTGTAGGATTCTACAACGTAGTTTTGGAGTATTCAGTTACAGCCAGGTGCACAGACATTTTGGGGGACAGGTGATCAAGTGGAAAAAAAAGGGCACACCGCTCATATTTATTTCTTAATAATAATAAAGTTACACACTGCAGAACATATTTTAATTACATATGTATTTATTTATTTTAAGACCTATACCCTCATGCAGATGTTTAATACTCAAAAGATTTCTAGAAAATATTTTAACTACGTACGGGAAATTTTTTCTAACCTTCTCTATTATTTTACACATTAGTATTAGTATTTAGACAGACTGTTTTTTTATGTTCTGAATTAAGAAATATGAAATGTTGTGGGTAAAATTTTTAAATGATACTTTTATTAAACTAAAAACGGCACGTCTTAATAAATGAGTTACTAAATCAT
Organism: Ameiurus melas; assembly: GCA_012411365.1. Lineage (NCBI taxonomy): Eukaryota > Metazoa > Chordata > Actinopteri > Siluriformes > Ictaluridae > Ameiurus > Ameiurus melas. The sequence goes on along the minus strand of CM022768.1, from coordinate 22,058,394 downwards.
TCATTCAACCAAATCGTTCAAAATGGCGGATTTATTCATGAACGAAGCAAGTGACTCTTTTCATGAAAGTGTCATTGAATCATTGATTCACCCGGTTCATTCAAGAAGGAAACTACACTCTGTGTTACAGGGCTGTAAATAGGGAGTTCTGGGCCGCCTGATTTTTTTTTTTATGTATATTTGGCTGTCATTCGGGGTTGTTTCTTTACCTCATTGATGAGTCTTCGATGTTCTTTTGACTAGGCTCCCAATTCTTGGTAGGGTAGCAACAGTCCCAAAGTGTCTCTATGTGTAGAATGTTTGTCTAACTGTAGACTGGTGAATTTATAAAGTCTTTGAAATCACTTTGTGACCCTTGCCAGCTTTATGTAAATCAACTGTTCTTGATCGTAGATCCTCTGAAAGGGATCCTCTTTTTGGCGAGGCATGGCTCATATAAGTATGTGCTTCTTGTGCAGAGCAAACTCCAAAAGTTTGAGGGGTTTTTATCAGTCAAAGAAGCTGTGGTTGACACCTCCAAACTCATTTTCTTAACGAGACTCCAGGTGTTCAAAAAAAAAAAAAAAAAAAAAAAAAAAAAAAGCTTTTTTGAGGTCATTAACCCAAGGGTTCACATACTTTTTCCACAAGCACTATGAGCTTTTTTTGGTTGTTCTCAATAAAGACATGAAAGATCAGATTTTTTGTGTGTTATTCTTATAGGCACATTATATTTGTCAATAACCCTGACTTAGATGAAGATCAGATCACATTTTATGACAAATTTATTCTGAAAACCATGAAATTCCAAAAGGTTCACATACTTTTTCTTGCCACTGTACATATAATTCAAAAAGATTCATATCACATCATTTATTTGTAACAGAACATGGTAATGTTATTGTGTAATTTTTTTTTCCAAAAGTTAAATGTTTATATGGATATAAAGTTAAACAATATTTCATAAGAAGTTATTGATGGTTTAATGCCATTGTTTTGAAGTCCTCAAGCAATTACTCAAAACAAACCAATAAAATAATAACAAAAGACAAGAAATTAATGAAGTAGCCTAGTAAAATAAAACAAAAAAAAAATAATAATAAAATTTAAATACTGGCAATATAATTAAATATTTCCAGTCAGTGTGGTGTTTAACAGCTGACGTAAACATTCAGAAATAGAAAATAATACAGTCAAATGTAAAATAAAACCACTTAAATTAATCAGATAATATGCTACTGCGTAATATATTATTAAATAAAGCTAATAAATGTACCCAGGTGTAGTGAGGCGTGCGCCGTGATTGAAACGTCACCATTATTAACTACGTGGCCAATGAGCTATCTCCCTACTACAGTTCATTCATAAAGCTGTTGTTTATGTCTCGCGGAGTGTGTAATGGTCGAAAACCCGCCCTTTCCTTTCGTTGCTACGGACTACAGAGGTATGTGTTTTTATCTTTGTCGCTTAGCTGTTTGATGTTAGTGTTGCCCACTTATATCATGCGATTTACCTGTTTAGTGTGACGTTGGGTTACCGAGACTGTGTACATGTGTGGTGTGCTGCTAACTCTCAGTGGTGTGCCGTCAGGGCTAACATCTGTGCAGCAGGGCAGTTTAACGTGGCCCTGGTCGGAGCGACAGCTGTTTCTGTCACAACAGACGCTATCATCCATCCATCCATCTTTTATACCGCTTATCCTTTTCAGGGTCACGGGGAACCTGGAGCCTATCCCAGGGAGCATCGGGCACAAGGCGGGGTACACCCTGGACAGGAAGCCAATAGACGCTATCATATGATTTTCATATGTGCCGGCGTGAGTATTATATCATCGGATCACGGTAGGTAAAGTGTTCTGTTCTATCATTAAACGATCTCGTATGCGTTCCAAATTGAGGATGTAACACCTGTTTGTTCTTAGGGTCCTTGATTTTGTATGCGTTACCTTAGGCTTTACCTCAGTAAGCAGTAAGTGTCGTTATTATTGCTATGTTTATTTGCAGGGAATTTCCTGGGTATGATTCTGATCGTTGGGGTCCTTTTCCCTTTTGAACAGCTGGTCCTATCGTACTAACCTGCCCTTCACACAGGAAGCCTCAGTCCTCGTATAGTTACGTTAGTGGTTTTCAAAGTAGGGGCAGCAGCGCCCTTATGGTCCGCCAGGGGGCGCCAAGGGGGCCTCAACAATTTACATTTACATTACATTTATTCACTTGGCAGACGCTTTTATCCAAAGCGACTTACAAATAAGCAAAGCGATATATCAAGCAGGGAACAATACAAGTAGTACAACAAAACAAAAAAAATTAATAAAAAACAAAAAAAAAAAAAAAAAAAAAAAAAAAAAAAGGGGGGGTGTTTTTTTTTTTTTTTTTGGGGGTGGGGGGTGTTTTTGGGGTTTTAGGAGTTGGTTAGGTATTCACGGAAAAGGTGGGTCTTTAGCTGTTTTTTGAAGATAGTGAGAGACTCTGCAGTCCGGATTGAGATCGGAAGAGCATTCCACCACTGAGGAACGGTATGCGTGAAGGTTCTGGAAAGGGACCTTATGCCTCGCTGAGTGGGAACTACTAAACCTCGGTCGCTAGTCGATCGCAGATTGCGAGAGGGAATGTATGCCTTCAGGAGAGAGTTGAGGTAGGAGGGTGCTGTTCCTGACAAGGTCTTGTAGGTGAGCATCAAGGCCTTGAACTTGATGCGGGCAGCTACAGGAAGCCAGTGGAGGGAGATGAAGAGGGGTGTGACATGAGTAGTCTTGGGCTGGTTGAAGACGAGGCGCGCTGCAGCATTCTGAATCATCTGAAGGGGTTTGATGGAGCTGGCTGGGAGGCCTGAAAGCAGTGAGTTGCAGTAGTCCAGTTTAGAGATGACAAGAGCCTGGACTAGTATCTGTGTAGCCTGTTTGGTGAGGAATGGTCGGAATTTGGTTTGCCCATCCCTCCCACTAGTATGTTTTCTCTTTCTCACTCTCAGACAACTACACATACACTCAATTCCTAATGTAATGTAAAGATGTAAGATGTTATTATAATTTTTTTTTTAAATAGGGGGATATATTCAGAAGTCTGTATTTTTAGTGTTTTAAAGACATAAATGGTGCTCTTAAATAGCGCTTTTATCCATAGCGCTTTACACTGTGTCTCATTCACCCATTCACACACACACCAATGGTAGCAGAGCTGCCATGCAAGGCGCTAACTTGCCATTGGGAGCAATTTTGGGTTCAGTGTCTTGCCCAAGGACACTTCAGCATGTGGAGTCATGTGGGCTGGGAATCGGACCTCCAACCCTACGATTAGTGGCAACCCTAATACCAACCCTCTACCACCTGAGCCACAACCACCCATCTTGCAAAAGGGAGGCCTCTGTCAAATGTTAATGCCATTTGGGGGGCCTTGCACTGGAAAAGTTGGGAACCTCTGGGTTAGGTTATTCCCCAAATACCTGAATAGTTTTTCCAACATTCCCCAACAGCAGGTTCACTGTTCCTGGGGTTCACACACATCCTCAGTGTGCGTAATGAATTAAAGGTAAAACTAATTAATTATAGCTATTTAAATGATCAAATGTTACAAGTATCGTTCAAAGTAAGCTAGATAGTAGTGACACTGATCCAACAGTAACTACTATACTATTAGGTAAACTGTCATATCACGTCACCTCTGTTCTTATCCCATTTATGTTCCTCTTCTCTTCCTTTTCTTCCCTGGGCACCAGACAGCTTTGGTATTTTTGACAAGGTTACTTGTTTGAAGGTGGTCACTGATGCTAATTTATTTTGCTCAGTGACAAAACAGACCCTGCTGTGCTGTCTGTAGCAAACCATGTAGTTTGTGTAAAATAATTAGCATGAATGCCTAAAAATACACTGCGTTGTAAGGAAAATGAAAGAAAAACACACAGAAGATGGATGAACAAGTTGTGTAGGCTTCTTCTGAGATGTTCCGTGGACTGTATCTGACCTAAACTGTTGAAATATGTTCAGTCAAAAATTACAAATGGTTTTCAGTGAAGACCATATTTGTTCATTCTAAAGTGTATGACTCTTACTGAGCAATACTGCAGGAAGTGTGGATGTTAAAGGAAACGATTATAGAGAGAGTCTCTAAAAATAGATGTTGTGGAAAAAAATCAGTTTCAAATCAATTTATTGATTATTGTAAACAAATAATTAAAAAAATCATTATTCCAGCACTATAAATAATAAACTAAATATATGTCTATGTAAGTAAAAAATAATTTTGAATGTTCCATCCATCCATCCATCTTCTAATGCTTACGCCTTGTTCAGGGTCAGGGGGGAACCTGGAGCCTATCTCAGGGAGCATGGGGCACAAGGCGGGGTACACCCTGGACAGGGTGCCACTCCATCGCAGGGCACAATCTAATGCACTATTATACTCATTGTGTTTCAAATGTAATATTGATTCGAGTGTATATGCACTGTATCTATTTAAAAAAATTCTCTTTGAAATATTAAAAAGACACATTATAGAGTATTAGCAACACTAGATCTGTTTAAGCAATTTTAAAAAACGAGTCATGGCAAGAAATATGATTACAGAGCAACAAGTAACAAACAGAAGCGAGCGAGTATAAATGATAACATTAAATGCACACAAAGTTGGTGAAATGACAACAGCAGGACACGTGGAAGACTGGCACTGGAGTGACACAACAGTTGGGATCCCTACGCAGACACAAACACAGAGACACACAGACACACACAGTATAAGTTTGATGAACACAAGTTGAGTAGAAATCAACAGTAAATCAACAGTAAGCTTATCAATTGCATTCTATTCAGAGATACACAAACTTCTCATTACATGTGATGACAGAGGAGGGGTCTCATGGATCTGTGGAGAAGAAAGGACGCACTGATTGTTGCGTCCCTGCAGGTCCAGTCTCCTCCACTGAAAGTCTCACACCTAAAAATAGAGAAGCAGAACTTTTGTTCTGTATTACTTTACATTGCAACACACTAAAGCCAATGTTCTGCTTTTTACTGTTATAAATATGAACTGATGCAGTTTATAAATGACAGTTGGGTGAAAAGTGGAGTGCAAATTGAAACGAGCAGACCTTCTTCTCCTGACTCTGTGGAACGATATGCTGCTACATCCTGATCATGTCTTTCTGCTGCAGAGTAGAAATAAAGATGGAAAACAATTTTAATGAAATGAAAAAAAAAATTCTGACACAAAGACATGATACATCATGTGCTTGTTTCTTATGTGAATGGATTTGAAGACACACATGCAATAAAAATATTTGCTTTGTTTTCCTGTTCACGTAGCTACTTTAATAGTAATGTTAACTTCATTTATTCCAGTGTTGCGGTGCTCTCAGCATATCCTGACCTGAATTTGTTCTATCAATCTTAACATCCAAATATGCACATATGCATATATATGTACACATAAGCATGTGGACATATATATACGTATTCATATGTAAGAACTCGAGTTCTTCCACTCCAACCCTGGCAGAGCATGTCTTCATGAAGCTTGCTTTGTGCATAGGGGCCGTTAGTTTCAGTGAAAGGAAATCTTAATGTTATAGCATACAAGGACCTAGAAAATTGTGTGCAATTCAACTTTGTGGTAAGACTTTGGAGAAGGTCTAGATGTTGCTGTGATGGTCAGGTGTCCACATTTTGGGCCATATAGTGTAATTATGAAAGTTAATGTGATTTTTAAACGGAAGTTATTTATTTTTGCTTAAAGTTTTTTTTGTAGCCATTGCCCAAAGGTGTAGATTGTACTGTGTGTGTTTTACGTATAGTTTAAATTTGAAGTAATATTTACGTGAACCGACTGGAGTCTTGCTAAATCAACACATGCCGACGTTTAGACAATATCAACAATTTATAGGTTTCCTAGTTAATGTGACTGGAAACAGTTAAAGTCAGGTTTACACAATATATTTAATTTCTTTTGCACGAAATCTATCGTTTAAAATTTATATTAAGCAATGTTTAAGCATTTTTACATGACGTATCTGTTTTATATGAAGTTAAATTTACTTTAAAAAGCACACGCACATTTTTGCTAAAAATGTTAAATAAATGTAGCTTTTTCCAGTGTAGAAGCACAACAGTGTTTTGAAGAGTTCAGTCAATATTGCTCTACTGTATGGCTTATGAGACTTAAATGAAGAGATACAGATCAAACAGATAACACCGATATGCTACTGTTACTATGTGCCTCAGAGTCTGTGAAATAATTGCATGCAGTCAAGGTTTTGAAATAACACTGAATTTCTTTTAACATGAAAGTTGTCAACAGAACTCACAAAAGCATCGATTTAGATCTCAAACTCAATAAAAGATTGATATTAGACATCTTGGGTGTTAAATGCTACGGATGTCTGAGACACACACCTCCACATGCGCAGATGTTCACGAGCATCTCGCAGATCTCAGATACACCGCTGAGCACTGCAGTGCACACACCTGAGTCAAGGAGAAACAATGAACAGAATAAACTGGTTCATAGTTGATACATTTCGTATTTTCCTGTCGCCAGCTAAGTCGCCTCCCCAACACTGCGCTCACCGGTTCGGCGATACCCGATGCGCGCTCCTGTGGAGACTGCTCAAGTGTACGGGATGTTTCTCAGTGTCAACCTCTCCGCGACTAGTATCAAGTAGAGCTAACAAACAGCCGATGAGAGTCTGAGATTAAATTCCTTAAAGCATCGGAGCCTCTGCACAAGCAATATAGACAAGCCGTCGCTACGGGAATGTCTGATCATTTGGCGTGCACCATGTCTAATCTACACTGTATGTGGCCACAGCTTTGGAAGTACACAACTGTCCAGAATGTATTTGTATGGTGCAGCATTACACTTTTCCTGGACTGGAACAAAGACTGAAATAAATGTTCCAGTATTACAACGCGTCTCCACTAACGTATGTGTGGATGAATGAGCACAAATCCTCACAGCCACGATCCAAAATCTAGTGCAAAGCCTTCCCAGAAGAGAGGAGGTTATTATAATGGAAAATGGGGAATAAAGCTGGATTGGAATGTTCTACAACTTCTGGCCATATGTGTAGTAATTTAAAGAAAAAAGCAGATTCAGCTTACCGTCACAGATGAATTTAGCTGTAGTCATATTTATATTTTTGAAATAATTTCTTGTATTTTGCTGAGAAGAAAGTCGGTCTTCCGATGGTTTTGTCGTCGCACAGCGGTTTATAAATGTACATGTCAGATAAGCCCAGTACACAAGACATCCTGCAGGCAGGCAGGCGTTTTTAAAGGCTCTCATAGCGGAGAGGCGGAGTTTTAGCCTACGTATAGCCTACGTAAGTTGGGTTGGGACGATGCGAGTGTATATACGCGCCGTCTCTACGTCTCTTCCAACGCGTTCATCTGGCTGGAGCAGAAGAGTCGGAGTTACCAATCCTCCGACTATTCAGACGTCGCTCCTGGTTCGCAAGGCATCTTTCTCAGCGATTTTAAAGGCCCTTAAAAGATTTTAAAGCGGAGAGGCGGAGTTTTATAGCCTAGGTAAGTAGAAAAAGTATCAGAAGCACGAGCACCAGGCGAGGAACTTCTCCAAAGTCGCAGTCTATCTCCGACGCGGAAACTTCAGGTTTTATAAGTAACAAATTCGACGCTTCTGTTTATAAAGTGAACGCGTTTGAGGAGACGCAGAAACGTAGTCTCGGGCTACGATACCAGAACGCAGGAAAACATCTTTCTCTCTGGTTTCAACCCAGAAACTACAGCATAATAATGACCGACAAAATAAGTCTGTACTGCACGGAAACACGGAAGCGTACTGTGAGAGACTAGAGGCAGAAACCCCGACTCTACTTCTGTTTGAGAAGAGGAAGCAGGGAAGTTTGTACCCGAGGGAGAACACCAACGTCAGAAAGGCAATACTTCAGCACCGCCATTTGGAAAGCGCACATTTAATGCCATCGTTCAGAAGCGGATAGTCCTTCACTGCTGCTGGAAAACGTCGACGTCGGACAGCGAATAGTTCCACACCGCCGTCGAAAGGCGACTGATTTTCTCTCTTTTTGATGGTTTTCGAATTTTTCGACATCGCCATTTGGAAAGATAATACCGTGGTTGGAAAGTGGGCCGAAGCCTGTCGGAATTAATAGATGATTTTTTCCCGTTAAGTTATTCATATTTAATTTTTCCTATTGTTCGTTACATTAAGTAATATATCATTATATTGTTATTTATTATATTTTAATTTCATTGTCTTTTTGTACATGTTTTTGGTGAAATATTGTGTACAAATATTGCACATATTTCATGGGAAATATGCCTGTGTATGTTGTCTAATGTCTGATTTCGTTATGTGACACTAACATAATAAAATAAAATAAAACGGAGGAAAACTGAGTCCTGAGCATAAAGGCCTGATGCTGCTGTGAAAAAACGATTTGTCCAACCCCGCCTTCGAATGGTGAAGGATAACCGTGTCAGAATTCTAGACAAATATTTATTCTTCTTAATAAAGTCCCTTATAATAAAAATAAATATAAAAATACTTATAATTATCGTTTATTTTATATGGGCTATTAATAAAGCTTTGTTAAATATCAGAATTCGATTTTATTTATCATGAAATATTCAGCTGTTTTCAATAGCAGGCTTTGTATCTATGTTTTGTTTTTCTCCAAAGTCTTTGTTGGTAAAAACGCATTATCTTCTCTCTCTCTCTCTCTCTCTCTCTCTCTCTCTCTATCTCACGCACACACACACACACTCACACAGGAGTGACTCATGCTGGAGAATCAGGTTGACTCGGTTTACTCATGCCGAGTTATTTTCAGGGAAAAAAAAGCCGCGTTAATACAGCATATATAAGAGTAGCAGCTCTTCTCTGCTACTGAGCGCTGTACTGCTCCGCAATCACTAGCCTGTAAATAGCGACTATCGTCCTAAGGCGGTTTTGAAATGGGTCTTAAGACGATTGATGGAATTGTCGCCTTATGACAGATCATTTTCGATCATTTGTAGGCCTACTACAAATAATACGTTTCCGTGGAAGAAAGTATCCGCGAGAAGAATCCGCGAGAAGTTCTGGTATCGTGGCCCGAGGTGAGGGTCCAAACTACGTTTCTGCGTCTCCTCAAACGCGTTCACTTTATAAGCAGAAGCGTCGAATTTGTTACTTATAAAACCTGAAGTTTCCGCGTCGGAGATAGACTGCAACTTTGGAGAAGTCCCTCGCCTGGTGCTCGTGCTTCTGATACTTTTTCTATTTACGTAGGCTATAAAACTCCGCCTCTCCGCTATGAGAGCCTTTAAAATCGCTGAGAAAGATGCCTTGCGAACCAGGAGCGACGTCTGAATAGTCGGAGGATTGGTAACTCCGACTCTTCTGCTCCAGCCAGATGAACGCGTTGGAAGAGACGTAGAGACGGCGCGCATATACACTCGCATCGTCCCAACCCCTCTGTGAGAAACGTCGATGTAATTCCTCACCTCTTCACAAATCAGTCGCTGCTCACGTTTCCGTAGCGCACACATTGGAAAGTGTCTTCTTACAACCGTCGATAAAATATGAGTGGCCGTTCAGGCGCACCGTTTCCGCCTCTTCTCAAACAGAAGTAGAGGCGGGGTTTCTGCCTCTAGTCTCTCACTGTACGCTTCCGTGTTTCCCTGCAGTACAGACTGTAGGGCTGTGTGGTCTATCTGTCTTGCCGGTGGAGAGAATAACATTTTGATACGGACTTTCTTGTATAGAAAAGCGACGACTGCTTTTTTGGGAACCCTACACATTTTGGTGAATTAAATAAATACATATCAGCGTCGGAGCATAACCTGTTACTTTTACAATTATGTAAACGTTGTTACATATATGGATGTTTTAGTTGTAGTTGACAGGTCCGAGGTATTTTCAGGGGAAAAAGAAATTCCGATATTTCATTTCAGTCGAGAGAGAGATTTTTACCGCTCTGTTAAATCGGTGCTACGTCATCATAACACGTTTCTAAATCCAGCAATAATCTAAGCAGGGGCGGATTTAGTGCTTTTGGGGCCCTAGGCAAAATATAGGAACGGGGCTCTCATTTCAGTGTTTTAACATCGATATTTACATTTTCAGCATTCGTTATTTAGCATTAATTCTTATAATCAGGGGTGGACTTGGATTTTCTGACCCAGGGAGGCCCACCACACCAGGCCCCACAACACGCCCATCATAACACACCGGCTCATTGATGGTTAGACCGATTTTTAACACCAGTTACTAGCACAAAAATATAACACAATACACAAACATAAATGCTATTAACACATATTTATTTGAAGTAGCATATGAACATATAACTAGTCATGTTTGGGGGAAAAATCGGCAAACAGATACAGAAGAACAGTGTGACAAAGAATATAAAACAAATATGAAATATAAAGCAGACCGCATGTTATAGGGGGTGAAAGGCTGCAGATGCTTATATTTATACTAAATTTCTCAGCCGATACCGTTAACCGATTATTCAGAGTGATATCGGCCGATACCGATAACCGATAGTTCTGCCTTTTATGCCTTTTAAATGAATAAAAATTAATTCTACAATTCTGACAGAAATGCAAATAACAACTTTATTCTCTCCATTTCAACAAGTTGTTTCACAGTAACTGGTCTCATACACAGAAAACACATTACTCAAATTAACATTATCACATGAACTAAATTCTGAATATTAAAGTAAGACTATTAAATTACTGAATGTTATTAGTTCATATTAACATTGATGTGGAAGAACATGAGCCCTTAACATTGACTGAACTTAACGGGGAAAAAAAACTTCTGTTAATTCCGTTAAAATTTCATAAAAAATTAAACACATGTGGCCGATGTTGCTCCGACCCCCTGCATGATGGATTCCGGTTGCTGCATGTTGCTCTAAGTCAACTTAGTTGCACTAATGTCAGATAAGCTCAGTACACAAGACATCCTGCAGGCAGGCAGGCGTTTTTAAAGGCTCTCATAGCGGAGAGGCGGAGTTTTATAGCCTACGTAAGTAGAAAAAGTATCAGAAGCACGAGCACCAGGCGAGGGACTTCCCCAAAATCGCAGTCTATATCCGACGCGGAAACGGCAGGTTTTATAAGTAACAAATTCGACGCTTCTGTTTATAAAGTGAACGCGTTTGAGGAGACGCAGAAACGTAGTCTCGGGCCACGATACCAGAACGCAGGAAAACATCTTTCTCTCTGGTTTCAACCCAGAAACTACAGCATAATAATGACCGACAAAATAAGCAAGCATAGCTGTATGGACTGCCATCAGAATGAGCAGATTTTAAATAAATGTAGCCTGATTTAAACTTCTTTGGCGCTCCGTTTTATGTAGTGAAGGACCATAGTAAAGATCTTCTATGCAGCGGCGAGCAAAAAAAAAAAAAAATAATAATAATAATAAAGTTAATCCGTCGGGTTCTCCGTCGAGTAAACCGAGTCAACCTGATTCTCCAGCTCTGCATGAGTCACTCCTGTGTGAGTGTGTGTGTGTGTGAGAGAGAGAGAGAGAGAGAGAGAGAGAGAGAGAGAGAGAGAGAGAGAGAGAGAGAGAGAGAGAGAGAGAGAGAATGCGTTTTTACCGCACTGTTAAGGCGGTGCGGCGCATCATAACACCGCCTTAACAGTGCGGTAAATAACGAAATCCCGCGTTACACAGAATATATAAGAGTGGCAGCTCTGCTCTGCTACTGAGTTCTCTACTGGATCACTGCTGAATACCAACTCCCTCCGATATAAACTCCCCGCTGAACGGATACTGAAGTACACTTAGTGCAACTAAGTTAACTTAGAGAAACATGCAGCAACCGGAATCCATCTTGCAGTGGTCGGAGCAACATCGCCAGAGGTTTCGTGCCTTGACCCTCCGTGAGGTTGGCAACCTATTTGCATTTGCGCAACAGCTCCAAGTCCTCTGTCAGAAGTGGTTGCTGGCTGAGGATTGTGACCCTGCTAGGATTGTGCAGTGGGTGGTAATGGAACAGTTTATCAACCGGCTTCCAGAAGAGACCAGGCACTGGTTTCAGATCCACCAACCAGCAACACTAAATGAGGCCATTCATTTGGCAAGGCTCCACCTGCCATCTTTCTTTCTCTCTATCTCCTTACCCGAGTGCGACTCCACCATGAACTCCATTGAGATGATCACCATTCCCCATGATCAACAATGGCAAAGGCAGTCTCTGGAGGCCCTGTTAAAAGAAATCCAAAGGATGCTCCAGAGCTTCATTTGTCAACTGGAATGTAAAGATTCTAAGAATGCCGTCTCACAGCAGTCAGAGAAATATCGCCAGATGTTTCGCTCCTTGACCCTCTGTGAGGTTGGCGACCTGTTTGCATTTGTGCAACAGCTACAAGTCCTCTGTCAGAAATGGCTGCTGGCTGAGGATCGTGACCCTGCTAGGATTGTGCAGCAGGTGGTAATGGAACAGTTTATCAACCGGCTTCCAGAAGAGACCGCCCACTCGGTTCAGCACCACCAACCAGCAACACTGAACGAGGCCATTCAATTGGCGAAGAACCACCTGGCATCTGTCTCTCTCTCTTTCTTCCGTTCAACATCTGCCTAAGTGTTGGGCCATCTCACTTTAAAGCGACAAATGTGCCATAGTTCCACAACGCCGTCGAAAGGCGACTGATTTTTTCTCTCTTTTTGATGGTTTCCGAATTTTTCGACATCGCGATTTGGAAAGATAATACCGTGGTTGGAAAGTGGGCCGAAGCCCTGTCGGAATTAACACATGATTTTTTTTTCGTTAAGTTATTCATATTTAATTTTTTTTCCCTATTGTTCGTTACATTAAGTAAGATATCCTTATATTGTTATTTATTATATTTTAATTTCATTGTCTTTTGTACATGTTTTTGGTGAAAAATTGTGTACAAATATTGCACATATTTCATGGGAAATATGCCTGTGTATGTTGTCTAATGTCTGATTTCGTTACGTGACACTAACATAATAAAATAAAATAAAACAGAGGAAAACTGAGTCCTGAGCATAAAGGCCTGATGCTGCTGTGAAAAAACGATTTGTCCAACCCCGCCTTCGAATGGTGAAGGATAACCGTGTCAGAATTCTAGACAAATATTTATTCTTCTTAATAAAGTCCCTTATAATAATTGTCCCTTATAAATAAATATAAAAATACTTATAAGTATCGTTATATAAATATCAGAATTCGATTTCATTTATCATTAAATATTCAGCTGTTTTCAATAGCAGGCTTTGTATCTATGTTTTGTTTTTCTCCACCGTCTTTGTTGGTAAAAACGCATTATCTCTCTCTCTCTCTCTCTCTCTCTCTCTCTCCACACACACACACACACACACACACACACACACACACACACACACACACAGGAGTGACTCATGCAGAGCTGGAGAATCAGGTTGACTCGGTTTACTCATGCCGAGTTATTTTCAGGGAAAAAAAAGCCGCGTTAATACAGCATATATAAGAGTAGCAGCTCTTCTCTGCTACTGAGCGCTGTACTGCTCCGCAATCACTAGCCTGTAAATAGCGACTATCGTCCTAAAGCGGTTTTGAAATGGGTCTTAAGACGATTGACGGAATTGTCGCCTTATGACAGATCATTTTCGACATAGTAGGCCTACTACAAATAATACGTTTCCGTGGAAGAAAGTATCCGCGAGAAGTATCCGCGAGAAGTTCTGGTATCGTGGCCCGAGGTGAGGGTCCAAACTACGTTTCTGCGTCTCCTCAAACGCGTTCACTTTATAAGCAGAAGCGTCGAATTTGTTACTTATAAAACCTGAAGTTTCCGCGTCGGAGATAGACTGCGACTTTGGAGAAGTCCCTCGCCTGGTGCTCGTGCTTCTGATACTTTTTCTATTTACGTAAGCTATAAAACTCCGCCTCTCCGCTTTAAAATCTTTTAAGAGCCTTTAAAATCGCTGAGAAAGATGCCTTGCGAACCAGGAGCGACGTCTGAATAGTCGGAGGATTGGTAACTCCGACTCTTCTGCTCCAGCCAGATGAACGCGTTGGAAGAGACGTAGAGACGGCGCGCATATACACTCGCATCGTCCCAACCCCTCTGTGAGAAACGTCGATGTAATTCCTCACCTCTTCACAAATCAGTCGCTGCTCACGTTTCCGTAGCGCACACATTGGAAAGTGTCTTCTTACAACCGTCGATAAAATATGAGTGGCCGTTCAGGCGCACCGTTTCCGCCTCTTCTCAAACAGAAGTAGAGGCGGGGTTTCTGCCTCTAGTCTCTCACTGTACGCTTCCGTGTTTCCCTGCAGTACAGACTGTAGGGCTGTGTGGTCTGTCTGTCTTGCCGGTGGAGAGAATAACATTTTGATACGGACTTTCTTGTATAGAAAAGCGACGACTGCTTTTTTGGGAACCCTACACATTTTGGTGAATTAAATAAATACATATCAGCGTCGGAGCATAACCTGTTACTTTTACAATTATGTAAACGTTGTTACATATATGGATGTTTTAGTTGTAGTTGACAGGTCCGAGGTATTTTCAGGGAAAAAGAAATTCCGATATTTCATTTCAGTCGAGAGAGAGAATTTTACCGCTCTGTTAAATCGGTGCTACGTCATCATAACACGTTTCTAAATCCAGCAATAATCTAAGCAGGGGCGGATTTAGTGCTTTTGGGGCCTGAGGGCAAAATATAGGAACGGGGCCGGCTTTTTCAGTGTTTTAACATCGATATTTACATTTTCAGCATTCGTTATTTAGCATTAATACTTATAATCAGGGGTGGACTTGGATTTTCTGACCCAGAGAGGCCCACCACACCAGGCCCCACAACACGCCCATCATAACACACCGGCTCATTGATGGTTAGACCGATTTTTAACACCAGTTACTAGCACAAAAATATAACACAATACACAAACATAAATGCTATTAACACATATTTATTTGAAGTAGCATATGAACATATAACTAGTCATGTTTGGGGGAAAAATCGGCAAACAGATACAGAAGAACAGTGTGACAAAGAATATAAAACAAATATGAAATATAAAGCAGACCGCATGTTATGGGGGTGAAAGGCTGCAGATGCTTATATTTATACTAAATTTCTCAGCCGATACCGTTAACCGATTATTCAGAGTGATATCGGCCGATACCGATAACCGATAGTTCTGCCTTTTATGCCTTTTAAATGAATAAAAATTAATTCTACAATTCTGACAGAAATGCAAATAACAACTTTATTCTCTCCATTTCAACAAGTTGTTTCACAGTAACTGGTCTCATACACAGAAAACACATTACTCAAATTAACATTATCACATGAACTAAATTCTGAATATTAAAGTAAGACTATTAAATTACTGAATGTTATTAGTTCATATTAACATTGATGTGGAAGAACATGAGCCCTTAACATTGACTGAACTTAACGGGAAAAAAAAACTTCTGTTAATTCCGTTAAAATTTCATAAAAAATTAAACATCTGGCGCGTTGCGTCCGACCCCTGCATGATGGATTCCGGTTGCTGCATGTTGCTCTAAGTCAACTTAGTTGCACTAATGTCAGATAAGCTCAGTACACAAGACATCCTGCAGGCAGGCAGGCGTTTTTAAAGGCTCTCATAGCGCAGAGGCGGAGTTTTATAGCCTACGTAAGTAGAAAAAGTATCAGAAGCACGAGCACCAGGCGAGGGACTTCCCCCAAAATCGCAGTCTATCTCCGACGCGGAAACGGCAGGTTTTATAAGTAACAAATTCGACGCTTCTGTTTATAAAGTGAACGCGTTTGAGGAGACGCAGAAACGTTGTCTCGGGCCACGATACCAGAACGCAGGAAAAACATCTTTCTCTCTGGTTTCAACCCAGAAACTACAGCATAATAATGACCGACAAAATAAGCAAGCATAGCTGTATGGACTGCCATCAGAATGAGCAGATTTTAAATAAATGTAGCCTGATTTAAACTTCTTTGGCGCTCCGTTTTATGTAGTGAAGGACCATAGTAAAGATCTTCTATGCAGCGGCGAGCAAAAAAAAAAAAAATAATAATAATAATAAAGTTAATCCGTCGGGTTCTCCGTCGAGTAAACCGAGTCAACCTGATTCTCCAGCTCTGCATGAGTCACTCCTGTGTGAGTGTGTGTGTGTGAGAGAGAGAGAGAGAGAGAGAGAGAGAGAGAGAGAGAGAGAGAGAGAGAGAGAGAGAGAGAGAATGCGTTTTTACCGCACTGTTAAGGCGGTGCGGCGCATCATAACACCGCCTTAACAGTGCGGTAAATAACGAAATCCCGCGTTACACAGAATATATAAGAGTGGCAGCTCTGCTCTGCTACTGAGTTCTCTACTGGATCACTGCTGAATACCAACTCCCTCCGATATAAACTCCCCGCTGAACGGATACTGAAGTACACTTAGTGCAACTAAGTTAACTTAGAGAAACATGCAGCAACCGGAATCCATCTTGCAGTGGTCGGAGCAACATCGCCAGAGGTTTCGTGCCTTGACCCTCCGTGAGGTTGGCAACCTATTTGCATTTGCGCAACAGCTCCAAGTCCTCTGTCAGAAGTGGTTGCTGGCTGAGGATTGTGACCCTGCTAGGATTGTGCAGTGGGTGGTAATGGAACAGTTTATCAACCGGCTTCCAGAAGAGACCAGGCACTGGTTTCAGATCCACCAACCAGCAACACTAAATGAGGCCATTCATTTGGCAAGGCTCCACCTGCCATCTTTCTTTCTCTCTATCTCCTTACCCGAGTGCGACTCCACCATGAACTCCATTGAGATGATCACCATTCCCCATGATCAACAATGGCAAAGGCAGTCTCTGGAGGCCCTGTTAAAAGAAATCCAAAGGATGCTCCAGAGCTTCATTTGTCAACTGGAATGTAAAGATTCTAAGAATGCCGTCTCACAGCAGTCAGAGAAATATCGCCAGATGTTTTCGCTCCTTGACCCTCTGTGAGGTTGGCGACCGGTTTGCATTTGTGCAACAGCTACAAGTCCTCTGTCAGAAGTGGCTGCTGGCTGAGGATCGTGACCCTGCTAGGATTGTGCAGCAGGTGGTAATGGAACAGTTTATCAACCGGCTTCCAGAAGAGACCGCCCACTCGGTTCAGCACCACCAACCAGCAACACTGAACGAGGCCATTCAATTGGCGAAGAACCACCTGGCATCTGTCTCTCTCTCTTTCTTCCGTTCAACATCTGCCTAAGTGTTGGGCCATCTCACTTTAAAGCGACAAATGTGCCATAGTTCCACAACGCCGTCGAAAGGCGACTGATTTTCTCTCTTTTTGATGGTTTCCGAATTTTTCGACATCGCGATTTGGAAAGATAATACCGTGGTTGGAAAGTGGGCCGAAGCCTGTCGGAATTAACACATGATTTTTTTTTTCGTTAAGTTATTCATATTTAATTTTTTTTCCTATTGTTCGTTACATTAAGTAAGATATCCTTATATTGTTATTTATTATATTTTAATTTCATTGTCTTTTGTACATGTTTTTGGTGAAAAATTGTGTACAAATATTGCACATATTTCATGGGAAATATGCCTGTGTATGTTGTCTAATGTCTGATTTCGTTACGTGACACTAACATAATAAAATAAAATAAAACAGAGGAAAACTGAGTCCTGAGCATAAAGGCCTGATGCTGCTGTGAAAAAACGATTTGTCCAACCCCGCCTTCGAATGGTGAAGGATAACCGTGTCAGAATTCTAGACAAATATTTATTCTTCTTAATAAAGTCCCTTATAATAATTGTCCCTTATAAATAAATATAAAAATACTTATAAGTATCGTTATATAAATATCAGAATTCGATTTCATTTATCATTAAATATTCAGCTGTTTTCAATAGCAGGCTTTGTATCTATGTTTTGTTTTTCTCCACCGTCTTTGTTGGTAAAAACGCATTATCTCTCTCTCTCTCTCACACACACACACACACACACACACACACACACAGGAGTGACTCATGCAGAGCTGGAGAATCAGGTTGACTCGGTTTACTCATGCCGAGTTATTTTCAGGGAAAAAAAAGCCGCGTTAATACAGCATATATAAGAGTAGCAGCTCTTCTCTGCTACTGAGCGCTGTACTGCTCCGCAATCACTAGCCTGTAAATAGCGACTATCGTCCTAAAGCGGTTTTGAAATGGGTCTTAAGACGATTGACGGAATTGTCGCCTTATGACAGATCATTTTCGACATAGTAGGCCTACTACAAATAATACGTTTCCGTGGAAGAAAGTATCCGCGAGAAGTATCCGCGAGAAGTTCTGGTATCGTGGCCCGAGGTGAGGGTCCAAACTACGTTTCTGCGTCTCCTCAAACGCGTTCACTTTATAAGCAGAAGCGTCGAATTTGTTACTTATAAAACCTGAAGTTTCCGCGTCGGAGATAGACTGCGACTTTGGAGAAGTCCCTCGCCTGGTGCTCGTGCTTCTGATACTTTTTCTATTTACGTAAGCTATAAAACTCCGCCTCTCCGCTTTAAAATCTTTTAAGAGCCTTTAAAATCGCTGAGAAAGATGCCTTGCGAACCAGGAGCGACGTCTGAATAGTCGGAGGATTGGTAACTCCGACTCTTCTGCTCCAGCCAGATGAACGCGTTGGAAGAGACGTAGAGACGGCGCGCATATACACTCGCATCGTCCCAACCCCTCTGTGAGAAACGTCGATGTAATTCCTCACCTCTTCACAAATCAGTCGCTGCTCACGTTTCCGTAGCGCACACATTGGAAAGTGTCTTCTTACAACCGTCGATAAAATATGAGTGGCCGTTCAGGCGCACCGTTTCCGCCTCTTCTCAAACAGAAGTAGAGGCGGGGTTTCTGCCTCTAGTCTCTCACTGTACGCTTCCGTGTTTCCCTGCAGTACAGACTGTAGGGCTGTGTGGTCTGTCTGTCTTGCCGGTGGAGAGAATAACATTTTGATACGGACTTTCTTGTATAGAAAAGCGACGACTGCTTTTTTGGGAACCCTACACATTTTGGTGAATTAAATAAATACATATCAGCGTCGGAGCATAACCTGTTACTTTTACAATTATGTAAACGTTGTTACATATATGGATGTTTTAGTTGTAGTTGACAGGTCCGAGGTATTTTCAGGGGAAAAAGAAATTCCGATATTTCATTTCAGTCGAGAGAGAGAATTTTACCGCTCTGTTAAATCGGTGCTACGTCATCATAACACGTTTCTAAATCCAGCAGTAATCTAAGCAGGGGCGGATTTAGTGCTTTTGGGGCCCTAGGCAAAATATAGGAACGGGGCTCTCATTTCAGTGTTTTAACATCGATATTTACATTTTCAGCATTCGTTATTTAGCATTAATACTTATAATCAGGGGTGGACTTGGATTTTCTGACCCAGGGAGGCCCACCACACCAGGCCCCACAACACGCCCATCATAACACACCGGCTCATTGATGGTTAGACCGATTTTTAACACCAGTTACTAGCACAAAAATATAACACAATACACAAACATAAATGCTATTAACACATATTTATTTGAAGTAGCATATGAACATATAACTAGTCATGTTTGGGGGAAAAATCGGCAAACAGATACAGAAGAACAGTGTGACAAAGAATATAAAACAAATATGAAATATAAAGCAGACCGCATGTTATAGGGGGTGAAAGGCTGCAGATGCTTATATTTATACTAAATTTCTCAGCCGATACCGTTAACCGATTATTCAGAGTGATATCGGCCGATACCGATAACCGATAGTTCTGCCTTTTATGCCTTTTTAAATGAATAAAAATTAATTCTACAATTCTGACAGAAATGCAAATAACAACTTTATTCTCTCCATTTCAACAAGTTGTTTCACAGTAACTGGTCTCATACACAGAAAACACATTACTCAAATTAACATTATCACATGAACTAAATTCTGAATATTAAAGTAAGACTATTAAATTACTGAATGTTATTAGTTCATATTAACATTGATGTGGAAGAACATGAGCCCTTAACATTGACTGAACTTAACGGGAAAAAAAACTTCTGTTAATTCCGTTAAAATTTCATAAAAAATTAAACATCTGGCGATGTTGCTCCGACCCCGGTATGATGGATTCCGGTTGCTGCATGTTGCTCTAAGTCAACTTAGTTGCACTAATGTCAGATAAGCTCAGTACACAAGACATCCTGCAGGCAGGCAGGCGTTTTTAAAGGCTCTCATAGCGGAGAGGCGGAGTTTTATAGCCTACGTAAGTAGAAAAAGTATCAGAAGCACGAGCACCAGGCGAGGGACTTCCCCAAAATCGCAGTCTATCTCCGACGCGGAAACGGCAGGTTTTATAAGTAACAAATTCGACGCTTCTGTTTATAAAGTGAACGCGTTTGAGGAGACGCAGAAACGTTGTCTCGGCCCACGATACCAGAACGCAGGAAAACAACTTTTCCTCTGGTTTCAACCCAGAAACTACAGCATAATAATGACCGACAAAATAAGCAAGCATAGCTGTATGGACTGCCATCAGAATGAGCAGATTTTAAATAAATGTAGCCTGATTTAAACTTCTTTGGCGCTCCGTTTTATGTAGTGAAGGACCATAGTAAAGATCTTCTATGCAGCGGCGAGCAAAAAAAAAAAAATAATAATAATAATAAAGTTAATCCGTCGGGTTCTCCGTCGAGTAAACCGAGTCAACCTGATTCTCCAGCTCTGCATGAGTCACTCCTGTGTGAGTGTGTGTGTGTGAGAGAAAAAAAGAGAGAGAGAGAGAGAGAGAGAGAGAGAGAGAGAGAGAATGCGTTTTTACCGCACTGTTAAGGCGGTGCGGCGCATCATAACACCGCCTTAACAGTGCGGTAAATAACGAAATCCCGCGTTACACAGAAAGAATATAAGAGTGGCAGCTCTGCTCTGCTACTGAGTTCTCTACTGGATCACTGCTGAATACCAACTCCCTCCGATATAAACTCCCCGCTGAACGGATACTGAAGTACACTTAGTGCAACTAAGTTAACTTAGAGAAACATGCAGCAACCGGAATCCATCTTGCAGTGGTCGGAGCAACATCGCCAGAGGTTTCGTGCCTTGACCCTCCGTGAGGTTGGCAACCTATTTGCATTTGCGCAACAGCTCCAAGTCCTCTGTCAGAAGTGGTTGCTGGCTGAGGATTGTGACCCTGCTAAGATTGTGCAGTGGGTGGTAATGGAACAGTTTATCAACCGGCTTCCAGAAGAGACCAGGCACTGGTTTCAGATCCACCAACCAGCAACACTAAATGAGGCCATTCATTTGGCAAGGCTCCACCTGCCATCTTTCTTTCTTTCTTATCTCCTTACCCGAGTGCGACTCCACCATGAACTCCATTGAGATGATCACCATTCCCCATGATCAACAATGGCAAAGGCAGTCTCTGGAGGCCCTGTTAAAAGAAATCCAAAGGATGCTCCAGAGCTTCATTTGTCAACTGGAATGTAAAGATTCTAAGAATGCCGTCTCACAGCAGTCAGAGAAATATCGCCAGATGTTTCGCTCCTTGACCCTCTGTGAGGTTGGCGACCTGTTTGCATTTGTGCAACAGCTACAAGTCCTCTGTCAGAAATGGCTGCTGGCTGAGGATCGTGACCCTGCTAGGATTGTGCAGCAGGTGGTAATGGAACAGTTTATCAACCGGCTTCCAGAAGAGACCGCCCACTCGGTTCAGCACCACCAACCAGCAACACTGAACGAGGCCATTCAATTGGCGAAGAACCACCTGGCATCTGTCTCTCTCTCTTTCTTCCGTTCAACATCTGCCTAAGTGTTGGGCCATCTCACTTTAAAGCGACAAATGTGCCATAGTTCCACAACGCCGTCGAAAGGCGACTGATTTTCTCTCTTTTTGATGGTTTCCGAATTTTTCGACATCGCGATTTGGAAAGATAATACCGTGGTTGGAAAGTGGGCCGAAGCCTGTCGGAATTAACACATGATTTTTTTTTTCGTTAAGTTATTCATATTTAATTTTTTTTCCTATTGTTCGTTACATTAAGTAAGATATCCTTATATTGTTATTTATTATATTTTAATTTCATTGTCTTTTGTACATGTTTTTGGTGAAAAATTGTGTACAAATATTGCACATATTTCATGGGAAATATGCCTGTGTATGTTGTCTAATGTCTGATTTCGTTACGTGACACTAACATAATAAAATAAAATAAAACAGAGGAAAACTGAGTCCTGAGCATAAAGGCCTGATGCTGCTGTGAAAAAACGATTTGTCCAACCCCGCCTTCGAATGGTGAAGGATAACCGTGTCAGAATTCTAGACAAATATTTATTCTTCTTAATAAAGTCCCTTATAATAATTGTCCCTTATAAATAAATATAAAAATACTTATAAGTATCGTTATATAAATATCAGAATTCGATTTCATTTATCATTAAATATTCAGCTGTTTTCAATAGCAGGCTTTGTATCTATGTTTTGTTTTTCTCCACCGTCTTTGTTGGTAAAAACGCATTATCTCTCTCTCTCTCTCTCTCTCTCTCTCTCACACACACACACACACACACACACACACACACACACACACAGGAGTGACTCATGCAGAGCTGGAGAATCAGGTTGACTCGGTTTACTCATGCCGAGTTATTTTCAGGGAAAAAAAAGCCGCGTTAATACAGCATATATAAGAGTAGCAGCTCTTCTCTGCTACTGAGCGCTGTACTGCTCCGCAATCACTAGCCTGTAAATAGCGACTATCGTCCTAAAGCGGTTTTGAAATGGGTCTTAAGACGATTGACGGAATTGTCGCCTTATGACAGATCATTTTCGACATAGTAGGCCTACTACAAATAATACGTTTCCGTGGAAGAAAGTATCCGCGAGAAGTATCCGCGAGAAGTTCTGGTATCGTGGCCCGAGGTGAGGGTCCAAACTACGTTTCTGCGTCTCCTCAAACGCGTTCACTTTATAAGCAGAAGCGTCGAATTTGTTACTTATAAAACCTGAAGTTTCCGCGTCGGAGATAGACTGCGACTTTGGAGAAGTCCCTCGCCTGGTGCTCGTGCTTCTGATACTTTTTCTATTTACGTAAGCTATAAAACTCCGCCTCTCCGCTTTAAAATCTTTTAAGAGCCTTTAAAATCGCTGAGAAAGATGCCTTGCGAACCAGGAGCGACGTCTGAATAGTCGGAGGATTGGTAACTCCGACTCTTCTGCTCCAGCCAGATGAACGCGTTGGAAGAGACGTAGAGACGGCGCGCATATACACTCGCATCGTCCCAACCCCTCTGTGAGAAACGTCGATGTAATTCCTCACCTCTTCACAAATCAGTCGCTGCTCACGTTTCCGTAGCGCACACATTGTGGAATGTGTCTTCTTACAACCGTCGATAAAATATGAGTGGCCGTTCAGGCGCACCGTTTCCGCCTCTTCTCAAACAGAAGTAGAGGCGGGGTTTCTGCCTCTAGTCTCTCACTGTACGCTTCCGTGTTTCCCTGCAGTACAGACTGTAGGGCTGTGTGGTCTGTCTGTCTTGCCGGTGGAGAGAATAACATTTTGATACGGACTTTCTTGTATAGAAAAGCGACGACTGCTTTTTTGGGAACCCTACACATTTTGGTGAATTAAATAAATACATATCAGCGTCGGAGCATAACCTGTTACTTTTTACAATTATGTAAACGTTGTTACATATATGGATGTTTTTGGTGTAGTTGACAGGTCCGAGGTATTTTCAGGGGAAAAAGAAATTCCGATATTTCATTTCAGTCGAGAGAGAGAATTTTACCGCTCTGTTAAATCGGTGCTACGTCATCATAACACGTTTCTAAATCCAGCAGTAATCTAAGCAGGGGCGGATTTAGTGCTTTTGGGGCCCTAGGCAAAATATAGGAACGGGGCTCTCATTTCAGTGTTTTAACATCGATATTTACATTTTCAGCATTCGTTATTTAGCATTAATACTTATAATCAGGGGTGGACTTGGATTTTCTGACCCAGGAGGCCCACCACACCAGGCCCCACAACACGCCCATCATAACACACCGGCTCATTGATGGTTAGACCGATTTTTAACACCAGTTACTAGCACAAAAATATAACACAATACACAAACATAAATGCTATTAACACATATTTATTTGAAGTAGCATATGAACATATAACTAGTCATGTTTGGGGGAAAAATCGGCAAACAGATACAGAAGAACAGTGTGACAAAGAATATAAAACAAATATGAAATATAAAGCAGACCGCATGTTATAGGGGGTGAAAGGCTGCAGATGCTTATATTTATACTAAATTTCTCAGCCGATACCGTTAACCGATTATTCAGAGTGATATCGGCCGATACCGATAACCGATAGTTCTGCCTTTTATGCCTTTTAAATGAATAAAAATTAATTCTACAATTCTGACAGAAATGCAAATAACAACTTTATTCTCTCCATTTCAACAAGTTGTTTCACAGTAACTGGTCTCATACACAGAAAACACATTACTCAAATTAACATTATCACATGAACTAAATTCTGAATATTAAAGTAAGACTATTAAATTACTGAATGTTATTAGTTCATATTAACATTGATGTGGAAGAACATGAGCCCTTAACATTGACTGAACTTAACGGAAAAAAAAACTTCTGTTAATTCCGTTAAAATTTTAATAAAAATAAACATCTGGCGATGTTGCTCCGACCCCTGCATGATGGATTCCGGTTGCTGCATGTTGCTCTAAGTCAACTTAGTTGCACTAATGTCAGATAAGCTCAGTACACAAGACATCCTGCAGGCAGGCAGGCGTTTTTAAAGGCTCTCATAGCGGAGAGGCGGAGTTTTATAGCCTACGTAAGTAGAAAAAGTATCAGAAGCACGAGCACCAGGCGAGGGACTTCCCCAAAATCGCAGTCTATCTCCGACGCGGAAACGGCAGGTTTTATAAGTAACAAATTCGACGCTTCTGTTTATAAAGTGAACGCGTTTGAGGAGACGCAGAAACGTTGTCTCGGGCCACGATACCAGAACGCAGGAAAACATCTTTCTCTCTGGTTTCAACCCAGAAACTACAGCATAATAATGACCGACAAAATAAGCAAGCATAGCTGTATGGACTGCCATCAGAATGAGCAGGATTTTTAAATAAATGTAGCCTGATTTAAACTTCTTTGGCGCTCCGTTTTATGTAGTGAAGGACCATAGTAAAGATCTTCTATGCAGCGGCGAGCAAAAAAAAAAAAATAATAATAATAAAAAGTTAATCCGTCGGGTTCTCCGTCGAGTAAACCGAGTCAACCTGATTCTCCAGCTCTGCATGAGTCACTCCTGTGTGAGTGTGTGTGTGTGAGAAAAAGAGAGAGAGAGAGAGAGAGAGAGAGAGAGAGAGAGAGAGAGAGAATGCGTTTTTACCGCACTGTTAAGGCGGGGCGGCGCATCATAACACCGCCTTAACAGTGCGGTAAATAACGAACTCCCGTTGTTACACAGAATATATAAGAGTGGCAGCTCTGCTCTGCTACTGAGTTCTCTACTGGATCACTGCTGAATACCAACTCCCTCCGATATAAACTCCCCGCTGAACGGATACTGAAGTACACTTAGTGCAACTAAGTTAACTTAGAGAAACATGCAGCAACCGGAATCCATCTTGCAGTGGTCGGAGCAACATCGCCAGAGGTTTCGTGCCTTGACCCTCCGTGAGGTTGGCAACCTATTTGCATTTGCGCAACAGCTCCAAGTCCTCTGTCAGAAGTGGTTGCTGGCTGAGGATTGTGACCCTGCTAGGATTGTGCAGTGGGTGGTAATGGAACAGTTTATCAACCGGCTTCCAGAAGAGACCAGGCACTGGTTTCAGATCCACCAACCAGCAACACTAAATGAGGCCATTCATTTGGCAAGGCTCCACCTGCCATCTTTCTTTCTCTCTATCTCCTTACCCGAGTGCGACTCCACCATGAACTCCATTGAGATGATCACCATTCCCCATGATCAACAATGGCAAAGGCAGTCTCTGGAGGCCCTGTTAAAAGAAATCCAAAGGATGCTCCAGAGCTTCATTTGTCAACTGGAATGTAAAGATTCTAAGAATGCCGTCTCACAGCAGTCAGAGAAATATCGCCAGATGTTTCGCTCCTTGACCCTCTGTGAGGTTGGCGACCTGTTTGCATTTGTGCAACAGCTACAAGTCCTCTGTCAGAAATGGCTGCTGGCTGAGGATCGTGACCCTGCTAGGATTGTGCAGCAGGTGGTAATGGAACAGTTTATCAACCGGCTTCCAGAAGAGACCGCCCACTCGGTTCAGCACCACCAACCAGCAACACTGAACGAGGCCATTCAATTGGCGAAGAACCACCTGGCATCTGTCTCTCTCTCTTTCTTCCGTTCAACATCTGCCTAAGTGTTGGGCCATCTCACTTTAAAGCGACAAATGTGCCATAGTTCCACAACGCCGTCGAAAGGCGACTGATTTTCTCTCTTTTTGATGGTTTCCGAATTTTTCGACATCGCGATTTGGAAAGATAATACCGTGGTTGGAAAGTGGGCCGAAGCCTGTCGGAATTAACACATGATTTTTTTTTTCGTTAAGTTATTCATATTTAATTTTTTTTCCTATTGTTCGTTACATTAAGTAAGATATCCTTATATTGTTATTTATTATATTTTAATTTCATTGTCTTTTGTACATGTTTTTGGTGAAAAATTGGTTGGGGGCAATATTGCACATATTTCATGGGAAATATGCCTGTGTATGTTGTCTAATGTCTGATTTCGTTACGTGACACTAACATAATAAAATAAAATAAAACAGAGGAAAACTGAGTCCTGAGCATAAAGGCCTGATGCTGCTGTGAAAAAACGATTTGTCCAACCCCGCCTTCGAATGGTGAAGGATAACCGTGTCAGAATTCTAGACAAATATTTATTCTTCTTAATAAAGTCCCTTATAATAATTGTCCCTTATAAATAAATATAAAAATACTTATAAGTATCGTTATATAAATATCAGAATTCGATTTCATTTATCATTAAATATTCAGCTGTTTTCAATAGCAGGCTTTGTATCTATGTTTTGTTTTTCTCCACCGTCTTTGTTGGTAAAAACGCATTATCTCTCTCTCTCTCTCACACACACACACACACACACACACACACACACACACACACAGGAGTGACTCATGCAGAGCTGGAGAATCAGGTTGACTCGGTTTACTCATGCCGAGTTATTTTCAGGGAAAAAAAAGCCGCGTTAATACAGCATATATAAGAGTAGCAGCTCTTCTCTGCTACTGAGCGCTGTACTGCTCCGCAATCACTAGCCTGTAAATAGCGACTATCGTCCTAAAGCGGTTTTGAAATGGGTCTTAAGACGATTGACGGAATTGTCGCCTTATGACAGATCATTTTCGACATAGTAGGCCTACTACAAATAATACGTTTCCGTGGAAGAAAGTATCCGCGAGAAGTATCCGCGAGAAGTTCTGGTATCGTGGCCCGGGGTGAGGGGTCCAAAACACATTCGTTTCTGCGTCTCCTCAAACGCGTTCACTTTATAAGCAGAAGCGTCGAATTTGTTACTTATAAAACCTGAAGTTTCCGCGTCGGAGATAGACTGCGACTTTGGAGAAGTCCCTCGCCTGGTGCTCGTGCTTCTGATACTTTTTCTATTTACGTAAGCTATAAAACCCCCGCCTCTCCGCTTTAAAATCTTTTAAGAGCCTTTAAAATCGCTGAGAAAGATGCCTTGCGAACCAGGAGCGACGTCTGAATAGTCGGAGGATTGGTAACTCCGACTCTTCTGCTCCAGCCAGATGAACGCGTTGAAGAGACGTAGAGACGGCGCGCATATACACTCGCATCGTCCCAACCCCTCTGTGAGAAACGTCGATGTAATTCCTCACCTCTTCACAAATCAGTCGCTGCTCACGTTTCCGTAGCGCACACATTGGAAAGTGTCTTCTTACAACCGTCGATAAAATATGAGTGGCCGTTCAGGCGCACCGTTTCCGCCTCTTCTCAAACAGAAGTAGAGGCGGGGGGGTTTTTTCTCCTTAGTCTCTCACTGTACGCTTCCGTGTTTCCCTGCAGTACAGACTGTAGGGCGCTGTGGTCTGTCTGTCTTGCCGGTGGAGAGAATAACATTTTGATACGGACTTTCTTGTATAGAAAAGCGACGACTGCTTTTTTGGGAACCCTACACATTTTGGTGAATTAAATAAATACATATCAGCGTCGGAGCATAACCTGTTACTTTTACAATTATGTAAACGTTGTTACATATATGGATGTTTTAGTTGTAGTTGACAGGTCCGAGGTATTTTCAGGGGAAAAAGAAATTCCGATATTTCATTTCAGTCGAGAGAGAGAATTTTACCGCTCTGTTAAATCGGTGCTACGTCATCATAACACGTTTCTAAATCCAGCAATAATCTAAGCAGGGGCGGATTTAGTGCTTTTGGGGCCCTAGGCAAAATATAGGAACGGGGCTCTCATTTCAGTGTTTTAACATCGATATTTACATTTTCAGCATTCGTTATTTAGCATTAATACTTATAATCAGGGGTGGACTTGGATTTTCTGACCCAGAGAGGCCCACCACACCAGGCCCCACAACACGCCCATCATAACACACCGGCTCATTGATGGTTAGACCGATTTTTAACACCAGTTACTAGCACAAAAATATAACACAATACACAAACATAAATGCTATTAACACATATTTATTTGAAGTAGCATATGAACATATAACTAGTCATGTTTGGGGGAAAAATCGGCAAACAGATACAGAAGAACAGTGTGACAAAGAATATAAAACAAATATGAAATATAAAGCAGACCGCATGTTATAGGGGGTGAAAGGCTGCAGATGCTTATATTTATACTAAATTTCTCAGCCGATACCGTTAACCGATTATTCAGAGTGATATCGGCCGATACCGATAACCGATAGTTCTGCCTTTTATGCCTTTTAAATGAATAAAAATTAATTCTACAATTCTGACAGAAATGCAAATAACAACTTTATTCTCTCCATTTCAACAAGTTGTTTCACAGTAACTGGTCTCATACACAGAAAACACATTACTCAAATTAACATTATCACATGAACTAAATTCTGAATATTAAAGTAAGACTATTAAATTACTGAATGTTATTAGTTCATATTAACATTGATGTGGAAGAACATGAGCCCTTAACATTGACTGAACTTAACGGGAAAAAAAACTTCTGTTAATTCCGTTAAAATTTCATAAAAAATTAAACATCTGGCGATGTTGCTCCGACCCCTGCATGATGGATTCCGGTTGCTGCATGTTGCTCTAAGTCAACTTAGTTGCACTAATGTCAGATAAGCTCAGTACACAAGACATCCTGCAGGCAGGCAGGCGTTTTTAAAGGCTCTCATAGCGGAGAGGCGGAGTTTTATAGCCTACGTAAGTAGAAAAAGTATCAGAAGCACGAGCACCAGGCGAGGGACTTCCCCAAAATCGCAGTCTATCTCCGACGCGGAAACGGCAGGTTTTATAAGTAACAAATTCGACGCTTCTGTTTATAAAGTGAACGCGTTTGAGGAGACGCAGAAACGTTGTCTCGGGCCACGATACCAGAACGCAGGAAAACATCTTTCTCTCTGGTTTCAACCCAGAAACTACAGCATAATAATGACCGACAAAATAAGCAAGCATAGCTGTATGGACTGCCATCAGAATGAGCAGATTTTAAATAAATGTAGCCTGATTTAAACTTCTTTGGCGCTCCGTTTTATGTAGTGAAGGACCATAGTAAAGATCTTCTATGCAGCGGCGAGCAAAAAAAAAAAAAATAATAATAATAATAAAGTTAATCCGTCGGGTTCTCCGTCGAGTAAACCGAGTCAACCTGATTCTCCAGCTCTGCATGAGTCACTCCTGTGTGAGTGTGTGTGTGTGAGAGAGAGAAAAAGAGAGAGAGAGAAGAGAGAGAGAGAGAGAGAGAGAGAGAGAGAGAGAGAGAATGCGTTTTACCGCACTGTTAAGGCGGTGCGGCGCATCATAACACCGCCTTAACAGTGCGGTAAATAACGAAATCCCGCGTTACACAGAATATATAAGAGTGGCAGCTCTGCTCTGCTACTGAGTTCTCTACTGGATCACTGCTGAATACCAACTCCCTCCGATATAAACTCCCCGCTGAACGGATACTGAAGTACACTTAGTGCAACTAAGTTAACTTAGAGAAACATGCAGCAACCGGAATCCATCTTGCAGTGGTCGGAGCAACATCGCCAGAGGTTTCGTGCCTTGACCCTCCGTGAGGTTGGCAACCTATTTGCATTTGCGCAACAGCTCCAAGTCCTCTGTCAGAAGTGGTTGCTGGCTGAGGATTGTGACCCTGCTAGGATTGTGCAGTGGGTGGTAATGGAACAGTTTATCAACCGGCTTCCAGAAAGACCAGGCACTGGTTTCAGATCCACCAACCAGCAACACTAAATGAGGCCATTCATTTGGCAAGGCTCCACCTGCCATCTTTCTTTCTCTCTATCTCCTTACCCGAGTGCGACTCCACCATGAACTCCATTGAGATGATCACCATTCCCCATGATCAACAATGGCAAAGGCAGTCTCTGGAGGCCCTGTTAAAAGAAAACCAAAGGATGCTCCAGAGCTTCATTTGTCAACTGGAATGTAAAGATTCTAAGAATGCCGTTCACAGCAGTCAGAGAAATATCGCCAGATGTTTCGCTCCTTGACCCTCTGTGAGGTTGGCGACCTGTTTGCATTTGTGCAACAGCTACAAGTCCTCTGTCAGAAATGGCTGCTGGCTGAGGATCGTGACCCTGCTAGGATTGTGCAGCAGGTGGTAATGGAACAGTTTATCAACCGGCTTTCCAGAAGAGACCGCCCACTCGGTTCAGCACCACCAACCAGCAACACTGAACGAGGCCATTCAATTGGCGAAGAACCACCTGGCATCTGTCTCTCTCTTTTTCTTCCGTTCAACATCTGCCTAAGTGTTGGGCCATCTCACTTTAAAGCGACAAATGTGCCATAGTTCCACAACGCCGTCGAAAGGCGACTGATTTTTCTCTCTTTTTTTGATGGTTTCCGAATTTTTCGACATCGCGATTTGGAAAGATAATACCGTGGTTGGAAAAGTGGGCCGAAGCCTGTCGGAATTAACACATGATTTTTTTTTTCGTTAAGTTATTCATATTTAATTTTTTTCCTATTGTTCGTTACATTAAGTAAGATATCCTTATATTGTTATTTATTATATTTTAATTTCATTGTCTTTTGTACATGTTTTTGGGTGAAAAATTTGTACAAATATTGCACATATTTCATGGGAAATATGCCTGTGTATGTTGTCTAATGTCTGATTTCGTTACGTGACACTAACATAATAAAATAAAATAAAACAGAGGAAAACTGAGTCCTGCGCATAAAGGCCTGATGCTGCTGTGAAAAAACGATTTGTCCAACCCGCCTTCGAATGGTGAAGGATAACCGTGTCGAATTCTAGACAAATATTTATTCTTCTTAATAAAGTCCCTTATAATAATTGTCCCTTATAAATAAATATAAAAATACTTATAAGTATCGTTATATAAAACAATATGAATCGATTTCATTTATCATTAAATATTCAGCTGTTTTCAATAGCAGGCTTTGTATCTATGTTTTGTTTTTCTCCACCGTCTTTGTTGGTAAAAACGCATTATCTCTCTCTCTCTCTCTCTCTCTCTCTCTCTCTCTCTCTCACACACACACACACACACACACACACACACACACACACACACACACACAGGAGTGACTCATGCAGAGCTGGAGAATCAGGTTGACTCGGTTTACTCATGCCGAGTTATTTTCAGGGAAAAAAAAGCCGCGTTAATACAGCATATATAAGAGTAGCAGCTCTTCTCTGCTACTGAGCGCTGTACTGCTCCGCAATCACTAGCCTGTAAATAGCGACTATCGTCCTAAAGCGGTTTTGAAATGGGTCTTAAGACGATTGACGGAATTGTCGCCTTATGACAGATCATTTTCGACATAGTAGGCCTACTACAAATAATACGTTTCCGTGGAAGAAAGTATCCGCGAGAAGTATCCGCGAGAAGTTCTGGTATCGTGGCCCGAGGTGAGGGTCCAAACTACGTTTCTGCGTCTCCTCAAACGCGTTCACTTTATAAGCAGAAGCGTCGAATTTGTTACTTATAAAACCTGAAGTTTCCGCGTCGGAGATAGACTGCGACTTTGGAGAAGTCCCTCGCCTGGTGCTCGGCTTCTGATACTTTTTTCATTACGTAAGCTATAAAACTCCGCCTCTCCGCTTTAAAATCTTTTAAGAGCCTTTAAAATCGCTGAGCCTACAGATGCGTTGCGAACCAGGAGCGACGTCTGAATAGTCGGAGGATTGGTAACTCCGACTCTTCTGCTCCAGCCAGATGAACGCGTTGGAAGAGACGTAGAGACGGCGCGCATATACACTCGCATCGTCCCAACCCCTCTGTGAGAAACGTCGATGTAATTCCTCACCTCTTCACAAATCAGTCGCTGCTCACGTTTCCGTAGCGCACACATTGGAAAGTGTCTTCTTACAACCGTCGATAAAATATGAGTGGCCGTTCAGGCGCACCGTTTCCGCCTCTTCTCAAACAGAAGTAGAGGCGGGGTTTCTGCCTCTAGTCTCTCACTGTACGCTTCCGTGTTTCCCTGCAGTACAGACTGTAGGGCTGTGTGGTCTGTCTGTCTTGCCGGTGGAGAGAATAACATTTTGATACGGACTTTCTTGTATAGAAAAGCGACGACTGCTTTTTTTGGGAACCCACACTTTTTGGTGAATTAAATAAATACATATCAGCGTCGGAGCATAACCTGTTTTTACAATTATGTAAACGTTTTTACATATATGGATGTTTTAGTTGTAGTTGACAGGTCCGAGGTATTTTCAGGGAAAAAGAAATTCCGATATTTCATTTCAGTCAGAGAGAGAATTTTACCGCTCTGTTAAATCGGTGCTACGTCATCATAACACGTTTCTAAATCCAGCAATAATCTAAGCAGGGGCGGTTTAGTGCTTTTTTTGGGGGCCTAGGCAAAATATAGGAACGGGGCTCTCATTTCAGTGTTTTAACATCGATATTTACATTTTCAGCATTCGTTATTTAGCATTAATACTTATAATCAGGGGTGGACTGGGTTTTCTGACCCAGAGAGGCCCACCACACCAGCCCTAACACGCCCATCATAACACACCGGCTCATTGATGGTTAGACCGATTTTTAACACCAGTTACTAGCCCAAAATATAACACAATACACAAACATAAATGCTATTAACACATATTTATTTGAAGTAGCATATGAACATATAACTAGTCATGTTTGGGGGAAAAATCGGCAAACAGATACAGAAGAACAGTGTGACAAAGAATATAAAACAAATATGAAATATAAAGCAGACCGCATGTTATAGGGGGTGAAAGGCTGCAGATGCTTATATTTATACTAAATTTCTCAGCCGATACCGTTAACCGATTATTCAGAGTGATATCGGCCGATACCGATAACCGATAGTTCTGCCTTTTATGCCTTTTAAATGAATAAAAATTAATTCTACAATTCTGACAGAAATGCAAATAACAACTTTATTCTCTCCATTTCAACAAGTTGTTTCACAGTAACTGGTCTCATACACAGAAAACACATTACTCAAATTAACATTATCACATGAACTAAATTCTGAATATTAAAGTAAGACTATTAAATTACTGAATGTTATTAGTTCATATTAACATTGATGTGGAAGAACATGAGCCCTTAACATTGACTGAACTTAACGGGAAAAAAAACTTCTGTTAATTCCGTTAAAATTTCATAAAAAATTAAACATCTGGCGATGTTGCTCCGACCCCTGCATGATGGATTCCGGTTGCTGCATGTTGCTCTAAGTCAACTTAGTTGCACTAATGTCAGATAAGCTCAGTACACAAGACATCCTGCAGGCAGGCAGGCGTTTTTAAAGGCTCTCATAGCGGAGAGGCGGAGTTTTATAGCCTACGTAAGTAGAAAAAGTATCAGAAGCACGAGCACCAGGCGAGGGACTTCCCCAAAATCGCAGTCTATCTCCGACGCGGAAACGGCAGGTTTTATAAGTAACAAATTCGACGCTTCTGTTTATAAAGTGAACGCGTTTGAGGAGACGCAGAAACGTTGTCTCGGGCCACGATACCAGAACGCAGGAAAACATCTTTCTCTCTGGTTTCAACCCAGAAACTACAGCATAATAATGACCGACAAAATAAGCAAGCGCAGCTGTATGGACTGCCATCAGAATGAGCAGATTTTAAATAAATGTAGCCTGATTTAAACTTCTTTGGCGCTCCGTTTTATGTAGTGAAGGACCATAGTAAAGATCTTCTATGCAGCGGCGAGCAAAAAAAAAAAATAATAATAATAATAAAGTTAATCCGTCGGGTTCTCCGAGTAAACCGAGTCAACCTGATTCTCCAGCTCTGCATGAGTCACTCCTGTGTGAGTGTGTGTGTGAGAAGAGAGAGAGAGAGAGAGAAAAAAAAAAAAAAAGAGAGAGAATGCGTTTTTACCGCACTGTTAAGGCGGTGCGGCGCATCATAACACCGCCTTAACAGTGCGGTAAATAACGAAATCCCGCGTTACACAGAATATATAAGAGTGGCAGCTCTGCTCTGCTACTGAGTTCTCTACTGGATCACTGCTGAATACCAACTCCCTCCGATATAAACTCCCCGCTGAACGGATACAGTACAGTACCTTAGTGCAACTAAGTTAACTTAGAAAAACATACAGCAACCGGAATCCATCTTGCAGTGGTCGAGCAACATCGCCAGAGGTTTCGTGCCTTGACCCTCCGTGAGGTTGGCAACCTATTTGCATTTGCGCAACAGCTCCAAGTCCTCTGTCAGAAGTGGTTGCTGGCTGGCTGAGTTGTGACCCTGCTAGGATTGTGCAGTGGGTGGTAATGGAACAGTTTATCAACCGGCTTCCAGAAGAGACCAGGCACTGGTTTCAGATCCACCAACCAGCAACACTAAATGAGGCCATTCATTTGGCAAGGCTCCACCTGCCATCTTTCTTTCTCTTATCTCCTTACGAGTGCGTCATCCACCATGAACTCCATTGAGATGATCACCATTCCCCATGATCAACAATGGCAAAGGCAGTCTCTGGAGGCCCTGTTAAAAGAAATCCAAAGGATGCTCCAGAGCTTCATTTGTCAACTGGAATGTAAAGATTCTAAGAATGCCGTCTCACAGCAGTCAGAGAAATATCGCCAGATGTTTCGCTCCTTGACCCTCTGTGAGGTTGGCGACCTGTTTGCATTTGTGCAACAGCTACAAGTCCTCTGTCAGAAATGGCTGCTGGCTGAGGATCGTGACCCTGCTAGGATTGTGCAGCAGGTGGTAATGGAACAGTTTATCAACCGGCTTCCAGAAGAGACCGCCCACTCGGTTCAGCACCACCAACCAGCAACACTGAACGAGGCCATTCAATTGGCGAAGAACCACCTGGCATCTGTCTCTCTCTCTCTCTTCCGTTCAACATCTGCCTAAGTGTTGGGCCATCTCACTTTAAAGCGACAAATGTGCCATAGTTCCACAACGCCGTCGAAAGGCGACTGATTTTTCTCTCTTTTGATGGTTTCCGAATTTTTCGACATCGCGATTTGGAAAGATAATACCGTGGTTGGAAAATGGGCCCGAAGCCTGTCGGAATTAACACATGATTTTTTTTTTTCGTTAAGTTATTCATATTTAATTTTTTTTTCCTATTGTTCGTTACATTAAGTAAGATATCCTTATATTGTTATTTATTATATTTTAATTTCATTGTCTTTTGTACATGTTTTTGGTGAAAAATTGTGTACAAATATTGCACTATTTCATGGGAAATATGCCTGTGTATGTTGTCTAATGTCTGATTTCGTTACGTGACACTAACATAATAAAATAAAATAAAACAGAGGAAAACTGAGTCCTGAGCATAAAGGCCTGATGCTGCTGTGAAAAAACGATTTGTCCAACCCCGCCTTCGAATGGTGAAGGATAACCGTGTCAGAATTCTAGACAAATATTTATTCTTCTTAATAAAGTCCCTTATAATAATTGTCCCTTATAAATAAATATAAAATATACTTATAAGTATCGTTATATAAATATCAGAATTCGATTTCATTTATCATTAAATATTCAGCTGTTTTCAATAGCAGGCTTTGTATCTATGTTTGTTTTTTCTCCACCGTCTTTGTTGGTAAAACACGCATTATCTCTCTCTCTCTCTCACTCTCTCACACACACACACACACACACACACACACACACACACACAGGAGTGACTCATGCAGAGCTGGAGAATCAGGTTGACTCGGTTTACTCATGCCGAGTTATTTTCAAAGAAAAAAAGCCGCGTTAATACAGCATATATAAGAGTAGCAGCTCTTCTCTGCTACTGAGCGCTGTACTGCTCCGCAATCACTAGCCTGTAAATAGCGACTATCGTCCTAAAGCGGTTTTGAAATGGGTCTTAAGACGATTGACGGAATTGTCGCCTTATGACAGATCATTTTCGACATAGTAGGCCTACTACAAATAATACGTTTCCGTGGAAGAAAGTATCCGCGAGAAGTATCCGCGAGAAGTTCTGGTATCGTGGCCCGAGGTGAGGGTCCAAACTACGTTTCTGCGTCTCCTCAAACGCGTTCACTTTATAAGCAGAAGCGTCGAATTTGTTACTTATAAAACCTGAAGTTTCCGCGTCGGAGATAGACTGCGACTTTGGAGAAGTCCCTCGCCTGGTGCTCGTGCTTCTGATACTTTTTCTATTTACGTAAGCTATAAAACTCCGCCTCTCCGCTTTAAAATCTTTTAAGAGCCTTTAAAATCGCTGAGAAAGATGCCTTGCGAACCAGGAGCGACGTCTGAATAGTCGGAGGATTGGTAACTCCGACTCTTCTGCTCCAGCCAGATGAACGCGTTGGAAGAGACGTAGAGACGGCGCGCATATACACTCGCATCGTCCCAACCCCTCTGTGAGAAACGTCGATGTAATTCCTCACCTCTTCACAAATCAGTCGCTGCTCACGTTTCCGTAGCGCACACATTGGAAAGTGTCTTCTTACAACCGTCGATAAAATATGAGTGGCCGTTCAGGCGCACCGTTTCCGCCTCTTCTCAAACAGAAGTAGAGGCGGGGTTTCTGCCTCTAGTCTCTCACTGTACGCTTCCGTGTTTCCCTGCAGTACAGACTGTAGGGCTGTGTGGTCTGTCTGTCTTGCCGGTGGAGAGAATAACATTTTGATACGGACTTTCTTGTATAGAAAAGCGACGACTGCTTTTTTGGGAACCCTACACATTTTGGTGAATTAAATAAATACATATCAGCGTCGGAGCATAACCTGTTACTTTTACAATTATGTAAACGTTGTTACATATATGGATGTTTTAGTTGTAGTTGACAGGTCCGAGGTATTTTCAGGGGAAAAAGAAATTCCGATATTTCATTTCAGTCGAGAGAGAGAATTTTACCGCTCTGTTAAATCGGTGCTACGTCATCATAACACGTTTCTAAATCCAGCAGTAATCTAAGCAGGGGCGGATTTAGTGCTTTTGGGGCCCTAGGCAAAATATAGGAACGGGGCTCTCATTTCAGTGTTTTAACATCGATATTTACATTTTCAGCATTCGTTATTTAGCATTAATACTTATAATCAGGGGTG
Organism: Ameiurus melas; assembly: GCA_012411365.1. Lineage (NCBI taxonomy): Eukaryota > Metazoa > Chordata > Actinopteri > Siluriformes > Ictaluridae > Ameiurus > Ameiurus melas. Next base: position 22,020,750 of record CM022768.1, on the reverse strand, counting down.
GACTTGGATTTTCTGACCCAGGAGGCCCACCACACCAGGCCCCACAACACGCCCATCATAACACACCGGCTCATTGATGGTTAGACCGATTTTTAACACCAGTTACTAGCACAAAAATATAACACAATACACAAACATAAATGCTATTAACACATATTTATTTGAAGTAGCATATGAACATATAACTAGTCATGTTTGGGGGAAAAATCGGCAAACAGATACAGAAGAACAGTGTGACAAAGAATATAAAACAAATATGAAATATAAAGCAGACCGCATGTTATAGGGGGTGAAAGGCTGCAGATGCTTATATTTATACTAAATTTCTCAGCCGATACCGTTAACCGATTATTCAGAGTGATATCGGCCGATACCGATAACCGATAGTTCTGCCTTTTATGCCTTTTAAATGAATAAAAATTAATTCTACAATTCTGACAGAAATGCAAATAACAACTTTATTCTCTCCATTTCAACAAGTTGTTTCACAGTAACTGGTCTCATACACAGAAAACACATTACTCAAATTAACATTATCACATGAACTAAATTCTGAATATTAAAGTAAGACTATTAAATTACTGAATGTTATTAGTTCATATTAACATTGATGTGGAAGAACATGAGCCCTTAACATTGACTGAACTTAACGGGAAAAAAAACTTCTGTTAATTCCGTTAAAATTTCATAAAAAATTAAACATCTGGCGATGTTGCTCCGACCCCTGCATGATGGATTCCGGTTGCTGCATGTTGCTCTAAGTCAACTTAGTTGCACTAATGTCAGATAAGCTCAGTACACAAGACATCCTGCAGGCAGGCAGGCGTTTTTAAAGGCTCTCATAGCGGAGAGGCGGAGTTTTATAGCCTACGTAAGTAGAAAAAGTATCAGAAGCACGAGCACCAGGCGAGGGACTTCCCCAAAATCGCAGTCTATCTCCGACGCGGAAACGGCAGGTTTTATAAGTAACAAATTCGACGCTTCTGTTTATAAAGTGAACGCGTTTGAGGAGACGCAGAAACGTTGTCTCGGGCCACGATACCAGAACGCAGGAAAACATCTTTCTCTCTGGTTTCAACCCAGAAACTACAGCATAATAATGACCGACAAAATAAGCAAGCATAGCTGTATGGACTGCCATCAGAATGAGCAGATTTTAAATAAATGTAGCCTGATTTAAACTTCTTTGGCGCTCCGTTTTATGTAGTGAAGGACCATAGTAAAGATCTTCATGTGCAGCGGCGGCCAAAAAAAAAAAAATAATAATAATAATAAAGTTAATCCGTCGGGTTCTCCGTCGAGTAAACCGAGTCAACCTGATTCTCCAGCTCTGCATGAGTCACTCCTGTGTGAGTGTGTGTGTGTGAGAGAGAAAAAAAAAAAAAGAGAGAGAGAGAGAGAGAGAGAGAGAGAGAGAATGCGTTTTTACCGCACTGTTAAGGCGGTGCGGCGCATCATAACACCGCCTTAACAGTGCGGTAAATAACGAAATCCCGCGTTACACAGAATATATAAGAGTGGCAGCTCTGCTCTGCTACTGAGTTCTCTACTGGATCACTGCTGAATACCAACTCCCTCCGATATAAACTCCCCGCTGAACGGATACTGAAGTACACTTAGTGCAACTAAGTTAACTTAGAGAAACATGCAGCAACCGGAATCCATCTTGCAGTGGTCGGAGCAACATCGCCAGAGGTTTCGTGCCTTGACCCTCCGTGAGGTTGGCGACCTGTTTGCATTTGTGCAACAGCTCCAAGTCCTCTGTCAGAAGTGGTTGCTGGCTGAGGATTGTGACCCTGCTAGGATTGTGCAGTGGGTGGTAATGGAACAGTTTATCAACCGGCTTCCAGAAGAGACCAGGCACTGGTTTCAGATCCACCAACCAGCAACACTAAATGAGGCCATTCATTTGGCAAGGCTCCACCTGCCATCTTTCTTTCTTTTTTCTCCTTATCTCTTTACGCAGTGTGCGACTCCACCATGAACTCCATTGAGATGATCACCATTCCCCATGATCAACAATGGCAAAGGCAGTCTCTCGGGGGCCCTGTTAAAAGAAATCCAAAGGATGCTCCAGAGCTTCATGTGTCAAACTGGAATGTAAAGATTCTAAGAATGCCGTCTCACAGCAGTCAGAGAAATATCGCCAGATGTTTCGCTCCTTGACCCTCTGTGAGGTTGGCGACCTGTTTGCATTTGTGCAACAGCTACAAGACCTCTGTCAGAAATGGCTGCTGGCTGAGGATCGTGACCCTGCTAGGATTGTGCAGCAGGTGGTAATGGAACAGTTTATCAACCGGCTTCCAGAAGAGACCGCCCACTGGGTTCAGCACCACCAACCAACACACTGAACGAGCGCCATTCAATTGGCGAAGAACCACCTGGCATCTGTCTCTCTCTCTTTCTTCCATTCAACATCTGCCTAAGTGTTGGGCCATCTCACTTTAAAGCGACAAATGTGCCATAGTTCCACACCGCCGTCGAAAGGCGACTGATTTTCTCTCTTTTGATGGTTTCCGAATTTTTGACGATCGCGATTTGGAAAGATAATACCGTGGTTGGAAAGTGGGCGAAGCCTGTCGGAAATAACACATTTTTTTTTTCGTTATAATTAATTCATATTTAATTTTTTTTCCTATTGTTCGTTACATTAAGTAAGATATCCTTATATTGTTATTTATTATATTTTAATTTCATTGTCTTTTTGTACATGTTTTTGGTGAAATATTGTGTACAAATATTTCACATATTTCATGAGAAATGTGCCTGTGTATGTTGTCTAATGTCTGATTTCGTTATGTGACACTAACATAATAAAATAAAATAAAACGGAGGAAAACTGAGTCCTGAGCATAAAGGCCTGATGCTGCTGTGAAAAAAACGATTTGTCCAACCCCGCCTTCGAATGGTGAAGGATAACCGTGTCAGAATTCTAGACAAATATTTATTCTTCTTAATAAAGTCCCTTATAATAAAAATAAATATAAAAATACATATAATAATCGTTTATTTTATATGGGCTATTAATAAAGCTTTGTTAAATATCAGAATTCGATTTTATTTATCATGAAATATTCAGCTGTTTTCAATAGCAGGCTTTGTATCTATGTTTTGTTTTTTCCCAAAGTCTTTGTATGGTTTTTTTAAAAAAGCATTTTTTCTCTCTCTTTTTTTTTTTTTTTTTTTTTTTTTTTTTTTTTTTTTTTCTCTCTCTCTCTCTTCTCTCTCTCTCTATCTCTATCTCACGACACACACACACACACTCACACAGGAGTGACTCATGCTGGAGAATCAGGTTGACTCGGTTTACTCATGCCGAAGTTATTTTCAAGGAAAAAAAGCCGCGTTAATACAGCATATATAAGAGTAGCAGCTCTTCTCTGCTACTGAGCGCTGTACTGCTCCGCAATCACTAGCCTGTAAATAGCGACTATCGTCCTAAAGCGGTTTTGAAATGGGTCTTAAGACGATTGACGGAATTGTCGCCTTATGACAGATCATTTTCGACATAGTAGGCCTACTACAAATAATACGTTTCCGTGGAAGAAAGTATCCGTGAGAAAGTATTTCCGTGGCGAGAAGTATCCGCGAGAAGTATCCGCGAGAAGAATCCGCGAGAAGTTCTGGTATCGTGGCCCGAGGTGAGGGTCCAAACTACGTTTCTGCGTCTCCTCAAACACGTTCACTTTATAAGCAGAAGCGTCGAACTTGTTACTTATAAAACCTGCCGTTTCCGCGTCGGAGATCGACTGCGACTTTGGAGAAGTCCCTCGCCTGGTGCTCGTGCTTCTGATACTTTTTCTACTTACCTAGGCTATAAAACTCCGCCTCTCCGCTATGAGAGCCTTTAAAATCGCTGAGAAAGATGCCTTGCGAACTAGGAGCGACGTCTAAATACTCGGAGGATTGGTAACTCCGACTCTTCTGCTCCAGCCAGATGAACGCGTTGGAAGAGACGTAGAGACGGCGCGCATATACACTCGCATCGTCCCAACCCCTCTGTGAGAAACGTCGATGTAATTCCTCACCTCTTCACAAATCAGTCGCTGCTCACGTTTCCGTAGCGCACACATTGGAAAGTGTCTTCTTACAACCGTCGATAAAATATGAGTGGCCGTTCAGGCGCACCGTTTCCGCCTCTTCTCAAACAGAAGTAGAGGCGGGGTTTCTGCCTCTAGTCTCTCACTGTACGCTTCCGTGTTTCCCTGCAGTACAGACTGTAGGGCTGTGTGGTCTGTCTGTCTTGCCGGTGGAGAGAATAACATTTTGATACGGACTTTCTTGTATAGAAAAGCGACGACTGCTTTTTTGGGAACCCTACACATTTTGGTGAATTAAATAAATACATATCAGCGTCGGAGCATAACCTGTTACTTTTACAATTATGTAAACGTTGTTACATATATGGATGTTTTAGTTGTAGTTGACAGGTCCGAGGTATTTTCAGGGAAAAAAGAAATTCCGATATTTCATTTCAGTCGAGAGAGAGATTTTTACCGCTCTGTTAAATCTGTGCTACGTCATCATAACACGTTTCTAAATCCAGCAATAATCTAAGCAGGGTTAGATTTAGTGCTTTTGGGGCCCTAGGCAAATTATAGGAACGGGGCTCTCATTTCAGTGTTTTAACATCGATATTTACATTTTCAGCATTCGTTATTTAGCATTAATACTTATAATCAGGGGTGGACTTGGATTTTCTGACCCAGAGAGGCCCACCACACCAGGCCCCACAACACGCCCATCATAACACACCGGCTCATTGATGGTTAGACCGATTTTTAACACCAGTTACTAGCACAAAAATATAACACAATACACAAACATAAATGCTATTAACACATATTTATTTGAAGTAGCATATGAACATATAACTAGTCATGTTTGGGGGAAAAATCGGCAAACAGATACAGAAGAACAGTGTGACAAAGAATATAAAACAAATATGAAATATAAAGCAGACCGCATGTTATAGGGGGTGAAAGGCTGCAGATGCTTATATTTATACTAAATTTCTCAGCCGATACCGTTAACCGATTATTCAGAGTGATATCCGGCCGGATACCGATAACCGATAGTTCTGCCTTTTATGCCTTTTTAAATGAATAAAAATTAATTCTACAATTCTGACAGAAATGCAAATAACAACTTTATTCTCTCCATTTCAACAAGTTGTTTCACAGTAACTGGTCTCATACACAGAAAACACATTACTCAAATTAACATTATCACATGAACTAAATTCTGAATATTAAAGTAAGACTATTAAATTACTGAATGTTATTAGTTCATATTAACATTGATGTGGAAGAACATGAGCCCTTAACATTGACTGAACTTAACGGGAAAAAAAACTTCTGTTAATTCCGTTAAAATTTCATAAAAAATTAAACATCTGGCGATGTTGCTCCGACCCCTGCATGATGGATTCCGGTTGCTGCATGTTGCTCTAAGTCAACTTAGTTGCACTAATGTCAGATAAGCTCAGTACACAAGACATCCTGCAGGCAGGCAGGCGTTTTTAAAGGCTCTCATAGCGGAGAGGCGGAGTTTTATAGCCTACGTAAGTAGAAAAAGTATCAGAAGCACGAGCACCAGGCGAGGGACTTCCCCAAAATCGCAGTCTATCTCCGACGCGGAAACGGCAGGTTTTATAAGTAACAAATTCGACGCTTCTGTGTATGAAGTGAACGCGTTTGAGGAGACGCAGAAACGTAGTCTCGGGCCACGATACCAGAACGCAGGAAAACATCTTTCTCTCTGGTTTCAACCCAGAAACTACAGCATAATAATGACCGACAAAATAAGCAAGCATAGCTGTATGGACTGCCATCAGAATGAGCAGATTTTAAATAAATGTAGCCTGATTTAAACTTCTGTGGCGCTCCGTTTTATGTAGTGAAGGACCATAGTAAAGATCTTCTATGCAGCGGCGAGCAAAAAAAAAAAAATAATAATAATAATAAAGTTAATCCGTCGGGTTCTCCGTCGAGTAAACCGAGTCAACCTGATTCTCCAGCTCTGCATGAGTCACTCCTGTGTGAGTGTGTGTGTGTGTGTGTGTGTGAGAGAGAGAGAGAGAGAGAGAGAGAGAGAGAGAGAGAGAGAGAGAGAGAGAGAGAGAGAGAGAGAGAGAATGCGTTTTTACCGCACTGTTAAGGCGGTGCGGCGCATCATAACACCGCCTTAACAGTGCGGTAAATAACGAAATCCCGCGTTACACAGAATATATAAGAGTGGCAGCTCTGCTCTGCTACTGAGTTCTCTACTGGATCACTGCTGAATACCAACTCCCTCCGATATAAACTCCCCGCTGAACGGATACTGAAGTACACTTAGTGCAACTAAGTTAGCAGAAACATGCAGCAACCGGAATCCATCTTGCAGTGGTCGGAGCAACATCGCCAGAGGTTTCGTGCCTTGACCCTCCGTGAGGTTGGCAACCTATTTGCATTTGCGCAACAGCTCCAAGTCCTCTGTCAGAAGTGGTTGCTGGCTGAGGATTGTGACCCTGCTAGGATTGTGCAGTGGGTGGTAATGGAACAGTTTATCAACCGGCTTCCAGAAGAGACCAGGCACTGGTTTCAGATCCACCAACCAGCAACACTAAATGAGGCCATTCATTTGGCAAGGCTCCACCTGCCATCTTTCTTTCTCTCTATCTCCTTACCCGAGTGCGACTCCACCATGAACTCCATTGAGATGATCACCATCCCCCATGATCAACAATGGCAAAGGCAGTCTCTGGAGGCCCTGTTAAAAGAAATCCAAAGGATGCTCCAGAGCTTCATGTGTCAACAGGAATGTAAAGATTCTAAGAATGCCGTCTCACAGCAGTCAGAGAAATATCGCCAGATGTTTCGCTCCTTGACCCTCTGTGAGGTTGGCGACCTGTTTGCATTTGTGCAACAGCTACAAGACCTCTGTCAGAAATGGCTGCTGGCTGAGGATCGTGACCCTGCTAGGATTGTGCAGCAGGTGGTAATGGAACAGTTTATCAACCGGCTTCCAGAAGAGACCGCCCACTGGGTTCAGCACCACCAACCAGCAACACTGAACGAGGCCATTCAATTGGCGAAGAACCACCTGGCATCTGTCTCTCTCTCTTTCTTCCGTTCAACATCTGCCTAAGTGTTGGGCCATCTCACTTTAAAGCGACAAATGTGCCATAGTTCCACAACGCCGTCGAAAGGCGACTGATTTTCTCTCTTTTTGATGGTTTCCGAATTTTTCGACATCGCGATTTGGAAAGATAATACCGTGGTTGGAAAGTGGGCCGAAGCCTGTCGGAATTAACACATGATTTTTTTTCGTTAAGTAATTCATATTTAATTTTTTTTCCTATTGTTCGTTACATTAAGTAAGATATCCTTATATTGTTATTTATTATATTTTAATTTCATTGTCTTTTTGTACATGTTTTTGGTGAAAAATTGTGTACAAATATTGCACATATTTCATGGGAAATATGCCTGTGTATGTTGTCTAATGTCTGATTTCGTTACGTGACACTAACATAATAAAATAAAATAAAACAGAGGAAAACTGAGTCCTGAGCATAAAGGCCTGATGCTGCTGTGAAAAAACGATTTGTCCAACCCCGCCTTCGAATGGTGAAGGATAACCGTGTCAGAATTCTAGACAAATATTTATTCTTCTTAATAAAGTCCCTTATAATAATTGTCCCTTATAAATAAATATAAAAATACTTACAAGTATCGTTATATAAATATCAGAATTCGATTTTATTTATCATGAAATATTCAGCTGTTTTCAATAGCAGGCTTTGTATCTATGTTTTGTTTTTCTCCACCGTCTTTGTTGGTAAAAACGCATTATCTCTCTCTCTCTCTCTCTCTCTCTCTCTCTCTCTCTCTCTCTCTCTTACACACACACACACACACACACACACACACACACACACACACACAGGAGTGACTCATGCAGAGCTGGAGAATCAGGTTGACTCGGTTTACTCATGCCGAGTTATTTTCAGGGAAAAAAAAGCCGCGTTAATACAGCATATATAAGAGTAGCAGCTCTTCTCTGCTACTGAGCGCTGTACTGCTCCGCAATCACTAGCCTGTAAATAGCGACTATCGTCCTAAAGCGGTTTTGAAATGGGTCTTAAGACGATTGACGGAATTGTCGCCTTATGACAGATCATTTTCGACATAGTAGGCCTACTACAAATAATACGTTTCCGTGGAAGAAAGTATCCGCGAGAAAGTATTTCCGTGGCGAGAAGTATCCGCGAGAAGAATCCGCGAGAAGTTCTGGTATCGTGGCCCGAGGTGAGGGTCCAAACTACGTTTCTGCGTCTCCTCAAACGCGTTCACTTTAGAAGCAGAAGCGTCGAATTTGTTACTTATAAAACCTGAAGTTTCCGCGTCGGAGATAGACTGCGACTTTGGAGAAGTCCCTCGCCTGGTGCTCGTGCTTCTGATACTTTTTCTACTTACCTAGGCTATAAAACTCCGCCTCTCCGCTATGAGAGCCTTTAAAATCGCTGAGAAAGATGCCTTGCGAACTAGGAGCGACGTCTAAATACTCGGAGGATTGGTAACTCCGACTCTTCTGCTCCAGCCAGATGAACGCGTTGGAAGAGACGTAGAGACGGCGCGCATATACACTCGCATCGTCCCAACCCCTCTGTGAGAAACGTCGATGTAATTCCTCACCTCTTCACAAATCAGTCGCTGCTCACGTTTCCGTAGCGCACACATTGGAAAGTGTCTTCTTACAACCGTCGATAAAATATGAGTGGCCGTTCAGGCGCACCGTTTCCGCCTCTTCTCAAACAGAAGTAGAGGCGGGGTTTCTGCCTCTAGTCTCTCACTGTACGCTTCCGTGTTTCCCTGCAGTACAGACTGTAGGGCTGTGTGGTCTGTCTGTCTTGCCGGTGGAGAGAATAACATTTTGATACGGACTTTCTTGTAATAGAAAAGCGACGTACTGCTTTTTGGGAACCCTACACATTTTGGTGAATTAAATAAATACATATCAGCGTCGGAGCATAACCTGTTACTTTTACAATTATGTAACCGTTGTTACATATATGGATGTTTCAGTTGTAGTTGACAGGTCCGAGGTATTTTCAGGGAAAAAAGAAATTCCGATATTTCATTTCAGTCGAGAGAGAGATTTTTACCGGACTGTTAAATCTGTTCTACGTCATCATAACACGTTTCTAAATCCAGCAGTAATCTAAGCAGGGGCAGATTTAGTGCTTTTGGGGCCCTAGGCAAAATATAGGAACGGGGCTCTCATTTCAGTGTTTTAACATCGATATTTACATTTTCAGCATTCGTTATTTAGCATTAATACTTATAATCAGGGGTGGACTTGGATTTTCTGACCCAGAGAGGCCCACCACACCAGGCCCCACAACACGCCCATCATAACACACCGGCTCATTGATGGTTAGACCGATTTTTAACACCAGTTACTAGCACAAAAATATAACACAATACACAAACATAAATGCTATTAACACATATTTATTTATTTGAAGTAGCATATGAACATATAACCAGTCATGTTTGGGGAAAATATCGGCAAACAGATACAGAAGAACAGTGTGACAAAGAATATAAAACAAATATGAAATATAAAGCAGACCGCATGTTATAGGGGGTGAAAGGCTGCAGATGCTTATATTTATACTAAATTTCTCAGCCGATACCGTTAACCGATTATTCAGAGTGATATCGGCCGATACCGATAACCGATAGTTCTGCCTTTTATTCCTTTTAAATGAATAAAAATTAATTCCACAATTCTGACAGAAATGCGAATAAAAACTTTATTCTCTCCATTTCAACAAGTTGTTTCACAGTAACTGGTCTCATACACAGAAAACACATTACTCAAATTAACATTATCACATGAACTAAATTCTGAATATTAAAGTAAGACTATTAAATTACTGAATGTTATTAGTTCATATTAACATTAACTGCATATGAAATGTACTCCTCTACAAATATTTTTTTCAGAGCTTGCAAACTGCAGTTTTATCATCATTCCACACAAGAGACTTCTTTACTACAACCACGTAATCGATGTGTTTTCCCACCCTCTTTTGATTGATAGGATATAATCGGCCCTGAACATCGGATGTTTTTAAACTATCGGCCGATACCGATAGCGGGAAAAATAGCCTTTACCTCGGTGCATCTCTTTTATATGATTCAAATAACTGATATAATAGCCTACGTAATTAACATTAGCATTAACATAATTGCAATCTTTCTATAATCAACAGTGATTTAATTGCATTATGTAATCAACAACCACATGTTCCAACCTGAACATCAACTGCATGTATACCCTTTGAAGACATGGTTTGCCAAGATTGATGTGGAAGAACATGAGCCCTGACCTCTACCCAACTGAACACTATTTTAGCAACAAATGGGGAATAACTCAATATTAAGACAAGACAAGATAAGACAAGATAATATATGATGTACCTTTATTAAAATCAGAGAATCAGAAATGAGAGAATCAGAAAGGATAAATTTAAGTCGTGATAACAAGAAAACAAAAAAGGAAAAGTAATGATTCGTGTCCGCTTAAGGCTTCCGTAGATGTCCCCTTGCAGTTATGATGTCAAACCTAGGCGAAGTTAATCTAGGACAGCAAGACACAAACTGGAACTTGAGCGGTATGAGGGTTGGAAGTCCTGCAAAGACAGAGAACACATCTGCGATGAAGTGAGGGGAAGTGTATAACACAAAACACTGTGTCATAGTCAGATGAATGAAAGTTGAGGAGAAATAAACAGCAAATGTATCGATATTATATGATTCAGAGACAAATAACATGTTAACGATATTCTCATGTTATTCTCATTCTCAAGTCCCTAGTGTTGAATTAACTCCCATAGTGTTTCTATTAGTCCATTGGACTTATATAAACACGGAAGGGTGTGAATTCAATACTGTGGTTGTTAAATCAACACTGGTGATTTTGCTGTGCGTGATGTAATTAGGAAAAACAAATGTGCTGTATGACACTGCTATTCACACAGTTATCATCTACTGAATCTGAATAGACTTGGAAACGTGGATTTCTAAATAAATAAATAGCTGCTGGTCAGCTAAAGTCTTCACCTCAAACACTTATCACAACTTTTATTAATTTGGGGGAATTAAATCTTAGACTTTGATTCTATATTGTATGACATGTTTGGCTCCATTTATTACTTATAATTAACTGCGATCGAGTCCATGTCACTTCCTTATTCCTTTTAATACATGCAGAGGTTCAACAACTTACGAAAGTTACGAAACTGAAATGTTACGAAATGTTCATCAAAAAGAGAGCCTTCACAAAGAGTAACTTTTACATGAGTAAATATTCACTGGCATGGCTCACTGTTTCAGATTTTTTATGAATGCCTCCTGTCTCAAGACCACTTTCATTACTGCAGTCATTACTACAGATTATTATATTATCTAGATTGACCGATTGGCCAATATTCCTTACTTAAATGCAGTGTTGCTAAAACAAATGACTTAGCAGATTGTTGGATAGGTGTTTACTCATGAAAGCCCATTATAACATCATGATTAACATTATTTAGCTTAGATATGACCAGCCTGGGCAAAACCTCCCAGCAAAATCACACAAATTCCATGCTTCATTGGACTATTGTATGGTCTATCCACTCCAACAACCTTACAAATATGTCCTGGAAAGATGACCAATTTGTATTCAAAGTTAATGGATGGTCCAGGACTAACCACTGCCTGTACACTGGTTTTGTTCACTCAGAAATTAATAATGATAGGCAAACCTTACCTTCACCCAGTGTGCCCCTAAGCACTGCCCCACTTAGGCAGATGTTGAACGGAAGAAAGAGAGAGAGACAGATGCCAGGTGGTTCTTCGCCAATTGAATGGCCTCGTTTAGTGTTGCTGGTTGGTGGTGCTGAACCCAGTGGGCGGTTTCTTCTGGAAGCCGGTTGATAAACTGTTCCATTACCACCTGCTGCACAATCCTAGCAGGGTCACGATCCTCAGCCAGCAGCCATTTTTGACAGAGGTCTTGGAGCTGTTGCACAAATGCAAATAGGTCGCCAACCTCACAGAGGGTCAAGGAGCGAAACATCTGGCGATACTTCTCTGACTGCTGTGAGACTGCTTTCTTAGAATCTTTACATTCCAATTGATGCATGAAGCTCTGGAGCATCCTTTGGATCTCTGCCTGACCTTTTATCAGGGCCTCCAGAGACTGCCTTTGCCATTGTTGATCATGGGGAATGGTGATCGTCTCAATGGAGTTCATGGTGGAGTCGCACTCGGGTAAGGAGATAGAGAGAAAGAAAGATGGCAGGTGGATCCTTGCCAAATGGATGGCCTCATTTAGTGTTGCTGGTTGGTGGATCTGAAACCAGTGCCTGGTCTCTTCTGGAAGCCAGTTGATAAACTGTTCCATTACCACCCACTGCACAATCCTAGCAGGGTCACAATCCTCAGCCAACAACCACTTCTGACAGTGGTCTTGGAGCTGTTGCACAAATGCAAATAGGTTGCCAACCTCACGGAGGGTCAAGGAACGAAACCTCTGGCGATGTTGCTCCGACCACTGCAAGATGGATTCAGGTTGCTGCATGTTGCTCTGGAGCATTTGTTGGATCGCTGCCAGTGCTTGTATCAGAATGTTGATCATCTTTGTGGAGTGCGTTGTATCCATGGTGGAGTCGAAGTCTGGTAAGGAGGTAGATAGAAGGCGCTGATGAATATTTTTATTAACTCTTTTGAACTCTTTGTTATTCCGCCCAGTTTGTGTCCACAAAAGACTATTCAAAAATAGTAAGCTGCATATGTTAACTTAAGGTGATATTTCTACCTGATCTAACCCTTAAATTAACTTTTGTTGGTATAACCTAATGTATTTAGATTGATTCAGTGATTTTTTTTTACTTGAATAAATTCTATCAATTTAAATGTTACCACATGAAGCATTTTTTACTGTTTGAAATTCAATTCAATCGAAATCTTCCTTGCGTTCACTGAGACGCCAACGACGACAATTCAGAAAATGACCAGTGAAAATCCGACGGGATTTCACTCGCTTTCCTATGGTGGTGTCGGTCCAGTGTGTTCCTAATATCGGTGTCGGTTGGGGGAATTCCCGAAAAAAAAAAGATTACAAGCAAAGTTAAATAATCCCAAATGTTCAAAGATAATTAAAGTTAACTGAACAACTGATTTCTGACGGTCGGTGTTCAACAGTCATCCAGCAGAGAGCTCAGTAGCAGAGAAGAGCTGCAGGAGCTTGTATATGCTATGTTCCTCGCGATTTCGATTGAAATGAAATGCCGAAAATGTTTGCCCTGAAAATACCTCGGACTTATCAACTAAAACATCCTTATATGCAAAAACATTTACATAATTGTAAAAGTAATAGATAGGTCCGCGACCTATTGTCCCTATCCGTTCGTCCGCGAACGACATATCTGGCCGTCCGCGAGCGACAAATCCGCCCGTCCGCGAGCGACAAATCTGCCCGTCCGCGAGCGACAAATCTGCCCGTCCGCGAGCAACGTGTGAGGAGGAGTTAACGGCAACTTCGACTTTGCTGCTGTTACACGATGACGGCGTTCGAGGAAAGGTCGAGACGTAGTCTCGCTCATCGGCGGATAAAGTATCCGCATGATCTTTGCTGGACTCCACCACACGTTCAGCAGGGAACTGAACAGCAGAGAGGAGAGTCCGCACTTATATAACTTATGCTCCTCCCCGTGGGAGTGAGAAACACATTTCGTTTGGGTATGTTTAGCTGAAAACGTCAGTCCTCTGAATCTTCAATGAGGACATTTGGCTGTAACATTAGATTACTTGGACAAACTCTTCCGCACACATTCACCGCGGTTCCTGCCTAGTAGCAGCATCACCACCACCACCACCATCACCACCACCATGATCACCATCACCACCATCATCACCACCACCACCATCAATACCACCATCATCATCACTATCATCGCCACCAACACTATCACCACCATTACCATCACCATCATCCATTAGATTGATTCAGTGATTTTTATTTTAGTTGAATAAATTCTATTAATTTAAATGTTACCACATGAAGCATTTTTTTACTGTTTGAAATTCAATTCAATCGAAATCTTCCTTGCGTTCACTGAGACGCCAACGACGACAATTCAGAAAATGACCAGTGAAAATCCGACGGGATTTCACTCGCTTTCCTATGGTGGTGTCGGTCCAGTGTGTTCCTAATTTCGGTGTCGGTTGGGGGAATTCCCGAAAAAAAAAGATTACAAGCAAAGTAAAATAATCCCAAAAGTTCAAAGATAATTAAAGTTACCTGAACAACTGATTTCTGACGGTCGGTGTTCAACAGTCATCCAGCAGAGAGCGCAGTAGCAGAGAAGAGCTGCAGGAGCTTGTATATGCTATGTTCCTCGCGATTTCGATTGAAATGAAATGCCGAACATTTTTGCCCTGAAAATACCTCGGACTTATCAACTAAAACATTCTTATATGCAAAAACATTTACATGATTGTAAAAGTAATAGATAGGTCCGCGACCTATTGTCCCTATCCGTTCGTCCACGAACGACATATCTGTCTGTCCGCGAGCGACAAATCCGCCAGTCCGCGAGCGACAAATCTGCCCGTCCGCGAGCGACAAATCTGCCCGTCCGCGAGCGACAAATCTGCCCGTCCGCGAGCGACAAATCCGCCCGTCCGCGAGCGACAAATCTGCCCGTCCGCGAGCAACGTGTGAGGAGGAGTTAACGGCAACTTCGACTTTGCTGCTGTTACACGATGTCGGCGTTCGAGGAAAGGTCGAGACGTAGTCTCGCTCATCGGCGGATAAAGTATCCGCATGATCTTCGCTGGACTCCACCACACGTTCAGCAGGGAACTGAACAGCAGAGAGGAGAGTCAGCACTTATGCTCCTCCTCCCCGTGGGCGGGAGAAACACATTTCGTTTGGATATGTTTAGCTGAAAACGTCAGTCCTCTGAATCTTCAGTGAGGACATTTGGCTGTAACATTAGATTACTTGAACAAACTCTTCCGCACATATTCACCACCATCAAACCACCACCTCCACCATGACCATCATTCATCCATCTATCCATCCACCCACCCATCGACGCATTGATACTATCGGTACTATGTTCCTCTTCGCGCTTTCAAAAGAAAATTGAATTCAAACGAAATCATCCTCGCATTCACTGAGACGCCAAAGACGGCAATTTAGAAAATATCGAGTGAAAATCCGACGGGATATTATTCGCTTTCCTATGGTGGTGTCAGACACGTGTGTTACTACTGTTGCTTCTTTGTATTTAAGAAAGTCTGTATCAAAAACTTCTTCTCTCCACCGGCAAGACAGACAGACCACACAGCCCTACAGTCTGTACTGCAGGGAAACACGGAAGCGTACAGTGAGAGACTAGAGGCAGAAACCCCGCCTCTACTTCTGTTTGAGAAGAGGCGGAAACGGTGCGCCTGAACGGCCACTCATATTTTATCGACGGTTGTAAGAAGACACTTTCCAATGTGTGCGCTACGGAAACGTGAGCAGCGACTGATTTGTGAAGAGGTGAGGAATTACATCGACGTTTCTCACAGAGGGGTTGGGACGATGCGAGTGTATATGCGCGCCGTCTCTACGTCTCTTCCAACGCGTTCATCTGGCTGGAGCAGAAGAGTCGGAGTTACCTATCCTCCGAGTATTTAGACGTCGCTCCTGGTTCGCAAGGCATCTTTCTTAACCGTATGTAATGTTAGAAAGACAATAATCCGACACCGACCTTGAAGGGTTAATAGCACCTATAGTCCTGACTGTTTAGTTATTCGGTTGAAAACACGTAAGTTTTACAACCGTCAATAAAATATGGGTCGCGTTCAATCGCACCGTTTCCACCTCTTCTCAAACAATATAGAGGCGGGGCTTCTGCCTCTAGACTTAACGCTGTATGTACCCGAGGGAGAACACCAACGTCAGAAAGGCAATACTTCAGCACCGCCATTTGGAAAGCGCACATTTAATGCCATCGTTCAGAAGCGGATAGTCCTTCACTGCTGCTGGAAAACGTCGACGTCGGACAGCGAATAGTTCCACACCGCCGTCGAAAGGCGACTGATTTTCTCTCTTTTTGATGGTTTCCGAATTTTTCGACATCGCGATTTGGAAAGATAATACCGTGGTTGGAAAGTGGGCCGAAGCCTGTCGGAATTAACAGATGATTTTTTCCCGTTAAGTAATTCATATTTAATTTTTCCTGTTGTTCGTTACATTAAGTAATATATCATTATATTGTTATTTATTATATTTTAATTTCATTGTCTTTTTGTACATGTTTTTGGTGAAATATTGTGTACAAATATTGCACATATTTCATGGGAAATGTGCCTGTGTATGTTGTCTAATGTCTGATTTCGTTACGTGACACTAACATAATAAAATAAAATAAAACAGAGGAAAACTGAGTCCTGAGCATAAAGGCCTGATGCTGCTGTGAAAAAACGATTTGTCCAACCCCGCCTTCGAATGGTGAAGGATAACCGTGTCAGAATTCTAGACAAATATTTATTCTTCTTAATAAAGTCTCTTATATTAAAATGTAATTGTAATTCATTTTATATGGGCTGTTAATAAAGCTTTGTAAAATATCAGAATTCGATTTTATTTATTATGAAATATTCAGCTGTTTTCAACAGCAGGCTTTGTATCTATGTTTTGTTTTTCTCCAACGTCTTTGTTACAGTATGAGGAATCGCACAGGTAAATGAGCTCAAGTGAACCGAGTCAACCTGATCGTTCCAGCTCTGCATGAGTCACTCCTGTGTGTGTGTGTGTGTGTGTGTGTGTGTGTGTGTGTGTGTGTACTGGTATCAATCTCTTGCCTTGCACCCAGTTACTGATAAAACAGTTACTGAAGGAGAAAGTCACTGTTGTGCTATCTATAACAGACCATCTCGTGTGTGTAAAATAATAATTGTGAATTTATGAATTTTTACAATCTAACAATGATGTTTAATCATAAAACAAACTTTTCACTTTCTACGGAAAATTGAAGAAATTTCAAACAAAGAACACAGACAATTCATTGTATTCATGAATGAGTTGGGTATGTTTATTCAAACCAAAGGAAACATTGCACAAACTTCACCTTCACCCAGTGTGCCGTAAGCAGAACTTATATATGCTATGTTCCTCGCGATTTCGATTGAAATGAAATGCCGAAATTTTTTGCCCTGAAAATACCTCGGGCTTATCAACTAAAACATCCATATATTCAAAAACATTTACATAATTGTGAAAGTAATAGATAGGTCCGGGACCTATTTTCCCTATCCGTTCGTCCACGAGCGACATATCTGTCTGTCCGCGAGCAACGTGTGAGGAGGAGTTAACGGCAACTTCGACTTTGCTGCTGTTACACGATGTCGGCGTTCGAGGAAAGGTCGAGACGTAGTCTCGCTCATCGGCGGATAAAGTATCCGCATGATCTTCGCTGGACTCCACCACACGTTCAGCAGGGAACTGAACAGCAGAGAGGAGAGTCAGCACTTATGCTCCTCCTCCCCGTGGGCGGGAGAAACACATTTCGTTTGGATATGTTTAGCTGAAAACGTCAGTCCTCTGAATCTTCAATGAGGACATTTGGCTGTAACATTAGATTACTTGAACAAACTCTTCCGCACATATTCACCACCATCAAACCACCACCTCCACCATGACCATCATTCATCCATCTATCCATCCACCCACCCATCGACGCATTGATACTATCGGTACTATGTTCCTCTTCGCGCTTCAAAAGAAAATTGAATTCAAACGAAATCGTCCTCGTTCACTGAGACGCCAAAGACGGCAATTTAGAAAATATCCAGTGAAAATCCGACGGGATCTTATTCGCTTTCCTATGGTGGTGTCAGACACGTGTGTTACTAATGTTGCTTCTTTGTATTTAAGAAAGTCTGTATCAAAAACTTCTTCTCTCCACCGGCAAGACAGACAGACCACACAGCCCTACAGTCTGTACTGCAGGGAAACACGGAAGCGTACAGTGAGAGACTAGAGGCAGAAACCCCGCCTCTACTTCTGTTTGAGAAGAGGCGGAAACGGTGCGCCTGAACGGCCACTCATATTTTATCGACGGTTGTAAGAAGACACTTTCCAATGTGTGCGCTACGGAAACGTGAGCAGCGACTGATTTGTGAAGAGGTGAGGAATTACATCGACGTTTCTCACAGAGGGGTTGGGACGATGGAGCAGAAGAGTCGGAGTTACCAATCCTCCGACTATTCAGACGTCGCTCCTAGTTCGCAAGGCATCTTTCTTAACCGTATCTAATGTTAGAAAGACAATAATCCGACACCGACCTTGAAGGGTTAATAGCACCTACAGTCAGAAAGCAGGGAAGTTTTACAACCGTCAGTAAGATATGGGTCGCGTTCAATCGCACCGTTTCCACCTCTCCTCAAACAGTATATAGCCGGGGCTTCTGCAACGTCTCTGTTCCCGTATGAGGAAGGGCACATGTTACATCAATCTAAGTATCCAGCTCTGCATGAACCAGTCGCCACACGTTTCCGGAGTATAGACTGTGTGTGTGTGTGTGTGTGTGTGTGTGTGTGAGAGAGAGAGAGAGAGAGAGAGAGAGAGAGAGAGAGAGAGAGAGAGAGAGAGAGAATCCGGAGAGTTTCCGGAATCGCCCTTAAAGACATCTATACACCGCCACTGGGAAGACAACAGTCTGCACCGCCACTGGGAAGTGTAAATTTGAACCTCATCGATAAGCGAACGAGAAACCATCGGAACTGCACTGGACTTTTTAATTCATTTTCTCTGCTGTCACTTATACATCTGCATAGATTTGGAGCTTCCTGTAGCCTATACAAACGAGCGCGACGGAATTTAAAATCAAGCTTCATTTACGTGACACCTGTTTGTTTCGACTGCTGTCCATACACCTTTGCTCGATTTGTCGGTCATGGTGGACTGTGTCTTTGTATTATGGCCCGACTTCAGGCTGCAAGCAGTGTCTCATCTTGTGACAGCAGAAGAGTGAAAGTTGCTGCTGAATTTGCACACGGTCATAAGTCGCTTCTGGCTATGAGGATGTGGACGGCACCTCGCGCAGACGGTGACTTTTTACATGATTTTTTAAATTAGTTACAGGTTTAGTGCCGCTCACATGCTTATGGTATTTTCAGGTGAAAAACTATGGAGGAAATTCATTTCAGTCGGTGGAGGATGAAGTGACGGAGCGCTAAGCGCAGACTTCAGCACAGAATTTTCTCCGCCCCTCCAAAATGCAATTGGGAGGAGTTACTGCAGGAACCCGCAGATCAAGTCAACTTACTTGGGGGAGGGGCGGAGAAAATGAAACACGAAAATTAGGCTTTAAATGACAGGGTTTTTACTGCCTGTTCTCTAGAGGACAGTGCACTGCCAACATCTCACTATCTGGAAAACAAAGACGAAGCTGTACCAGATAACCAGCGACGCTGGAAAATCACAAGGGATCTACAAGAGAAATGGAAGAGCGGAAAGAGGAACCGTAACCGACCGGCTCTAAAAAATCGGAGCGGAAAGAGAAACGGTCAGCTGGAAAGTTGCTGGAAACGACATCGATATGGCTGCAACTCAAACCATCGGTGATGGTAAGCTTCTGTGTTCTTTAATTGAGCAGATTAGACACCTGAGTAATGAAGGCATGTAATGAATCAAATTATTTAGATTCTTTTGCGGGTTTGAACTGATTTGTGTGTTCAGCAAAAGAAATGAAAAATGATCTAATAATTTATGTTGTTCATGTCTCCTTGACCCAGGTGTATGCACTGCAGTGCTCAGCTGTGTGTCTGCGATCTGCCAGATGTTCAGTACCGTTTGTGCATGTGGAGGTGTGTCTTCCTCTTATTATTATGAATAATAATAACTTTATTATCCCTAATATTAATAATCAATAATTATTCATGATCAATAATACTCGTTCATAATGCAGCTTGATTAATACTCATTTAAATATTAATGCTATAGTTAATAATAATAATAATAATAATAATAATAATAATGATGATAATAACTAATAGTTCAAGCATGATTAATTATTCTTGATAGTAATATCATTGTTAATAAGAAATCAATTATTATTATCTATATAATAATAATAATAATAATAATAATAACAATAACAATAATAATAATAATAATAATTAGCTGGGTAATTAATTACACGACTATGAATTAATTTGTGAATCATTTATAATCAAACAATATTAATTAAAGTACTTAATACAACAATAACCGATACATTGATTAGTAAATGGTAATTAATAGAAAATAACAATTATTTGCTAATGATTAATTAGTAATTAAGTAATTATTAACTAACCAAGTAGTAATGCACAATTATACAATAAATTATAAAACCATATAATGCATTTGGTTAATTAATTGTGTTAATTAATCAATTAATTTAATTGTGCTTTTGTAATTTATTTACATTTAATTATGAGCTAATTAAGTTAATTTGTATAATGAATTAACAATATTAATTAGCACAATTCGAATAATGAATACATTCATATAAACATTTTTTTAAATTATTTTTTAATCAATTCTTGGCTCTAGAAGAGAGGCATGATGGCGATGCAGTGGCAGAGGGCTCAGCAGAGTCAGAAGAAGGTCTGTTCATTTACATTTGATATTACATTTGAGTAATTTTGTGGTAGTAATTATACGCATGGATATGCAGTATTGTAAAATTAAGTTATTTATATTCATTAACAAAAAAAAAAATCTTATTAAAAGCCCAGTTTCTCTGTTTCTAGGTGTTAAACTCTCAGTGGAGGAGACTGAACCAGCAGGGACCCAAAGCTCAGTGCATCCTTTCTTCTCCATACAGCCATGAACGACCTAATCTGTTATAAGAGGAAATTAGAAAAATCATATCTAAGTCCAGTAGGATACAATGGACTACTTGCGCAAACTCTTCTACATATATCACCACCACCATCACCACCACTACCATCGCCACCACCAATACCACTATCATCACCATCATCACCATAACCACGACCATCACCACTACCATCGCAACCACCAATACCACTATCATCACCATCATCACCATAACCACGACCATCACCACTACCATCACCACCATCATCACGACCATCATCACCACCACTACCATCACCACCATCATCACCATAAACACCATCACCACCACCACCATCATCATCATCACCACAATCACCACCATCACCATCCTCCCCACAAAATCACTGGGAAGCTTTCCGTGAATATTAAAGCTGATGCTTCAATGAGAAACACTGCAGTGCTCATGAAATTTCTTCAGTTGCCATTGAAAATATAAGTTTTTAAACACTTTGTGGTGGACACTCCTTTTGATCACATTATAAAGGAAAATAAGCAGTACAGATAAATGTAAACAATGATACCAGAGACACAATGTGTGTTTGTGCTTGAAATTGTATGTATTTTCTGTCAAGTGTATATCTATTTTTTAAAAAGATGTTAAATTAAATAAAAATATATTTATAGAATTTCCCAGTGGCCCTTGTTATTTTATGTCCATGTTTAGTGTGCTACTGCTCACTTATCTGTCACACATTTTATATGAGTGAAGGTGGCCTTCTTCTCTCAATTTTAAACCATAATTAAACTATTTATACCAGCTACAGCCTGCAAAGCTTTGCTTTGATTGGCTTTAGTATAGCCAATATCTGTATACTAAATCTATTATTCTGTAATCTTCAATATATAAGCTGTATACATGATCATACAAATCCAGTGAGCAATGGGTCTGTTGGAAGAAATGATGCAGCTAATCAAGTCGCAACATTCAGATCATGATATGGTCAAGCGTTTTAGTTAATGTTCACATCAGGTCATGGGATTTTCACACACAATATTCTGACACTTCACATCAGGGGCGGATTGGGACCAAACAGTGGCCCTGGACTTTCTGGCATAGAGCGGCTGACCACACTCGGTCCACAGCACATCACATCATAACACACCGGCTTATTGATGGTAAGACCAGTTTTAGCACCAGTTACTAGTATAAAAATAGAACACAATACAGAAACATTAGAGTTATTTAAACATATTTATTTGAAGTAAAACTGAACAGATATCAAATCATATTTGTACATTACGCAAACAGAAACAAAGGAACAGTGTGACAAAGAACATTTAGAACATAAAATAATCCAAACAGGATCTGGGTGCAGTGTAGGAGACCTGCAAATGGACTAAAATTTTATCTTTAACACTGAACATGAATCCACATCTGAATGGCAGACTGTCATCATATGACATTAAACTCATCTATGATCATTTCTGCATTGTTCAGGGTTTCTTTTGGGAGCAGGTCAGTAGAGCATTAGAATTGAATGAGGAGGAGAAGAGCCCAAAATACAGGCCACTTTCCTTAACCACAAAAATGAAAAACCCTACACTAATGAAAAGCATAGCCAAATACAATTTACTGACCATTGAAAAAGATTGTTTACTGATCATACTGACAAAATCCAAAAACAGTGGATGCGAGGACTAACCACAGATTGGACATGGTTTTGTCCCCACAAAGTGATCATGATCGGCACCAGTGGTACCAGTGGAACACCTCGCCTTCACCCTCTGTACCTTATCCAATTCATCAGGCAGGGGAGATGTTAAGGGTGAAAGACAGCAAAAGGTGTCAGGTGGGTCACAGCCAATTGGATGGCCTCGTTTATTGTTGCTGGTTGGTGATGTTTAACCCAGTCAAATGTCCCTTCTGGAAGCTGTTTCAGGAACTGCTCTATTACCGCAAGCGCCACGATCCTTTGAGGGTCACAATCCACAGCAAGCAACCGCTTTTCACAGCTGTCTTGGAGCTGCTGTGCAAATGCAAAAAGATTGTCGAACTCACTGAGGGTCAAGGAGCGAAACCTCTGGTGATATAGCTCC